>JARGCV010000007.1:6582500-7012500 GCA_034064705.1 Bothrops alternatus | reverse complement strand
CAAATATGGGAGGAAGGAATCATTCTTTCCTTTTGCTTGTTTCAGCTCAACCCAGAGCCATCCTGCAAGCACAAATATATATATGTTGTTTAAAATTGTTGACAAAGAAATAAGGGAATTTCTGATATAGCTATTTCGAGTTTCTTAACTCTCTTCAGTCAGAACTCACCCTTCCGGGATTCGAACCTGGGCAGTCTGCATGCTAAGCAGATGCTTTAACCTATTGAGCCACAAGTTCTCTCCCGCTTTGTCAGTAGTCAGGGAGTAAGGATATGTGTCAAGTGTTTATTTTTTAGATTGCACCCTGTAAACCCAAATATGGGAGGAAGGAATCATTCTTTCCTTTTGCTTGTTTCAGCTCAACCCAGAGCCATCCTGCAAGCACAAATATATATATGTTGTTTAAAATTGTTGACAAAGAAATAAGGGAATTTCTGATATAGCTATTTCGAGTTTCTTAACTCTCTTCAGTCAGAACTCACCCTTCCGGGATTCGAACCTGGGCAGTCTGCATGCTAAGCAGATGCTTTAACCTATTGAGCCACAAGTTCTCTCCCGCTTTGTCAGTAGTCAGGGAGTAAGGATATGTGTCAAGTGTTTATTTTTTAGATTGCACCCTGTAAACCCAAATATGGGAGGAAGGAATCATTCTTTCCTTTTGCTTGTTTCAGCTCAACCCAGAGCCATCCTGCAAGCACAAATATATATATGTTGTTTAAAATTGTTGACAAAGAAATAAGGGAATTTCTGATATAGCTATTTCGAGTTTCTTAACTCTCTTCAGTCAGAACTCACCCTTCCGGGATTCGAACCTGGGCAGTCTGCATGCTAAGCAGATGCTTTAACCTATTGAGCCACAAGTTCTCTCCCGCTTTGTCAGTAGTCAGGGAGTAAGGATATGTGTCAAGTGTTTATTTTTTAGATTGCACCCTGTAAACCCAAATATGGGAGGAAGGAATCATTCTTTCCTTTTGCTTGTTTCAGCTCAACCCAGAGCCATCCTGCAAGCACAAATATATATATATGTTGTTTAAAATTGTTGACAAAGAAATAAGGGAATTTCTGATATAGCTATTTCGAGTTTCTTAACTCTCTTCAGTCAGAACTCACCCTTCCGGGATTCGAACCTGGGCAGTCTTCATGCTAAGCAGATGCTTTAACCTATTGAGCCACAAGTTCTCTCCCGCTTTGTCAGTAGTCAGGGAGTAAGGATATGTGTCAAGTGTTTATTTTTTAGATTGCACCCTGTAAACCCAAATATGGGAGGAAGGAATCATTCTTTCCTTTTGCTTGTTTCAGCTCAACCCAGAGCCATCCTGCAAGCACAAATATATATATGTTGTTTAAAATTGTTGACAAAGAAATAAGGGAATTTCTGATATAGCTATTTCGAGTTTCTTAACTCTCTTCAGTCAGAACTCACCCTTCCGGGATTCGAACCTGGGCAGTCTGCATGCTAAGCAGATGCTTTAACCTATTGAGCCACAAGTTCTCTCCCGCTTTGTCAGTAGTCAGGGAGTAAGGATATGTGTCAAGTGTTTATTTTTTAGATTGCACCCTGTAAACCCAAATATGGGAGGAAGGAATCATTCTTTCCTTTTGCTTGTTTCAGCTCAACCCAGAGCCATCCTGCAAGCACAAATATATATATATGTTGTTTAAAATTGTTGACAAAGAAATAAGGGAATTTCTGATATAGCTATTTCGAGTTTCTTAACTCTCTTCAGTCAGAACTCACCCTTCCGGGATTCGAACCTGGGCAGTCTTCATGCTAAGCAGATGCTTTAACCTATTGAGCCACAAGTTCTCTCCCGCTTTGTCAGTAGTCAGGGAGTAAGGATATGTGTCAAGTGTTTATTTTTTAGATTGCACCCTGTAAACCCAAATATGGGAGGAAGGAATCATTCTTTCCTTTTGCTTGTTTCAGCTCAACCCAGAGCCATCCTGCAAGCACAAATATATATATGTTGTTTAAAATTGTTGACAAAGAAATAAGGGAATTTCTGATATAGCTATTTCGAGTTTCTTAACTCTCTTCAGTCAGAACTCACCCTTCCGGGATTCGAACCTGGGCAGTCTGCATGCTAAGCAGATGCTTTAACCTATTGAGCCACAAGTTCTCTCCCGCTTTGTCAGTAGTCAGGGAGTAAGGATATGTGTCAAGTGTTTATTTTTTAGATTGCACCCTGTAAACCCAAATATGGGAGGAAGGAATCATTCTTTCCTTTTGCTTGTTTCAGCTCAACCCAGAGCCATCCTGCAAGCACAAATATATATATGTTGTTTAAAATTGTTGACAAAGAAATAAGGGAATTTCTGATATAGCTATTTCGAGTTTCTTAACTCTCTTCAGTCAGAACTCACCCTTCCGGGATTCGAACCTGGGCAGTCTGCATGCTAAGCAGATGCTTTAACCTATTGAGCCACAAGTTCTCTCCCGCTTTGTCAGTAGTCAGGGAGTAAGGATATGTGTCAAGTGTTTATTTTTTAGATTGCACCCTGTAAACCCAAATATGGGAGGAAGGAATCATTCTTTCCTTTTGCTTGTTTCAGCTCAACCCAGAGCCATCCTGCAAGCACAAATATATATATGTTGTTTAAAATTGTTGACAAAGAAATAAGGGAATTTCTGATATAGCTATTTCGAGTTTCTTAACTCTCTTCAGTCAGAACTCACCCTTCCGGGATTCGAACCTGGGCAGTCTGCATGCTAAGCAGATGCTTTAACCTATTGAGCCACAAGTTCTCTCCCGCTTTGTCAGTAGTCAGGGAGTAAGGATATGTGTCAAGTGTTTATTTTTTAGATTGCACCCTGTAAACCCAAATATGGGAGGAAGGAATCATTCTTTCCTTTTGCTTGTTTCAGCTCAACCCAGAGCCATCCTGCAAGCACAAATATATATATGTTGTTTAAAATTGTTGACAAAGAAATAAGGGAATTTCTGATATAGCTATTTCGAGTTTCTTAACTCTCTTCAGTCAGAACTCACCCTTCCGGGATTCGAACCTGGGCAGTCTGCATGCTAAGCAGATGCTTTAACCTATTGAGCCACAAGTTCTCTCCCGCTTTGTCAGTAGTCAGGGAGTAAGGATATGTGTCAAGTGTTTATTTTTTAGATTGCACCCTGTAAACCCAAATATGGGAGGAAGGAATCATTCTTTCCTTTTGCTTGTTTCAGCTCAACCCAGAGCCATCCTGCAAGCACAAATATATATATGTTGTTTAAAATTGTTGACAAAGAAATAAGGGAATTTCTGATATAGCTATTTCGAGTTTCTTAACTCTCTTCAGTCAGAACTCACCCTTCCGGGATTCGAACCTGGGCAGTCTGCATGCTAAGCAGATGCTTTAACCTATTGAGCCACAAGTTCTCTCCCGCTTTGTCAGTAGTCAGGGAGTAAGGATATGTGTCAAGTGTTTATTTTTTAGATTGCACCCTGTAAACCCAAATATGGGAGGAAGGAATCATTCTTTCCTTTTGCTTGTTTCAGCTCAACCCAGAGCCATCCTGCAAGCACAAATATATATATGTTGTTTAAAATTGTTGACAAAGAAATAAGGGAATTTCTGATATAGCTATTTCGAGTTTCTTAACTCTCTTCAGTCAGAACTCACCCTTCCGGGATTCGAACCTGGGCAGTCTGCATGCTAAGCAGATGCTTTAACCTATTGAGCCACAAGTTCTCTCCCGCTTTGTCAGTAGTCAGGGAGTAAGGATATGTGTCAAGTGTTTATTTTTTAGATTGCACCCTGTAAACCCAAATATGGGAGGAAGGAATCATTCTTTCCTTTTGCTTGTTTCAGCTCAACCCAGAGCCATCCTGCAAGCACAAATATATATATGTTGTTTAAAATTGTTGACAAAGAAATAAGGGAATTTCTGATATAGCTATTTCGAGTTTCTTAACTCTCTTCAGTCAGAACTCACCCTTCCGGGATTCGAACCTGGGCAGTCTGCATGCTAAGCAGATGCTTTAACCTATTGAGCCACAAGTTCTCTCCCGCTTTGTCAGTAGTCAGGGAGTAAGGATATGTGTCAAGTGTTTATTTTTTAGATTGCACCCTGTAAACCCAAATATGGGAGGAAGGAATCATTCTTTCCTTTTGCTTGTTTCAGCTCAACCCAGAGCCATCCTGCAAGCACAAATATATATATGTTGTTTAAAATTGTTGACAAAGAAATAAGGGAATTTCTGATATAGCTATTTCGAGTTTCTTAACTCTCTTCAGTCAGAACTCACCCTTCCGGGATTCGAACCTGGGCAGTCTGCATGCTAAGCAGATGCTTTAACCTATTGAGCCACAAGTTCTCTCCCGCTTTGTCAGTAGTCAGGGAGTAAGGATATGTGTCAAGTGTTTATTTTTTAGATTGCACCCTGTAATCAATACGTTAAATTTATATATATATATATATATATATATATATATATATATATATATATATATATATATATATATATAGAGAGAGAGAGAGAGAGAGAGAGAGAGAGAGAGAGAGAGATAGAGAGAGATGGATGGATAGATAGACAGACAGACAGAAGATAGATAGATAGATAGATAGATAGATAGATAGATAGATAGATAGATAGATAGATAGATAGATAGATAGATAATGGTAAAGATGATAGATAGATAGATAGATAGATAGATAGATAGATAGATAGATAGATAGATAGATAGATAGATAGATAGATGATGGATGGATGATAGATAGATAGATTCATGGATGCATGGATGGAGATGATAGAGTTGATAGATAGAGTTGATAGATAGAATTGATAGAGATATAGATATAGATGATATATAGATAGATAGTTGATAGATAGAATTGATAGAGATATAGATATAGATGATAGATAGATAGATAGATGATAGTTTTTCAGCAGTTTTTGTTGTTAAGAAATTCAGTAGCTTCAAGGAAAGTCTGACTACCTCCCTACCAAATTTATGTTTTATTTAAACATGTATTTGGTGTATACTTGAGGCTTGTCAGTTGAGTATTTTTCTATTGTTGCATCCTCTATTGCTTTAGATGATGACAAAAAAGCACATTTCTATTTTTGACTCAGTTTTTAGTAGTTATGAATGAAAGATAATACATTAGAAAAAGACTGGGGCCATGCAAATTTGGCAATTGTTTCTGAGTCTCTGGAAATGTGCTTTAGGGCTGTGGGATGCTGAAGTCATTACACTGAATATATAATAGACGTGACTAAACTAGACTATTATCAACTTATAGGGCTCTAATCTAAGGTTATTAAACCAAACTGGAAGGGACATTCATTTCCATGAATTAATATATCATATTATAGTGAATTATACCTTCCTATTATACTCTAATGGCTGCTTTCCATTTTCTCCTTTCTGAAATGCTTCAATAGTGAAGCAAGGGTTAATTTTTATATGAATGGGAGGGGGAGGCTGCTATAAATCAAATCAGAATAGTATCAGGTAATTTTTTTCTGTCTTCTGAAGTCCACTATATTGAGAGCAAACAAAAGTATTGCAATATGGTTCATAACATAGTTAAAATAGTCCCATCCATGCCCAAAAAAAGGAATCAGCCTGCTTGACAAGACAGATATAGATGCATTTTACAAAAAAAAACAACAATATTCTACAGAAGTACAAAATATTTTTGGAAGGAAAAAAGGAAAGGAAACTTAGCATGTTCGGTGAAGCTTTAATGTCAGATAATACTTACAAAAATAAATAAAGAAAGTGGAGGAGATGAAGAGGATAAAAAGGAAAGGCATATCTTGAAAAACCTTGAAATTTGAAGGAATCTGAATGGAGCATCCATATTGCAACATTTTATTAAAGGCATCCCCTTTAATACCTTAATGCTCAGGTTATCACAATGGTACATGTTGAGGTTACTCCTCATTTTATCCCCATAGCCACCCTGGCCATAAACTCACTAATGAACTCCATATCAAATGGAAAGCCAGATCAACACTTTAGACATGAGGCTATAATGACTTAAAGTTTAGGCCATTATAGCATCATCTCTAAAGTGCTGATCTGGCTTCTTATTCCTGGAGTTTATTAGTGAGTTTCACTTTTCAGGAAATCCAGATAGCAAACTGAGGAGTCCTTAGCGCTCTCTGAGCTTGGTTGTTTCCTTGCAGATGTTTCCTTAGAACCTAGAATTAAGGAGAAACTTCCTGACAGTTAGAACAATTAACCAATGGAACAACCTGCCTCCAGAAGCGGTGAATGCTCCAACACTGGAAGTTTTTAAGAAGAGACTGGACAGCCATTTGTCCGAAATGGTGTAGGGTTTCCTGCCTGAGCAGGGGGTTGGACTAGATGACCTCCAAGGTCTCTTCCAACATGATGATGATGATGACGACTACTACTACTACTACTACTACTACTACTACTACTACTACTACCACCACCAAACTAGGTAACATTATCAGTCCACGTCTGCAAGAAAACATCCAAGCTCAGAGAGCACCTATAGATAGCAAACTATTAAAATTCTTTCCTAATCAGGATCCTTATCTTTCTTTCCTCTGGCTAGTAGAAGTAGGAAGAAATAATCTTCTCAGTTGAGGTTATTCCAGTTAGGCTGTGGTTCCTTTCCAGTAATTTACTTGTATAATAGCCTAACTGGGGATCCTTTAGAATACCCATCACTTGAAATGTTTAAATTACAGTTGACAAAAGATTGGAAGAACATCCTGGAAGGGGGAAAAAAACCCATAAATTGTCAAGAAGTCAGATAAAAAGGCCTATTAGAGCTCCTTTCCCTGAAACTGTTATGGAGTGGCAGAACTATTCTTCTAACATAAAGTGTTGCAGATCTTTCTCAAAGGATAAAGTCATATTAGCTAGAAGCAATTTGGCCTTCTTCTATATTTCACAGAAAAGTAGTTAACTGGAGATAAATCAAATTGCCAACATTTGCCCACTTCAAGTCATTGTTGCTATTCTCAAATATAAAAAAATACTGCTCACCACATTCATTTTACCAGCCCACCTCCCTCACAATTATAACTGCATCAGGAGGAGGAGAAGGAGGAGGAGGAGGAGGAGGAGGAGGAGGATGGGCTTGCTGTGGATCACATTTTGGTCACTAAATGTCTATGAAGATTTGAAAAGCACCTTTGGGTTTTGGGTCACTATTTCCTTCCTGGTCTGTCCCTTTTGCAGTAAAAGGGACAGGCCAGGAAGTAAGTAAATAAACTTTCATTCACAGAAAGCAATTAAACTTTCATAGCATCAGAGGAAAGCTATGAAAAAGGGAACTATCTCTATAGGTGGCGACCTTCTTATACGATGAACAACTCTCACTGAGTATTGTATTTGTCTATATTTAATTTCATTCTGCTATGTTCGTTTTTAGTTATTTCTCTAACATATTCTCAGATACTTCCCATGAGTCTCTCATTATTAGGTAGATGAAATATATGCTGCTAGTGTAAAGCCATTCAGATTCATCAGCAATTGAAGCTGCTCATGCATATTTATAAATGAGGTCACTTAAAACCCTTGTGCCCTACTTCCTTCATGTTCCTTCCCATTGTTTCACAGTGTCTTGTAGTGGTGTCTTCCAGACTCTGCCTTGTTGCTTCATTGGTTTCTATCTGCATCAATTAGGCTTAAAGACTGTGAGGATTCATTCTTTACCTCTATTCTGAATGTGTGCCCAAGGAAGGCATCAAACATCTAGAAACATCTTCAACAGGGAAATTCCGGAACCTACTCTGTAGCTAAAACTTTGCTTGACAGCCTTTATGTCACATTTCTCCATCTCTTTGTCCTTTCTGCCTGGCTGAATTCTATCTTCTGGAAGGTTTCTCTCTACAGGTTCCCTTTGCTTGTGCTTCCTTTGTCTGATCAAGAATTCTTCATCTTCTTTGATGAGCTGGAGGGCAGACAGGTTAGCCTCAAGCAGCTTGTATAATTCTTACTGTATTCAGGGAGGAAGAAGAAGAAAAAAGGGTATTTACCCCACAGATAACAAGAGCAGTGTTCTCAAGGAACAAGGAGCAAAAAAAGGTCTTGTCTTCTCCTGCCACACTCCTGCTTGCTGTCCCAGTTTACTAGCTGAAGAATTTTGTTATTTAGGGTTAGGAAAGTCTGTCCATCTCAAACTCTTTTTTCCACTTCCTGCCATAAAATACTGCTTTTTGTATTTCTGAATTTATTTCAATATGCTTTTTGAAAGACAAGATACATGGTCAATTATAGCCACTTTAGTTGCTTTAAAAATCAAGAACCCTAGCACTGGATGGTTATTTGTTCCCGATATTCCTCCTGCCTCTGCAGCCTCAAGGAAGTTTTCATTTAATATGATATCAAGGATCATCGTGGGCTTTACAAGATCCTGGTGATACGATACAGCCATTTTTATAGCAGAATCATCTCTTATCCACTGCAGAGAACCACACACACACACACACACACACACACACACACACACACACACAAAGATCTTAGAGAAAGAATGTGACAATTAGCAAAACATTTCTTCAGCCAGCAAAGATGGCATAACATTAAGGAAAAAAATTAAACTGGCTGTACATTCTAAGCTGTCCCTCTTTTCCCTCTTACCGGTAGTTACACGACCCAGAACAAATTTCATATAGCCAGTCCTGTGCTTCAGTAAAGGCACATAGATGCAACATAAAGGGAAGGAAGAAATGTACACATATGCTTGATTCAACATGTGATTTTATTCATAAAGAAATTACAGATGCTTCCTATGGTCTCTACTCATAAAGGGGCTTATCAGATTTAGCTCATGAATGATGTAAAACAATCTAGCCAAAGTTCAGTTCTTTGCATATGCTGTGTAGACAGAATCTTGCCAAATTAAACCTACACAACAGTAACCTAATGAATGTAACTTGGGACTTTCTAGGCAGTGGCTATTCTAAGCCGCTTTCTCTGATCCAACTCTGGAATGCAGGGTCTCTTGTCTCAACTTCCTTCTTTGAATGTGCTCTCTCTTGCTGGGAACCTACTGTATTCCTCCAATCTACTACAGAGATAGAAAGAATTCCAGAAGTATTGCTGGCAAAGCTTCTTTTGCTTCTCTATTCCTGTGCATATAGCAAAAAGTGGGACATAAAAAAATTCAGTCATCAATAGATTTTATTTATTTATGACATATCTATACTGCTCATCTCACCTTTGTGACTTTGGGTGTTTTACAAATTAAAATAACACAAAGTTTTAAAACAAAATGAAAACATTTTATTAAAAAAGTTTTACAAGGTGGCGAGAGCACCCTAAGGCCACCAATCACCCCTAGGTTTGCATTCCACTCTTGGACTCCCATGCCAGTTGGCAAAGCCAGGTCTTGATGTCTTCCAGAAAGCCAGAAGAGTTGAGTTGTATCTCACCTCTGGGAGCAACAAATAGTACAGGGTGGGGGCAATGGCAGAGAATGTTCTCTATCTCCCTGACAGTTGAAATATGTGAGATTTTGTATCCAATGTACACTCCAAAAGGCATAGAATTGGATGTATGGGTCAGCTGAAAATTGATCTGAGTTGCTAGGTAGGTACTCCATTCATGTTTTATGGCTAAAAAGAAAAATACCCCACTTTATTGTGTATCATTATTTTCCCCAATAATACTTAATTCACAGTTTTTTTCCTTCATGTGTAAAGTTTTGCTTGTAATTATTTCTAATATTTTCCCCTAATCATTTTTCCCCAATACATGCTTTTTATTTGCATTTTTTAACTTCAGACACTGTGAAGTGTGGCTCATTTTGATGGAGCATGCCATTTCAGTGGAAGAGAAATCCATGACAAACTTCTCTCATATATGAAGCTACAAGCAAAGAAATAGAGAACATTTTTTTCTGACACACATTTTAAGCAAAGGGGCTATAATTCATACAGAATATCTATTTTCATAAGAGATTCATTAGGACAGGGGTCCCCAACCTATGGGCTGTGACCCACTACTGGGCTGTGGTCTATTGGCCACCAAGCCACATGAATGGCTGGCTGGTGTGTGCGCATGTGCAGGCATTCACGCGCCCACTCATGTGAGCATCTCCACAACCGTCATGGGCCTTTGTGGCCCCACTCACGCGGGCATTGCCACGAGCATCATGGGAGTTTGCATCCTCATGGGCAAGTGCTCACATCCCCACATGCTCGAGTGCTCATGGTGCCTCTTGTATGAGCAATGGGTGTTCGCGTGTGTGCATGCATGCGCACATGCATTCATCCCCCCATAAAACTATCCCTTCTTTCCCCCCTCCTCCCGCGCCGGGCTGCCAATCCTGAAAGGTTGGGGAATTCTGCATTAGGAGACAAAGGTTTCTGTTCCATTCTTCCTGTGATTAGGAAAAACAATTTCCACATTAGTTCTTCCAGTGCTGGTCTATTAATTATTTAGATCAATGGCATCTCTCTATATATAAAAAGCCAGAAGGCATATAAAAATGGCAAAAAGTAGAGATAGTCCTCAAATAAAACATTTAATTCTAAAACTAATGTTTTTCACATTCTTACTACCATCACCACCTCTCACTCACATTCACATACAAATAGATTCAGAGAGAAATATATTTCTTCAGGCATCCAAAACACTCCATTCCAATAATTTTATGTAACCCTGTTTCAAATAACTCTATAGCATAGAAAGCATTTTTCTGCATGAAAAATATTGTATTTAGATTGGAAAAAAAAGCATTTTGGAACTTTATCTCCCTTTCCCGGAGACTATGGCAGCGTCAGATCTAAATTTAAATTATCCCATGTGGGGGTTTTTTTTCCCCTGGGATTCCAGATTATGCATGAGATTGAATCATAGATTTCTTTTGTCCTTGATCTTGACTGTTTTGAAAAACATAACCATGCTGAGCTTGCAAACTGAAGCCGAAAATTAGG
Source organism: Bothrops alternatus (assembly GCA_034064705.1). Lineage (NCBI taxonomy): Eukaryota > Metazoa > Chordata > Lepidosauria > Squamata > Viperidae > Bothrops > Bothrops alternatus. The sequence goes on along the minus strand of JARGCV010000007.1, from coordinate 7,001,634 downwards.
GGAAAGGGGTTTAAGGGAGACAAAGAATAACAGAATAAAAGAGTAGGGAGGGACCTTGGCGCTCTTCTAGTCCAGCCCTTTGCTCAATTGGTTGTCCAATCTCTTTTAAAAAATCTCCAGCGATGGCACGCACTCACAACTTCTGGAGTAAAGCCTTCAAAGCCTGACAGTGAGGACAATCAACCAGTGGAACAGCTTACCCCCAGAAATCATGGGCACCCCATCACTGGAGATCTTTAAGAAAAGACTAGACAACCACCTGTCTGAGATGGCATAGGTTCTCCTGCTTAAGTGGGGGGGGGGCTGGATTAGAAAACCTCCATGGTCCCTTCAAGCTCTATTCTATTATTACTTATCATGTTTATAGAACTTTCCATATTACAATCCAATAAGATAGTTTAGAGTCAATGATAATTAGTGGCCCAAGGTTATCCACCGAGCTTTATGGCTGAATAGACATTTTAGTAGGGGTCTTCCCAGTCTTTGACTAACCTACATTTCGGGCTCTACAAGCCAAAAGACCCAGAGCTGGATAGACGCTCTGAAGCTTGGAATGCCATCACACAACCACACTAAAAATAATAGGAAAACCACTAGAGATATGAAGAGTAGTTTTACCCACTGTAAGTACTTTAATTTATTTTTAATTAACATTGAAATTAGGTTAAATCAAAAGTATATTTTGCTCTTGCCTGGAAAAAAAATTGCATTGCTGCAATAGCCATTATACCATACTTATGGTATACAGTAATGTTTCCATTAAAGATTTCCAAAGGTTTTTTTTTTATGGTACCAGAAGGTAAAAGAGATACGTACGTAAAAGAACAAAAAAATATCAAGGGTGGGGCAATTGTTATTAGCCAAAGGGAACAAGGAGAAAGCTAACCCTTCACAAGGAGTTTTCCATTCTAGTCTGACATAAATATGCATGCGAACACACATCCAGCACATACAGAGGGAATAAATTATCTAGGAATAAGCATCGGTTATGCTTTGACCTTGAATTTACATGATGGATTAATTAAACAAATTGGTATAATAGAGTTGCTATGATCTTGTTAACTACTGAGACCCTCTTAAATGCTTGTTTCAGATGGTAGGTTTCGAACTTCAGCTGGACCTTTATCTTGGCATGTGCCACTTCTGAATTACTGAATGAATCATTTTGGGCACAATTCTAATTAGCTAATCAAGTCAATAATAGCTCTCAAGAATTTATGAATTCAGCACAGAGCACAGCCCAACTTTGGCAAAACAAATTATGCGAAGGAGATGGATGATAAAGAATCTTTGAATGTTGTTTGCAGCAATGCAAAGTTGGTAATTGAGTGGAAAACCCACATTACTTAAGTCTAGGGTTAGTCTTGTGCATCTGAAGCAAATAGGTTTGTATGAAATGCTGTCATTATTTCTCAGTACAGAACAATTAAGGATCCATTTAATGACAAACCAAGAATTGTTAGACCATATTTTCCACTGACCTTTATGTGACTCCATCTGTTTTGTCTAGACCTTAAATAGGTTTTTATAGGTTTTCACTTGCTTTCATTGGAATAATATTTGCTGCTGTCTGAATTCTACTTTTACATAAACCCAGTGTTAAAACAGAAGAAAATGGAATTCTCTCTCCTTTTTTTCATCCTATTATGCCAAGAAACCTATACTGAAAGACAGTAACTAACACTGCTGCCTAACGAGATTCATGGCTGATTGGCAAAGTGAAAATGGATTCCTGCCATTTTGACCAACATTCTGAAATACAGTGGTAGCCATGGACAGTGCTATTCTGCAGCAATGCAGCCCAGTGAGGAGGGTTGCTTATAACGTGTTTTGATTGTCTTCTCAATTCTGTGAAACACTAGGACAATGTTGATGGCCATAATGCCTTCTTTTCCATCATCTTCTCTAGTTTACTACCCTTCCAATCCTACGCAACAGCATGAAGTAGTGTATATCATTACTTCAAATTGGAATTGGAATACAAATGTTTATACCCACAGTGGCTATCTTTCTAAGCAACATTTATTTAAGTGTTTATCATATTTATATTTTTATATCACATGTTCCTGGCTAAGTTAGGGTATTGGTTTTACAAGAGGGCACATCCTCCTTCTGATGGCATATGTTTAAGCATTTGGGATCACAGAATGTGCAGTGAAATACTAGGAGCAGCAGGAGTCAGATTCAAACCTATAGAACATTTTTTATGTGTTCATTCATTATTTAATATATTTGTACACCACTTCGTATGCCAAAGCTGTTTTCAGTAAAATAAATTAAAGACCTTCTAAAACAATACATTAAAACAAGGTAGAACAGCATTCCATGAAACATATTTAATATAAAGGTAGGAGAGAGAGAAATATTCCAACTTTCCTACTGGGAAAGTCTGAGTGAACAGGCAAGATTTCAGTAGGCAGATTAAAAAAAAAAATATCTGGGGACAATGCATCCCAAACTGTGGTTATTATCAGCGCCATTCATTGACCACCAGATGGCATCAGCATTTCTTGGTACATGGAATTGGATGTCCCCTGATGATCTCAGTAACTCAAGAGATCAATAATAATAAAGTTGATTGGACAGGCATGCTAGTCCCAAGTTCTTGAAAGTTGAACCAAAACTTTAATCCTGGCTTAATAAGCTAATTGGCAGTCAAAGCAGTTGCTTGAACGAAGATGTGATATGGAAGTAGCTACTTCTGGCACAAAAGTAACTCTCATCTCCAATGATAAAGAAAATTCTAATACTTTTGTAGTAGAACAAGTCTTTAACCATGAAGTAGAACAAGTCTTTAACATGGAAAGATATATTCTCGGCATTACAAGACAAGATAGATAGACCTGCATATTGATTAGAGAACAAATGGAAGTATACAATATCATCAAGAGAGGAAAAGAATCGAAATGGAAATGAGCTGGTCACATAGCAAGAAGAACTGATGGCAGGTGGACCAAGGAAGTCATAGAATGGATCCCACTTGATAAAAAGCATCCATGAAAGAGACCTAAGACAAGATGGATCGAGGACATCAGCAAGTATTGCGGGCCCAATTGGCAAAAGAAAGCTCAGAACCAAATTGATTGGAAACATGCAGAAGAGGCCTTCATCCTGCAGAAGATAGACAATGGCTAAAATGATGATGGTAGTGGTGGTGGTGGTGGTGGTGACAATTTACATGTATCTCTTTAGTTGTTATAAATTGTTTACTGTTTCCTTTCAAATATAGAGAGCAAGAGAAAGAGCTAGTGAGAGAGAGATTATTCTACAGGTGTGGTTTCAGATTTAGATTACTTTAGGGAACAGGAAAAGTTACATTAGTTACCTCTACTTTAAATATTTTGCTGCTCTCCTGGTTTATTTTTTTCCTAAATAACACTCCCACAAATCTCAGGAAGGGACTTATAAATGAAGGACCAAAACAGAACAGATTGCACTGAACTTATTGTGCATGTTCAACATCTCTCTGGAAAACATGTAGAAGAAATAAATTCTAGCCTTGGCCAATTCTTTGTGTACAGGATTAGTTTATTTCACCCTTGGGAATCCTGCATTCTGAATATGCCATTACCATCCTTTTTCCAGAGATCTGTTTTTTAAAGTAAACATCTGACTGCTGCCTATATAAAGAATGCACAAGGGGTTTAACACATTTTAACCATTGTGATTGTGGCAGGGGAGAGAGGAACAAACAAATAGAGAGAAATAGCCCCTTTGGAGTCATTTGCTCAGAAGCACACAACACGCTACGTTAGAATGTTACAAGCTTTTTCCATTATAGGATGTCTATAAAGATAAATATAAAGGTTTCCCCTGTCCAGTCATGTATGACTCTAGGGGGTGGTGCTCATTTCAGTTTCTTAGCCAAAGGAACCAACTTTGTAGGAAGATGCTTCCATGGTAATATGGCTGGCATGACTATACGCCAAAGTCTTGCTTGCTTGAGCCTCCCTCATCTTCCCCCAATTTATGGTGTTCCAACCTGTGCTTGTAACAGGGCCACAAAAGTTCCACTCACATTGCTGATGATAAAGTACAAAGGGATACCAAATTGCTTGGATAAGTCTCCCCAACACTGCATCAGCTACCCTAAGCCCTGTGCTTGTGCTACGCTGTACTGATCCCTCCTGCACCCTTAGCAGCCATCCCAAACCTCGCAGTGTTTGCATCAAGTTGACTCCTCAAGCATCCTCATGCACCTTGCAGCAGCCACCCCAAAACCCCACCACACTCATGCCATATTAGCCCTTCATGCTGCCACCATCCTCTGCCACAGCCTGTGGCAGGCAACCCTGCTGAACTTATGCCATGTTGCAGCAGCCTCTGGCACATACTCTTGCACCTGTTAGCTTTATGACCATCTCATTTTGCAATGTAAATTCTGTTCCCCAATTACTGTCTAAAAAACATATGGGTACACAGAGTTAACTCCAGTATTATGTTTTTTTACTGCTTTGAGTATCTACTATAGAACTTAGCACTTAGACTTATATACTACTTCAAAGTGTTTTACAGCCCTCTCTAAGCGGTTTACATATTGCCCCCAACAATCTGGGTCCTCATTTTACCAACCCTGGAAGGATGAAAGGCTGAGTCAAACTTGAGCCGGTTAAGATTGAACTGCTGGCAGTTGGCAGAATTAGCCTGCAATGCTGTATTCTAACCCACTGCGCCACCAGGGCTATTAAGAACACTTATTGGTTCAACTGAATCAGCTCATGAATATGATGCCAGGCTTATATATTGCACATCATAGGCTGTTTCCATAAGCTATGAAAACAAAATCTCTTTAAGCTATGAAGTTCTTTGGATGACCTTGGATTCTTTTCTAGATTAATCTATTTGAGAGTATAAAATGCAAGGAGAAGCCCTTTCTGAGCTCCTTAGTGGAAAAAAATATATTATAAATATGTGGTTGTTACACATAACATGCCTCCAATGTTTAACAGCTTTACTTTCAAGAAGATACTAGTGCAATTATTATCTAAATTGGTGGCATAATTCGAGGCCAGGAAATGATGGAACTTACAGACCTTGATAATTATAGCTTCAAACAGCCCCCAGCAATATGTTCAATAACGAGGAATGTTGAGAGTTGTAAATTAACAATAGAGAGTTAGAGGGTTCCCATTCCTGATGTAGAACTAGACTAAATTTTGTTCCATGTGAAATACAACTTAAGTTTAGGGGGAAGGGCAAAATATTTTTGAAAGTATTGAGAGCCATACAAATAGATAAATTACAATTCTTGAGAGGAAAATAGCTTCATCAGATGTCACTAAATGAATTATTTGATCAATTTCTGTTCAGATGTCTTCTGAAGTGAAACTGGGTAGTAATCAAAGGATGACTGAAAAGATTTCTGTTAGTTTTCCAATAATATTTTGAGTCCTTTCAAAATTCCTGCAAATGTATTCCAAAACATTTCATAAATGCAATTAGTACAAGGCACTATTATTCAAATAAAAGACAAAAAACATATGTGCCTTTATCAGCAAGATTACTCAAGAAATTCCACAAACTTTCCACTTGTTCAGTTATGTCATTCTTGTAAATATAATGCAATTAACTATAAATATTAAATAGGACATATAATTAATGAGTGGGTTTAAGTCTGGTAATATTTTTGGCATAATAGCATTTATGTTTTGTTGGCTAGCAATATTAATGTCAATAGCTATAATTAACTTTAGAATAAAACAAATTCCTGAAAATCATTTATATGGCAATATAATGTGACAGAGAGAATAGCCCTATAATGATGTTAAAAAAACTAAAATATATTTACAGTTTCCAGTTAATAAAAGCATATTGTGCTTTCATTTTTAAATGCAACATATATCAAAAAGAAAACAGAAATTAGAATTATTTGTATCCTTTAATAATATTATCATTTATCATTCAATATAAAATACATGACAAAACAAAAAAAATCCATCAATTCTACTCATTGTCTTCTAATGCCAAAACTTTTGACAAAAAGATAAATGTAGCACTACATAATACAGTCAAACCTGTCCCATTTCTTCCTAATCCTTTTCAAACCAACCTTGACATTTTAATAAGAAAAAGAGAAATCAAAATGTAGGATGCAAGAAAAGAAAAACAAAATGCAATTAAAGAGGTATTGTCAGCAAGTGAAGCTAAAGCAATATACATTCAGAGCCTATTTAAAACCACACAATGCAATTTGATGTCCAAATTACAACATAATCCCATTCATGTTTCAAAGATAGTTTTGATTAATGAAAGAATACGGCTATTCTTATTATGATTTACAGGAAAAAAAGATAAATAACTAGACTTTGTGTAATGCAATCTTCTACCTATACTTGGGCTGAGCAAAATGTTTTGTTGCAACAAAAGCAAATACAAACCATAAACATATGGGATTTAGAGGGCTTGAAATTTCCTGCAACATTACCTGAATAGCTGCAACTTCAACATCAATTTCTATTCTAGAATTAGCCTCCATCTTAAAAACAGGAAATTGCCAGTAGCTATTTCTAATCTGACTTGCTTGACACTATGAATAAGACAAAAGCCTATACAGGAGGGAAATCTGATTGACTATAACTGCATCACTCTTTCTAAGACAAACTGAGACCAGATTCATCCTGTACATCCTGGTAGATTTATCTGAATGTGAAAACAGGAATGCAGAGAATGTAAACAAATGCCTGTCATTAATGGACACAAAAAGGACCAAAAATAAGAGAAAGCCAGGGCTTTTTTTCTCATAGAACGCCCAGAACAGAGTTCTGGCACCTTTTTGGGATGGAACCTTGTAGGGTAGACAAGGTGGGTTGTATGACGTGTGTAAGTTCCGGCACCTTTTTTTTGTTTTTGTTTTTTTAGAAAATAGCACTGGAGAAATCTATACGTAATAGGGTGGTATTGCAAGAAACCAGAAAGAGAGCAAGATCCCATTGGATATAAATTCTGAACTATCATTTGTGTTTGCTCAGAATGATGTTTCTCTTTTTGGATCATGCTATTGCTTTCAGGCATAGTCATTTTGTCTCTGAGTAAGCCTGGCAGCTCTGGCCTCTGCATCCAGCCATGAGCACTTGGCAATAGCACTTAGACTTATATACCGCTTCTTGGTGCTTTACAGCCCTTTCTAAATGGTTTACAGAGTCAGCATATTCTCCCCAGCAATCCAAGCCTTCATTTTACCAACCTCGGAAGGATGGAAGGCTGAGTCAACCTTGAGCCTGTCAAGATCAAACTGCTGGCAGTGGGCAGAGTTAACCTGCAATACTGACTTCTAACCACTGCACCACCACAGCTCATGAAGGTTTGTATATCAAAGTTTGTGATTTAATAGTTTGTGTAAATCACACCAGTTATTATAATACATTATTTTATTCAATAATTCAAAAAAAAACCATAGCTTGTCACAATGTGTGAATGCAGTTTAAGGATGGATATCAGGCCACAAACAGTTCTGAACTTACAGCTGATCAGAGCTGCAAAGAGAGTTGTAACACATCATATTTCCTACTCTTGAATGCTTGGTTAAAAGAAGGCCAAGGGATAGGTGTTGGCATTATAGCCATGAAATATAATACTGTATCTTCACACTATAATTTGCCTTTGTAATAACATTGCTTAAATGGTATTAAGCAATAACTTTACATTTGGTACATGTATTCTTCAAATGACAACCGTTCCATAAATAACATCCACCACCACAAATCTAAAATATACACTTACAGTAGTTCTGTTTTGCACAAGCATATTGAAAATGGGTTAATTTATTCTTATATAATCATTTTTCAAATGCAAATGCGGGTTTCTAAAATCACAGTTGCATTTATTCCATTGTAACTGAAATAGTGGAAAGAAATTGATTCAATTTCACTTTGATTTCATTTCCCTCCTTTGCTATCCCATTCGAACACATTTTTAATAAACAATTTTCTGAATTTGCTTTAAAAATTAAGTTCTTCCAATTGGCCTATGAAAGAATATCATCAGAATGGGATCTTTTATTTCCATGCCTTTTAACCAGCCTGTTCTTCAAAACCACTGATCCATTATGTGCCATTAAGTCTGTGTCAACTCTTAGAACCAAATAAACCAAATAATTTTCTACAGGATGATCTATCCCTAACCTGCTCTGGTTAGGTGCACCATTACCATTATAACTCCAAAGCTATTCTTCAAAGCACCTGAAGGCAAGACCAGAAACAATGGATTGAAACTAATGAAAGAGAGAAGCAACCTAGAACTAAGAAGAAATTTCATAACAGTGAGAAAAATTAACTAGGGGAATGGCTTGCCTCCAAAAAATGTGGATGCTTTATCACTGGAGACTTTTAAGAAGAGACTGTACAGTCACTTGTCTGGAATGATACAGGATCTCCTGGTTGAGCAGGGGGTTGAACTAGAAGACCTCCAAGGCCCCTTCCAACTCCCTGTTATTTTGTTCTGTTGATGTTTTTTTATTATTCCCCCCCTATGCTTAAATGTCCCCCTCTTGCTTAATGAAGACAGACAGCTTCATAACAATGTGGTACAGGTCTAGAATAACCTTCTCCACCCTGGTATCAGCAAGATGGCTTATAACTACACTTCCTAGAATTCCCAACTAGCATTCTTCATTTTTATAAGGCAGCCTCCATCTTACAGCTTAAGTACCTTAAAGCAATGTTTCATCTTCAGCCTTGGCACCATAAAGATGTGTGGACTTCAACTCTAAAAATTCCCCAGCCAGCATGCTGGCAGGAGAATTCTGGGAGTTGAAGTCCACGCATCTTCAAGTTGCAAACACTGAGAAACCCTGCCTTTAGTAAATAATGTAGGGAAAAAACAGTGATGTATTAGGGGCAATAAGTGTTGCTTTAACAACTTAGAGTTTTAAATATAACATAAATAAATCCACAGATCCCTTCAACATTTCTTCCAAAAAGAAGAAATGTTCTTCATAAACTTCTCCCAAATGGTGTTACTGAAGTTCAGACAGGAAATATATAAAATAACAGAATATATGTACAGACATATGTATATCTACATTTCCAACAGATAATTAATACCTAATTAAATATTTTCTCCTTTGAATTTACTCAATATTGTATTTATTCCTTACTCAGTTTTATCACTGTCTTTTCTTTCATTCTTCATTTTTTTTATTTAGTCAAAGACAAATGAGCTGTACTATAATGAAACCAGTCTCCAGAAACTTCCTCTGAGGTGAGGGAGAAGCGGATAAGGTCTTATTCCAGATCTGCATTAAATAATCTATTAATGCCAGGTTTTTTATATAGAAAATATATTGCTTTCTAATGTCTATAAAATACAACAGTTTAAACAAGGCCTATGTGAATAACTGGTGTGTGCTATCAATCACCAGCTATAAGTCTTTATGCTGTGAAAATCATATTATGATAATAATTGTGTTAGTTTTTTCACCTCTTCAAAACTGCCAATAAAGCAAACCTCACTGGATGATTTCTCAATGGTTTCAGACAGACTGGTTCATTCCAGTTTCTCCAGACCTGTGTTTGAAACAACAAACATTTAAGAAGATATAAATTCCTTGACAGGTGCTTGGTTTTATATATGTCAGGTGATGCAAAAAAACCATAAAGCCTTTCCGTTGGTCTGTGAGAAAATAACAATGCTGAAAAAAAAATGATAGAAATAGAAAAGGTTAGATTCCAACCGCTGCTATAAAGAATGCAGAGAACGAATGCAAGATATCAAAGTTTCTTATTTTTGAGTCACTGGATGTACTTCCATAATGTGTCACAAGAACATGGGAACAAAATAGTTCCTCTAATTGATGCAGTCAGCATCAAACTCCAGCCAGACCATTGAATAACCAATGCCATTCAAAGATGAATTGCATGCTCCAGAATCTAAACAAATAGGAAAAGTAGATGCTCAGACCCCATACACAGCTATCCTCCAATAAATGTTTAGTGATCTTTCTTTAGCATTATGTAATGAGTAAAGATGAACTTCATGTTCTACTCTAGTCCATCTCATTGCTCTGTATTACAGAGAGGGTGGGGGCTTTTTTATCTTTTCCACAAAAGAACTCCATTTTTAAAATATGTTTGAAGGTCTCTCTATCCTTCCTAATTTACTGGGAATTACCATTTCTACTTTCCATTAAGTTCTCCAATCTTTCCTGAGTCTTCTTTTATGTTTTTTTTTTTATTTAAACAGTAAGTAGTTTATTATTTAGCTAACTTGGAAAATACAGAAGTAAGGAAATGTGGTATGTGTTGTCTTTGTTTTTGCTTTAAAACAAAAAAAATTGTCTTTTTAAAAATGTGTATTTAGTGATTGTTGTGGCTTCTGGAATTCTCTCAGGAGAAGCCACTCTTTGTTCCTCATTAATTATCTTCTAAAAGTTGAGGATTCTTTTTAGCAGTGCTGCCTTTACTATTTTATTATTTTACATATTTTTATTACTGCTGTTGTGTTTTTATGTTTTTGTTGTGGCTCGTTGTGAGGTGTCAGAGGGTAGTTGGGAATCATTTTATGTTTTTAAACCCAGTTTTGGTGTTTGTGTAGAATCCAGCTGTCATGTTGACCTACTATTTTCTTTAAGAAGAATGTGCTAGGTGTTTGAGGGGTCCAGAGGGAAGGTAGCATAAGTAGTGGAAGAATTTGGAACAGCTAAAATCTGGAGTTATGGGCCTTTTGTCCCCACAAAGTATTATTGTTTTTAAAAAAAAAGAAATGAGGGTGTGGTCATCCTTGTTAAGCCCTGTGTTGCAGGATTCCAGGTTTGTGGAAAGTAGGATAAATCTACTACTATGACGAAAGAAAGAGCAGTCACACTGGAGTAAGTCCTTTTCTACAAATTATTGACCCAGAATTTACAGTCCCTTCAGTCAGGAAATATTACCAAATTCCCTGTTTCCTCTTTATTAATAAAAGAAAAGAAAAGAAACAATTCAAAGATTAATATATAATACATAAAAGCAATCCTTTTGTGGATAGGGATAACTCTTTTAAGGCTACATAATTCCTTTTTTAGTGAATCCCCATATCCCCTAAATCTCCTATTCTTTTTTTAAGCTTTTAACACGATTTTTTCTTAGAAAGTTAAAGGTATAAAATGGAGTTTTAAAAAATATAGAATAAAAAAATCTTAGAAATACTTGCTTGTGAAGTATTAATACCACTTTACAATGCCTTGGTAAGGCCACACTTGGAATACTGCATCCAGTTTTGGTCACCATGATGTAAAAAAGATGTTGAGACTCTAGAAAGAGTACAGAGAAGAGCAACAAAGATGATTAGGGGACTGGAGGCTAAAACATATAAGGAATGGGGTATGTCTAGTTTAACGAAGAGAAGAACGAGGGGGGACATGATAGCAGTGTTCCAATATCTCAAGGGCTGCCACAAAGAAGAGGGTGTCAAACTATTCTCCAAGGCGCCTGAAGGCAGAACAAGAAACAATGAATGGAAACTAATCAAAGAGAGAAGCAACCTAGAACTAAGGAGAAACTTTCTTACAGTTAGAACAATTAGCCAGTGAACAACCTGCCTCCAGAAGCGGTGAATGCTCCAATGGTGGAAGTTTTTAAGAAGAGACTGGACAGCTATTTGTCCGAAATGGCATAGGGTTTCCTGCCTGAGCAGGGGGTTGGACTAGATGACCTCCAAGGTCCCTTCCAACTTTATTATTATTATTGTTGTTATTGTTATTATTGTTGTTGTTGTTATTATTATTATTATTAATTGTAAATATCCTTATTTGTAATGGATACGTATTATTGTCTGGAAATAAATAAATTGATTTCTCTTTATTTTAAGCACCATTCATACTTTTATTCCCTATCACCAAAACTGGATAATGCAAATTCATTGGTATAGGGTTACCTGCCTGAGCAGGGGGTTGGACTTGATGACCTCCAAGGTCCCTTCCAACTTTATTATTATTATTATTATTATTATTATTATTATTATTATTATTATTACTACTACTACTACTACTACTACTACTACTATCCTTCTCTCTTTCCCTTTGTTTCTCCAATCACTAACCTAAATAGTTGTACTTTAAAATGAACATTTCAGTTATTCATAGTATTTATTTAAGTCACTTTATCTGCTATTTTTGACTTATCTCATACATCTTTTCATAGAAGCCATATTCCAAAAGTGTACATTTGCTTTGCTGTGTAATGTATCATATATAAAAGAGCCATTCCCGCTTGAATTTTGTTAGGCTTCTAACTAATATATATGGGCAGTTTTGCCATTGCTGCATATTCTTCAATTTTGGTCTCTCAATTTGATATCATTGACAGAATTTCTTTTTTCCAGTGTTATGCCAAAGTTGTCCTGCCAGCTGTTACCATGCATTTTAGTAAATTGTGTTCCTTTTCATTTATATTTTCTGGAATTATACCTAACAGAAATATTTCTGGTTTCAGTTCCAATTTTATCTTTAGAATGTTCTTCCTTCCAAAGCTACCACCAATTCTCCACCAATAAAGATTATGTGGTAACAACGTCCACTGAATTTCAGATCTTTGAAATAACTTCCAACAGAGTGGATAAAGCTCATTGGATTTTGAAAGATAAGTAGGTTTCTGTTTGCATAATGGTTCAAAAAGTGTGCCTTAATTAGCTTCACATTAAATGTGAATGGAACACATTTCTCTTGGAACTACCGGTATTTCCCTATATCTTCCTTGCCATGTTAAAGTGTAGAGAGATACTGATTACAGGTAGTAAAATAATAATAATAATAATAATTATTATTATTATTATTATTATTATTATTATTATTTATTCGATTTCTATGCCGCCCTATTCCGGAGAACTCAGGGCGGCTCACAACACAGTAGAAATCAACATATAAAAAATACATGTAAATATAAAACCTCTTAATTTAAAAAAAAAAAACAATCATTCAGCATACACACAGGCATACACTGGCTTGGGGCAAGATGTTAACTACCCCAGGCCTGCCGGCAGAGGTGTGTTTTGAGTAATTTACGAAAGGCGGAGAGGGTGGGGGCTACACGGATCTCCGGGGGAAGTTGGTTCCAGAGGGCTGGGGCCGCAACAGAGAAGGCTCTTCCCCTAGGCCCCGCCAGGCAACACTGTCTGGCTGACGGGACCTGGAGAAGGCCGACTCTGTGGGCCCTAACTGGCCGCTGGGATTCATGGGGCAGCAGACGGTCCCATAAGTAACCTGGTCCGATGCCATGTAGGGCTTTATAGGTCATAACCAACACTTTGAATTGGGTTCGAAGACCAATTGGCAGCCAATGCAGCTCGCGGAGTGATGCCGAAATGTGGGCATTTCTGGGCAAGCCCAACACTGCTCGCGCGGCTGCATTCTGCATTACCTGAAGTCTCCGAACGTTTTTCAAAGGTAGCCCCATGTAGAGAGCATTGCAGTAGTCGAGCCTCGAGGTGATAAGGGCATGAGTGACTGTGAGAAGAGACTCCCGGTCCAAATAGGGCCGCAACTGGTGCACCAGGCGAACCTGGGCAAATGTCCTCCTCGCCACAGCTGAAAAATGATGTTCCAAATTTAGCTGTGGATCGAGGAGGACGCCCAAGTTGCGGACCTTCTCCGAGGGGGTCAAAAACTCCCCCCCAGGCTGATGGACGGATAGATTGAATTATCCTTGGGAGGCAGAACCCATAGCCACTCCGTCTTGTCGGGGTTGAGCTTGAGCCTGTTGGCACCCATCCAAACCCTAACAGCCTCCAGACATCGGCACATCACTTCCACTGCTTCACTGAAATGACACGGGGTGGAGATGTAAAGCTGGGTATCATCAGCATACTGATGATATCTCACCCCATGTTGTCGGATGATCTCACCCAGCGGTTTCATGTAGATATTAAACAGCAGAAGGGAGAGGACCGATCCCTGAGGGACCCCACAAGGGAGGAACCTAGGGGTCGACCTCTGACCCCCCGCCAACACCGACTGCGACCGACCAGTGAGGTAGGAGGTGAACCACTGCAAAACAGTGCCTCCAACCCCCAACCCCTCCAGTCGATGCAGAAGGATACCATGGTCAATGGTATCGAAAGCCGCTGAGAGGTCAAGTAGCACCAGGATAGTGGAAAATCCCTTATCCCGGGCCCACCAGAGATCATCCGTCAGCGTGACCAAAGCAGTTTCCGTGGAGTAGCCGAGCCTGAATCCTGACTGTTGAGGGCCCAGATAATCAGCCTCATCCAAGGACCGTTGGAGCTGGAGTGACACCACCTTCTCAACAACCTTCCCTATAAAGGGAAGATTGGAGACAGGACGGTAGTTGTTTAATACAGCTGGGTCCAGGGAAGGCTTCTTGAGGAGGGGGCACACAATTGCCTCCTTGCAGGGAGCCGGAAAGGACCCCTCCCTCAAAGAAGCGTTGACAATCTCCTGAACCCAGCCCCGCGTCACCTCCCTGCTGGCTGAAACCAGCCAGGAGGGGCACGGGTCCAATAAATAGGTGGCGGAACTCACAGCTCCAATGGCCTTGTCCACTTCATCGGGTGCCACAGGGTCAAACTCCTCCCACACAACAGGATCAAGACGAGTCCCTGTCATCTCAACTGAATCATTATCAGCCGATACTGCATTCCAATTGGAGTCAAGGTCCATCCGAATCTGGGCGATTTTATCCGCGAAAAACTTATTAAAGTCCTCAGCACTACCCTGCAAGGGTGCATCAACCCCCCCTGATTAAGGAGGGAGCGAGTTACCCTAAACAGGGTGGCTGGGCGGGATTCCGCAGATGCAATCAAGGCGGAATGATACGCACATCTTGCCTCCTTGAGCGCCACCTGATAAGTCTTGATGTAAGATCTTAAAAGTGTTCGGTCAGATATGGATTTACTTTTCCTCCATCGCTTCTCTAGACGTCTCTTCTGGCGCTTCAGACAGAGGTGAGAAACAAACTGGATTACAGGTAATATTGAAACCAATAGATGTTGACTGTCATGATCTAGTCTGTTTATTGTGGCATGTCTTCATTCACAGACACAGAAGCAATAGAAATAAAATCCTTGGCAGTCTCAAGGATTTTGTTTTCCTAAATAACAATTTCTGTTCTGTTAAGAAACCAGAACAGCCGTACAAATTATATATTCTAAGTAAATTCAAGCTTTAAGAGCTTTGTGGAACACTGTAGTGAAGCATGAAAATACATAGAATATTGAAGTTGTAGGAAGTTGATTTATAGGACAATCCTTTGTATTGACTAAGGAGTAGGCTTCTCACTGTTAACAAGTAAATGGGCTTAAGTCTGCACACTACAGCCTCAAGTATTAGCTTAAGCTAAGAGGGTTTTCAATGCAATTCTTCGTGCATGTTTATTCACAAGCAAATGTTGTATAACATTCCAGCTCACAAATAAGCAGTGGATATTACAATATATAATTTTCTTCACTGAATGCTTTTAGGTTATGAATGGGTAAACACCTGGCAAAGACTATGGAATTTGGCTTAGTATTCAATGCTGCCACTTCTACCACTCTGACTGATTTGAAAATAATAATCTCCAGGAACCATTTTTATTGCAATTTTTAAAGAGGACAATCTCCTCTTGCACAGCAGTAGTTAAAATGTCTATGGTTATCCTATAAGCCTCTATTTCAAGCTTATCTTTGCACCATATAGCATTGCACTAGTAAAGGCTCAAACTAATCTCTCCTCCCTGGAGAATTTGGGGGATCTTGCTGTTGGCTACCATAAGAAAGTAAGATAAATACAGAAAGCGGATTATTTTTTATTAGAAGCCATTGCCTTTTCTAAATGTTGAGGATGTTCGCTAATCTCATGTAATGAAATTTTAGAGTATATGTTTAGCAAAACTTAAACATTAAGAAGTTGCACATGCTCATAAGTATCACATCACGTTACCAGTTCCGGCACCCATCCAGACTGAGAGAATGATGCTGGTACCATCTGCATCTGCAGAGAACATTGACTTATCCATAAATCATCATCAGTAACATATGGAATGAAACTTCTTTCCAGACTAGTCTGTGGTCCATAAGTAACATAGATTCAGGTCAGATAATTTTGGTCTGGATGGGCAACTGAGTTTAGAGTTTTTTTAACTACAAGTAATCTTCGACTTACATCCAGAATTGAGCCCAAAATTTATGTTGCTAAGAGAGACATTTGTTAAGTTAACTTTTGCCCCATTTTATTACCTTTCTTGCCACATTTGTTAATTGAATCACTGCAGTTGTTAAATTAGTAACACGGTGCCTGAAGGCAGGACAAGAAGCAATGGATGGAAACTAATCAAGGAGAGAAGCAACCTAGAACTAAGGAGAAACTTCCTGACAGTTAGAACAATTAACCAGTGGAACAACCTGCCTCCAGAAGCGGTGAATGCTCCAAGACTGGAAGTTTTTAAGAAGAAACTGGACAGCCATTTGTCCGAAATGTATAGGTTTTCCTGCCTGAGCAGGGGGTTGGACTTGATGACTTCCAAGGTCCCTTCCAACTTTATTATTATTATTGTTGTTGTTGTTGTTGTTGTTGTTGTTGTGAGTCAAGGACTATTTATTATTTTAGCCTTGATAGTTTTCTCTTTTGGGTTGAAGGAGTCATCTTTGTATACATGTCCCATGTTTGCCTAGAGACTTCATGTTATAAAAACACACTAGCTGATTAGCCAGAAATAGGCTAATTTACTGATCTATGCCTTGAGCTCTAGGGAAAAGAAGGCACAAATGGTCCATCAATTTAGAAGCCAGGTTGTATTTCTTCAGGCTGCTAATGTCTACACATGTAATGCTAGACATGTGAGTACCCCTATTAAATGCATGAGTATAAAGTTACTGATGGGTACTCCTGTTTGCAGTAAGAAGACAATAGTTTGTAACAAATTATTTCCTTGATTGCACCAGTTAACGTCTTTTACCATCCATTCAAAGTCAGTTTTTAAAGAAGTGGTTTCCTCACAATTGCTGGTACAAACAGAACAGCAAAGAAATAATAGAATTTCAACTAGTTCTCTTTCTTTAATTGAGTAAAATTGGCTATAACCCAGAAGGCTTTTCATCAAGCAAATTCCATGGCATGAATGGAAGTTGATCCAGGTAGAGGCCTATTATTTCTCTATAAAATACTACTCATTACCAAATGCTCAAACCCATGCTGTACGACACAAAGCTAAACCTTAATCTAGCTATACACAGAACACCTGCCCTGGTTTAACTGCAATTTACAATTCAATGATACATATGCAAATGAAATCAGAATTTGCAAAAACATAATTATAGATTCTCTGGGGAGAATTAATAGCTACTGCCTGCCCTGTTTATGTTGAAGTTTAATTTAATTCTGTTGCATGAGTTAAAATGAGAAAATAATTTTTTTTAGATTGCTTAGTCAGTTTGTATTCATTATCTAAAATGGGACCTTTTAAAAACATAATCATGTGAAAATTGCCACGTAGTCATGGCCAGCAATCAAATATACCTAAAACAAAGACACATAATATTTGGAAGGAAAGAAAATTTGAGTCAATTTCACATACTTGAGCCATCTTTGAACAAGTGGGAGATGAGGGTGAATGAATCTCTACAAGCTGCATGTACTAGTTAAAGTGTACTTGTTATGTACACACACAGTAAGCTGTCTATGCATGCTCAAAAAAACCATGGAGAATGTAGCTTCCTTTTATAACATCTTTTGTGGGCAAGGTCTGTGGATGTCCAGTTCTCTCAAAATGCCTGTTACCTTTAGGTAACATCAAATATGTCAGGCTTATTGCAAACTCATAAATGTGGTTCAAGTTCATACAAGATTAAACAGGAATCATTGATTTGTAATTCAGTGAAGTCAGTGTATATTTAGGAAGGCAATGGGAGAGAGAACAAATGAACAAATCCAAAGACAAAGAAATACATTTCTAAAATGTGGGTCTTGGCACCTAGGAGTTCCAGGGCAGGGACTTGCAAGAGTTTCTTAGGCTGGCATTGTTCTTTTTCGATCCCAAGCTGGTCCCCAAATGCCAGCAATCTCTCCCCTGGATTTTGACCTCTGATTTTTTTTTTCAAGCACAGTACTCCTTTGAAAGATAAAGACTGCATTAAGCCAGATGGTCCTACTTGCCCTATGGACTTATTCATCAACCTGGGGAACTAACAGAGATGGGCTACAATTTATGTGCCTACTTCTCTCCATGACGTTTTTAAAAACTGCATGAAAAGCAGCACTTAAATTTACTATTTCAAATACCAATTTTGAACCTGAAACAATGAGTTGATTATTGTTCCCATGTTGCTTAGGAACTGTTCTGTCTGGCCTCTCTCAGCTCATTAAAATCCACATAAATATGTCTTTAAGAGGTTTATTTAACACTTTCAAAAGGATTCACTTCAAAGCCCGCTGCTGACATTTTGCTGGCAGGAACGGCCAAGTCTCATTTATTTACATTTAGATTAAAACATGCTCTTCCCACACCCTCCAATTAACTCACTCTTTCTTTATCACATTGTCCAAAATCTCATTATTCTTCCGTAGATTTCCAAAACATCAGAAGACTGAATTCAAACGCACTGCTCCAGATATCAGGCTACTCCTTGATTAACGTTGCTCGTGACAAAGGCGTAGTCTCTTTTTCCCCTTCTAATATAGTTTCCGATACGTCACTTCCCCCCATTACTTCCTTTTTCCACTTAACTGACACCTTCGCTTATCAAACCTTCGGAATCTCGGATCAAGCCATCTATCTTCTTGATCCAAATCTGACCCCTCACTTTGCGAATCTGACCCAGACTGCCTGTAAATCTCCTCCCTGTCTGTCTCAGCTGCCGGGAGGGGAAAATACCCAGAGGGGCCTGGCTGCTCTTCCTCGGCTGCCGGGAGGGGAAAACACCCAGAGGGGCCTGGCTGCTCTTCCTCGGCTGCCGGGAGGGGAAAACACCCAGAGGGGCCTGGCTGCTCATCCTCTGACACTTCCCAAGCTGGTCTAGGGACACTCACAACTGGAACCTATAAGGCTTCTTCTCATGAGGTTTAGCTACATGGGTAGGGCTCAATATACATCTAAAAAGGAGCCTATTCTCTACTGTCATATGTCATAAAATATGCTTCTTTGAATTTGAAGAACAGAGTTGGATTGTTGCCAGAATAACTGGAATAAAGTTAAACTGTAAGCCATTGTTTCTTTTGAATGGGAGAGTACACCTTGATGTGACTTTTCCCATTGAGACAAGGACATCTGAAAGCTTAGATGTTCTTTTACATGTGTCATCTACTTTTGACATAAAGACAATCCCCTCTCTTCAAAACTCTAACATAACTTCTACCCAGGCTTTCATGGTGGGAGGGAGGAAAGGGAGACAGAGAATGGAACAAGGGATAATGTCATTGCACAAATGTCACAATTTCCATTCTTATGTCAGGCATTATGACCCAGGTTTGCGACTGTGGCATTTCCACAATGATATAATGGCACCCATGTCCTCATTTCAAGATCATTGCTTGCTTTCCCACTCTCTTCTTCCACCCCACGCCACTGCATCTCCCTCTTTCAAAGAAGCAAATCTGTCTGGGGTGGAGAGGGGGAGCTGAAGAATATTCAAATACTGTTTTCAAAGAGAGGGTCTCTTGATAAAAAAAGAATAAATGCCAACAGCCTCAGAGATATGTGGGAGCAAGTGATGAAAGGAATTTTCCTCCTGTCATGGCATATAATAATGCAAAATGACCTTCTACAAATCTAGACAATTGAGACAAAAATACATGTTACTGAACTGTCAAGAAGCAACTGGGGAGCCATGGAAGTATCTGTCCATGTGCTTTCAAGAGTTGGGAGTCCCGTGGTGGTACCTAGAAAAAAAAATCAAAGAATGTCATCAGATCTTATTTTGGGGGAACTTAGACAGGAAATAGCCTTCTAAAATAAATTTTATAAATATCAAAAAAAGCAAAAAAAGCAGGAAGCCCCAAATGCTTGGCCGGCAACATTAGAAATTTAGGGAGGATGTAATATATGGGAATATGTGGGTCTTTTAGAAAGACAGGTAAAATAGTGCTTCAGGATGTGACAATAAAAAGTCAACAGATGATGTAAAGAACTTCATGGGGAAATCAATTATGCAACTGAGTATCCTTTCTCACCAATCTGATGCCTGAGATTTCACATGTGACATGACATTCTTGTCAGTTTCCTCTTGTGACATCAAGATCTATTTATGTGCGTAGGAGCATGGTAGCTCCGGTAGTTAGGAGTTAGAGGTTAGCAAGCCCATATTTGAGATGTGAGTGCTGCCATGGATGGGATGAGTTCCCATTCTTTGCTCCAGTTCCTGATTGGGGACATGAAAGGAGCCCCCAGCTGGGCATTTCCTGGACAATTCCTGGTTAATCCTTTCAACCTGGAAGTGCCTCTGTGTTTCCGACACAAGTGAGGTACAATTTATGTGCATAGAAAATAAGTCTGTAATCTAAAGCCATGCTACCTTTGCACCTGGAGGTAGGGCTAGAGAATCAATCTCTGCAGGCCATTAGCCTTCATTTGGACAATTGTATAAGTGAACACTTTTGTCTCTCCTGAAAAGCAACAAAGTTCTGGAAACATGACAAGGAAATGCTCCAATAGAAAAGAAAAAAAGAAAGCCAACACTGATCACAAAAAGCTTTTAGCCAGGCTAGTGTTGCTTTAATTCTTGTGACCAGTATTTGATCTGGTGTACATGCCTTTGTAAAGGATGCTGTTTGAAAAATCCCCACATTCTTAAATGTAATAGCTTTGATCCCAAACTTAGAAATGCTCCAACAGTTCTTTTTTTATATACATAAATATTTTATTGGTTTTTAACAATAACAATCTCCAGTACCTGATGTACAGCATATTGTCTTGGTTTATATATTTGAAACAAAAAAAGACAATAATAATTAATTAACAGTCAATAATGATTGAATTTGATAATTCCATAATTAGTATATTAATTGATAATATATTTCTTTGATCTTCCCTACTTTCATTTGTATTCTCCTTCTTCAACCTTAAACAAATATCATTCTTAATATTTTCAGTGCATAAATGATTAAATATAGACATTTCTTTTCATATTTGTACAGATAATAACATTTATGTATAACATTTTTATTATCTTATATTATTTTTATAACCATCATCTCATTAGTTCACCATGCATCCTATTTTTGTAATTTTTATTTAAGCTTAATTTCCCCTTTATATTCAATCCATTCTTATCAGTCATGATTTTCTCAATGTTAGTCATCTAAATATCCATTTTTTTCCATTTTTCCATTTAGGTACACCATCCCAATATTTTCATATTTCATACATTCATAAATAGATACTTCTTATCTATTTTATAGCATCTGGGTATAACATCATTTCTGATCAGCTTATCTTTCACTTATATTTATAAGTTACATCATCCCAATATTTTTACATTTCATATATTGTAAAGCATACTATATTATTTAAATCTCTTATCCTCCTTGTTATAGGGCCTCTTTATGTTCAGAGTTCTCTTTTCTTTTAACCATATTCAAAATTCTCCAAAAGTTGTGAACTGATATATCAGACCTCTGGATTCTGAAAGGTAGTTGCTGCTAGGCAGGAATTGCTATGTTTCTTGTATTTTTTTTATTAGTGTAATCCTATATCTTAGTTCCAAAACCATAGCTGCTGACATGGGGAAATATTACGCAAAGGACATTTACTGGTGACAAAGCCATGACATTTTACACGCCTACTCCTAAGGCATGTTGTATATTTTTCCAGGTTTTGGTATTTGGTAATATAAGCATTCTGGCTGGGGAATTCTGGGAGTTGAAGTCCACACATCTTAAAATTGCCAACTTTGAGAAACAATTATATACGAAAATAAAGCCATTGGATACCTGGACAGAAAACTTGCCTAATGAAATGTAATGAAAGAGAGAATATTTACTTACATCAAGGAGGTGTATGCTTTTGAAAGTAAAACCTGCACCATAACTTCAGAGTGTCATGCTGCAGGGACCCAGCAATTAATCACTAGCTATGCCAGTCTAATAAATGGTGACCTGGGAAAAGAATGGTTAAGCTGGTATCTGAATGTAATGGCTTCAAAAAGACTAACTCCTGTCACATGGATGCTGTTGTGGGTGTCTCTAGACCAGCTTGGGAAATGTCAGAGGATGAGGAGGAGCAGCCAGGCCCCTCTGGGTGTTTTCCCCTCCCGGCAGCCGAGACCGACAGTGAGGAGATTTGCATGCAGTCTGGGTCAGAATCTCAAAGCGGGGAGTCAGACTTGGAACAGGAAAATATATGGCTTGATCCGAGATTCCGAAGGTTTGATAGGCGGAGGTTTCAGTTACGTGGAAAAAGGAAGCCATGGGGGAAGTGACGTATCGAAAACTATATTAGAAGGTGAAGGAGGGACTAATTCTTTGTCACGAGCAACGTTAATATCAAGTAGTAGCCTGATACCTCGAGGAGTTAGTTTGAACTCAGTTTTCTGGTGTTTTTGGAATCTACGGAAGATTTATGAGGTCTTGGACAACCTGAGAGATAAAGAGTGAGTTATTGGAAGGGGGAAGAGCATGTTTAAGCTGAATGTATATAAGTCAGACTCGACCGTTCCGCAAACGAACTGCCAGCATCTTGCTTTGAAGTGAATCTCTTGAACTGTGTTAAATAAAACTCTTAAAGAAATATTCCTGTGGAGTTTACTAAGCTGAGAAGGGCCAGATACAACAGATGCTAATTAAAATTAAGCTGGACCAGATAAGCATGAGCTTTCCTTTTCGTATCAAACTCACAGTGAGCCAGACTATAACCTCAATTGGACTGACAACCTACATGAAAAAAATTAGTCTTGGTTAGGTTATTTGTTTTCTTGGCAGGTAAGCCCAAAGCTTTGCACTGCAAAGTCTCTAAGAATCCAGCTTTAAAAGCTGAAAATGAGCAGCACCTGAGATATTAGTTCTTAAAATTCTCCCTTCAATTTTTATGATTTTTTGCGGATCTAAGAATATGGAGACTGGCATTCACATACCAGTTACCTCAACACATCATAAGCTGGATAATGTACATGATTAATTGGAATACATTTGCAATATATTGATTGTATATTTTTGTCCATGAAGCAATGGATTTAATGAATACATTTAGTCTTGCTGTCAAGGTTGCACAGCAATTTGATACCCTTGAGTGCCACTGGTCAACTTCTGCAGCAAGGACTTTTCCATATTTGTAGAGGCTCCCCAAGCAATTAAGTGTCCAAGACAACCAGTTAATTTATTTTAAAAAAAATTAAGCATCCATCAGACAATTGTCTGCTTTGTTCCAGAGCTAAAGAATTAAGAATTAAGAAAATTGTTTGCAGCTTCTTTTTGTGTCAGTGGTTTGATCCAATGCCATTTTTGCGACCTGTTAAAAAGTTTTAAAAGACCAAAAGATTAAAAACACACATAGCTTAGGAATATATGTATGAATGTATATAATGCTTAAGTAATTTTTAAAGTACGTGAAATGTTTTTGAAAATGTATTTGAGAGCACTTGTGTTAAGAGAAAGCTAAAGAAAATGATGCACAAATTTAAAGAAAACTTTGTGTTCTAAAAAGGATGTTTATAAAAGGAAGAAAAAAAATACTATTCTATAAGGATAGTTTGGAGGGTGGGAGCTAAATTCAAGGCTTGTATGTTAAGAAGCTAAATGAAAAAAAAGTACTAGAAAGTTTTGATTTTAGAAAAGTACTTAAAGAAAGTTTAGCATTTTTCTTTTTCTTTTCTTTTTTTTAAAAAAGGGGTGGTTGGGGAAAAAAATTACTTTTCCCAGTAAGGTCAAAGAATTTGAGAAAGTCTACAGTTAACTTTGTTAATAGAAATGGTGATAATTTACAAAGATTAGTAGGGACAAATAGAAACATATACTATTTCCACAGCAAGGTAAAACAGGAATGGTTTAAATTGATCATTCCATTTAAAGAGGAGAATATATTTGAGTATGTTTTTCATTTGGATACCACTTCTGGATTTTGTGCTTGTGATGAAAAAAAAATGTATTTTTGAATTTGGTTTTGTCAAATTAGATAGATTTGCTGTTATAGAAATGGCTAGTTATATAATAATGTGTAAAAACAAAAAGTTGAGGCTAGATGCTTTTACTTTGTACTGTGCTAAAAAGAATCGGAAGTCAACACCTCTTCTTTCTTTTCCTTATACCTCACATCTTCTCTTCCCCTTTCCTTTTCCCTCCCTTAATCCCCTATTTCTATTTTTCTTTGTATTTTATATTTTATATGTTAAATAAAAAAATAATACACATACCCACACATCATCATAATAATGTTACCTAGTTTGGGTAATGAAACATTTTCAAAAAAAACAAGCAAGCTCATCTCAACCCTGAACTACAAATATTCTCCTTTATTAATATATTCAGAGTGCCAACAACTGAAAACGGAAGGGAACAAACATAATGGTAATGAAGTATTAAACATGAAGAAAAATAGTTACAGAAAAAAACAAATGCATTAAAATGTGGACTGGAATGCCAAATACATTTAAAATATGAAACTGAATAACAATCAAATTTATCAAACTCTCGAGATCAAAGAGACAGTATGAAATTGCTATATTGGGATTGACAGCATTATAAATATACATCTTGAGGTACAAGGAAATTGGCAAGCAGAAAGAAATAAAAAGTCCAGGAATCAGAAAAGTAAAATGGGAAGGCATAATAGGAAAAAAAGGATTGGTGCAGAATTATAGAGATACAGCTTGTGAGTTTGGTGGGGGGGAGGGGGGGACAGGAAAGACTCAGTTTTTAGAAAATATAATAAAGCACTTCAAAGCTCAACACAGCATATTCTTAGCTGAGAAATTAGCATGTTTAGAAGTTATAGTCATGTGATACTGGTTTCTGTAAAATGTTCAGATGGTAACTGTTGGTGTTTGCTGCAGTAGATAATGGCCATCTACTATATATAGTATTCTAATTAAGTTAAGACTGCAAGGCCTTTACTTGCACTAAAAAATATTTTCTAGTTGACTATAGGTTCTTATTTCAGCTGAATAGAGGATTTATAGTTATCATTTTCAGAGCCAGACAGGATTTTAAACCATAGTTTGATATGATTTAATGATTTGGCTTGTTCTAAAACTGATCTTTTCCATACAATAGCAGTAAAGTGATTTCATTGATTGATTGATCCAATTCATATGGCCTCTCATCTATCTAAAAAACTCTGGGCTACAAATATAGTAAAAATAAAACATTCCACAAAACCAGACTGAAGTTCAATAAATCACAAAACTAATAATCACATATACCCACATCAGAGCTCTCATAACTAACATAACTACATGGAGGAAGGGCTAGGCCAGGGGTCTTCAAACTTGACCTTTTATGACTTGTGGACTTCAACTTCCAGAATTGCTCAGCTAGTGTGCCTGAGGAATTCTGGGAGTTGAAGTCCACAAGTCATAAAAGGGCCAAGTTTGAAGACCCCTGAGCTAGGCCTTTGTAGACTTGCAAAGGGTCAATTAAATTTATAGGACTGCCCATCTTGCTGTTCAAAGCAATCTTGTGGCCATCATAATCCTGAGAGATACAACTGAATATCATCAGCATCAAGGTTAGTATGAAATGCCAATAAAGTCAATTAGCTAAAGACTAACAGCAGTTTTCTTGAGGAAAGTAGTTCTGTGAGATAAATTGTCTTTGATAATGCCTTTATCTCAATGGTGTAATTAAAGGGAATACTCCTTTATCAGCCATTAAATGCATAATGGGCATAGCCCCTATCTGCAAATCTTTCTTTTTTATTAAAATGTTAAAGGTAAATCTTAACAAAATATGTTTTTAAAAGAGCTATGTTTATGTGGAAAAGAGAAGGAAGACATAAACCATAGCTTTCTAACTATCCCTCCTAATTTTTCTGTTTTTGTTCTAAGGGTAGATTAAAACAGCATGAAAATGTCACCAAAATAAATTTAAATGAGGGGCAACCACACAGAATATATTTCAGTTTTGAACCTTTTAGCTTTTCTTATTACACATAAGATAACAGAATACGAAAACACACATGTACATTTTTCTTCTTCTATTGACCAGGTTGCTTTTAAAGAAATTTTTTTTATTGCTTCCAGATATTTTCCATCTTGCACTGCACCAGACTTTGAAAAAAGAAAAACCTCTTAAGAAAACAATGCAACATCTGAATTTGAACAATCTGATCCCTGATTTTACTTTAACCTGTGTCATAGGTATCACACCTTTGTGTCTGCTTGAAAAAGTTAACAAATCATGCCAATTAACAAAATAAAGTTGAGCACAGTTTAGGGGTAAATGATGGGATAAACTTCTTTTCTCTGCATGTGGCAATCAATATAATCCCCTCACCCCTGATTCCAACAATTGATTTCCAAGATATAGCTACATACCAACCTTTTTTGTTGTTGTATAACTACTTTGGTCCTTGGCCTCCAGAGGAAACTTTAAACTGAGCCTTTTTAATAGAGCTTCTCTGCATTTTTCTACTGAAGGCAGCGTTTACCTCTTGCTTTCGTTTAAAGTTGGTATTTAGTTGAGTTTCTGATAAAGGAGAATATTTGAAGCTCTAGGTTGAAATGAGGGGTCCTTGGTTGCTCCCTGAGCTTGGTTGTTTTCTGGCAGACATTTCATTAGCCAAACAAGATGACATTAAGATTGATGTGGATGTTAGTGTTGATATTACCTAGTTTGGCTAATGAAATGTCTGTCAGAAAAACAACCAAGTTCAGAAAGCACCAAGGACCCCATATTAGTTGAGCTTTAATCAGTAGACTAATTGTTCCAATAATATGGTAGGAACAATTATTTTTGTACAGAATGTGTCTGCCTAGACCAGGGGTAGGCAACCTCGGCTCTTTTATGACTCATGGACTTCAACTCCCAGAATTCCTGAGTCAGCTATGCTAGACAATGTTGTGATCCTAGACATGCAAATAGTATGTGGCACCAATTAGCATTTTTTTTTATACTAACAAAGCCTGTAAAAAAGAAAAGAGACTAAAAGGGGGGCAGGGGAAAAGGAATAACAAATAACATGTGGTTGAGTGGTGTAGAAATAATGATCAGGGAATTCAGCATTCTGACTCTGTGCTTGACATTTAAATAGGAGTCTGTGAGGGATGCTTTATATATACCTAGTTAGTACCCTTGAGTAGAGGTGATTTTTGCTTGCTGGAAACAATCTTGTTTGCTTGCTTAAACAAACTCTATACTGTTTTTTTCAAAGCATAACACCATCTCAAGGTGGTTCACAGTAAAAGCATTACTTCACTGAAAATGTAAAAATACAAATCTTAATAATAACAACAGTTACTAATAATAACAGTTACTATTGTTTAAGCATCTGAGAAAATATTCAATTTATCTTTCAGCTTGGCCATTAGGCAATCATGGTTAGAACATGGGAGTTTCATTCTGGCCTAGTTGGAGGGCACCAGGAGGGCAGTTTCAAAAGCTCCTTATCCAGGAGAACCAAACTAAACCAACTTATTTGGTTACACAAATACTCAAAAGTCAGTTTATCAGACTAGTAAAATATCTTTTTCAAGGAAATCAACGAGATCAAGGAAATCAAGGAGATCAAGGAAATGGAGCGCCTCCCTTATGAAACCAGATTGCAACGCCTTGGTCTCTTCAGCCTTGAAAGACAGCATTTAAGGGGTGACTCGATCGAAGTGTATAAAATCATGCATGGGATAGAAAAGGTGGATAGAGAAAAATTATTTTCTCTATCACACAATACCAGGACAAGGGGGCACCCCCTAAAGCTCATAGCTAAGAAAGTGAGGTCAAATAAAGGGAAATATTTCTTCACCCAGAGGGTCATTGATTTATGGAATTCACTTCCAGAAGGGGTCGTGACAGCTGTCAGCCTTGACAGCTTCAAGGCAGGGCTAGATAGATTCATGGATGCCAAGTGTATCGGGGGTTATTAAAACGGATGTCCATGTGCCGCCTCTATGTTGGTTGAGGCAGGCAGGATTCCCTTGAGTACCATTTGTTGGGGGTCAAGGGAAAGGGAGGGTTTTGCCTTCTCTTTCTGCTCAAGATCCCCATGTACAATTGGTGGGCCACTGTGTGACACAGAATGCTGGACTCAATGGGCTTTGGCCTGATTCAGCATGGCTCTTCTTATGTTCTTATGTTCTTATCTTAGTTATATATTAAATCACAATGCTGACACCAGAAACAATTGTCTGTTATACTGGAGCTGAGGAAGGTGTGAGGAGAGGGTACTACCTAATCTTGCATTAAACAAAGGGCGCAAAGATCTGTCATAGATAAAATATTAATTGGTTGATATAAGATTAGAGTAAATAGCAAACAGAGATCCCATTTAGTGTAATGATTAAGGCATCAGGCTAGAAATCAGGAAATGTGAGTTCTTGTCCTACCTTACAGAGCCAGCTGGGTGACCTTGGCCAGTCACTGTCTCTCAGTCCTAGAAAGGTGGCAATGGCAAACCACTCCTGAAAAACATTGCCAACGAAACTGCAGGGACATGTCCATCCAGTCTTCAAGGATCATCCATGATTAAATGGGGGGGGGAAGGCATGAATAATTATTTATTTTTAAAAATACCTTGATATGTATATATTTGTTTGCTTCTGGTTTCAAGAGGCTAACAAGAGCATTAGAACACTTCTTTCATAATTTGTTGAATATAATAAAAATCATCTATAACTTATTAGGTCTACATATACTACTGTTACTTGCTTTATAAGAACAGTGTGGGATTAGAAGTTCCTCTAGAAAATAGAAAAGCTGATGTAAGAGATGACCAGGCTGAACCTGAGGGAGGAGTCAAATGTGTCATCAGTCTCAAGTCCATTTGTGCCCGCAAGAGATCTAAGTCCAGCCCATTTTGAATTCCATTGACTCTTATCTACAGTCAGTTTGCTTTGACTGTTAGTAGTTCAGATTCTTGCAGAGAGCATATGCTTGCAATAAATCTTCATATTCATTTGAGCAGCCTAGATTTCTGATTTCCTTTATTTGACAGCTGGTTTATTTTTAAACACTAGTTCTTGTAAATATTCCATCAATATTCTGAGATCATTCAATCACAATTCAAGGAAAGTTTTCCTTTACTCATATGATTCAGTTAGAGTTAATTTGTTTTAAACAACCAATGTTTATTTTACTTTTAGCAGACAATTATAACATACAACATCCTTCCATCTGAATTTAATGAATCCTTCCCCCCCCTCTTTTTCTTCACTTATGGTTGAAAATAATACTTCACCAGATGAAAAAGACTGTCTTGTTTACCATGCAGTGCCATAGTAAATATCCGAGATACTTTTTCTCTCCCACAACAGATGAGACTAACTATCTTCTGGAAAAGACAAAAGATCTCTTATGATCAATAGCAGGGCAAGTCCTCCTACATGTTTCACTTTGACCCTTCAGCTTGTTCTGTTTCTAAATTGATCCAAGTTCTGAACTGATTGCCTATCATCTTCAGAATAAAAAACACTTGATGTAAGAATTAATATACTGGTTTCTTGTTACTATTTGCTTGCTTCAATTTCTCCTGCTTTGGGGTTTTTGTGAGCCAGAAGCAAACTGCAACAACTTTTAATCCTCAGTTTCATGCTTCAGTGGTGGTAGCTCCTCTGCTCTTGATACCGAAGTTGAGGATAGAGAAATTAAGCTGGAACTAAGACATAGCATGTCAAGGTATTGATTTAACAGCTAAACAGCTTATGTAATTTAAGATGTAAGGTATAATAATGGGAATGACTCAGCAGGGTCTGTAACTTTTCAAGAGCCTTTGTATAATGGGAAGGCTCTGCTGATCATGCTGTATTAACTCATGTATGTATATTGTTCCTGGTGTATGTTATTGTAGAAAGTGTAAGATAAACCACCATTTACTATAGACCACTGTTTACTGTGTTTACTCCTGGGTTATCTTGTGCAATATGACTGTGCACACTCTGACATAGCATGAGTTAATAAGCAAGAAGTGGATTACTTTGGAGTATTTTGGGTCTTGCTCAAGGTGCTGAACATCATTTTGTTTGTTTGTTTTTAATTCGGTTAACCAAATTTGCAAATCCCTTCATAAGAAGGATGAAAAAAATGGGGTTAGTGCCTTTCATATGAATACAAGAGAGCCAAACTAGTCAATGATTCAGGCAGATCATGGAAGACTTGAATTTGGAACTTGATGCTATATTGGAGTTATCACCCCTTTTCTCCACCCAGTAACTAGTATAGTATTTTGTTTAGAAATCTCTCCAGCTATCCCAAAAAAAGTTAACAGTGAGATATGGTGTTATAAAGGATATATTATAATAATAATAATAATAATAATAATAATAATAATAATAATAATAATAATAATAATAATAATAATAATAATAATAATAATAATAATAATAATAATAATAGTGTTGGAAGGGACCTTGGAAGTCTTCTAGTCCAACTCCCTGATCAGGCAGGAAACCCTATAGCATTTCAGACAAATGGTTGTCCAGGCTGTTCTTAAAAATTTCCAGTGTTGGAGCATTCACAGCTTCTGGAAACAGGTTGTTCCACTGGTTAATTGTTCTAACTGTCAGGAAATTTCTCTTGCTAGTTTCATCTGTTGCTTCTTGTCCTGCCTTCAGGCGCTTTGGAGAATAGCTTGACTCCCTCTTCTTTGTGGCAACCCCTGAGATATTGGAACACTGCTATCATGTCACCCCTCGTCCTTCTCTTCATTAGACTAGAGTCCTAGACATTCCCAATTCCAGCAACCATTCTTTATATGTTTTAGCCTCCAGTCCCCTGGAGTTGCAGGATAGTCATCTTGTAAAACTGTTGATTACAGATTCTCAAAATTCCAGATGTTCCCATAGAATTGAAAATCCTTTTTTCTTTTTAATTTTTTTTCTATAATACATATGAAGATATTAGGGATATCTTCCCTAATTTGAGGGTTGGTTTTTGTTTTGCTTTTTTGCACGCAAAACATATATTAATTGCTCTATCATCCCTCTCTACTGAGGCACTGGTGAATAAGGAGGCTTGAAAGTATTCCCTTTGTGTATAAATTTGTCATTCTAGTTATTATTTTTTGATGTTTTACTGGGGTTGGATCATGCCCCTTTGGTTTGGTTTGTTTTCTTGATGGTCTCATAGGGCAGAAATTAATGCCAAAATACCATTTACAAAGTAATTTGTAAAGGAGCTGTAACATTGTTAGGGTCAATCATACAAGCAATAAACTAATTTCAAATTTCAGAAAATCTGAATATCTATAAACTTGATATGAAACAAAACTGATGAGGGGGATTTTTCTATAGAGATTATTTTATTTATATTTATTGACGTATTTCATTTATATGGCTTCCCAACTTACACATGGAGACTCCAGGTTGTTTATACCTTTAAAAAAAAATGTGTGCAATTTATTTATTTATTTTGCACTGCTTTTTTCCCTTTCCTTTTTTTGCTGTTGTTTGCTTTCTCTTTGATTGCTTGTTTTGCTTAACATTAATCCTGTGGTACAGTTCTTTGAAACTTGAAAGCTAGCTAATTGCTTTGTGATTTCTAACAGGTCTCTGTTTGGATTAGTTTACTGATGTTTCTGTATTAGTCTTGGATAGCAAACAACCTCCTGGAAATGTAAGCAAGAACTTTACTTAACAGAGTACCATGAAAAAAAAAAAAAGAAGTGTTCTGGAGAACTTAAAGGAATTACCCCATCTCTTTACTAAACACACATGGGAACAATTTAATCGCCTACTCTTTCTTTCTTTCTTTCTTTCTTTCTTTCTTTCTTTCTTTCTTTCTTTCTTTCTTTTTCTTCTTTCTTTCTTTCTTTCTTTTTCTCTCTGTCTGTCTGTCTCTGTTTCTCTCTCTGTCTCTCTCTCTCCTTTTGAAGTATTCTGAAAGGAATTTTCATCATTTTTTTTCTTCATGCATTTTGGAAATTTGTCCTCTATTTCCCTGTGACAAAATCTGCTGGAAAGTATTTGTGAATATTCTGCATTCCTAAAGTGGAAATCCTTGAACCAGCAGTCCTTAATACCATAGATTTCACACTGAATGAATAATGTCATTTTGCATACTGATGGTATTATACTAATGGCATAACTTGGAACTGGTGCACAGCTGCAAATGGCATCATCTCATCCAAGATAATGGTTTTTCCCAGTGGAGGGCAAGCAGTCTGGTGAGACTCTTGTAACTTATATTAAACAATAGTTATTGACTATGGTCGCTTGCATCTGACAATGTCTGCTCATACTCTATGCATCTCTTTTATTCTTTGTTTTAAGGAGGTTGACCCATCACAGAAGTATGCTCATGAAACAATGGACCCAACACTCAAAAACATTATTTTCATGTTTTGCAATCTTACTCATAGCAAAGCCAACAGTTGAACTCCTTTATGCTGAACTGTATGAACATCTTATGTATGTAAATTTCTCTTGTGCTCTTCAATTTCTCTTCAATGGTGAAAAAAGCAAGGTTCTACATTTAGGCAAGAAAAACCAAATGTACAGGTATAGTATAGGGGGTACCTTGCTCAAAAGCAGTAACTGTGAGAGGGACCTCGGAGTCCTAGTAGACAATCACCTAAATACGAGCCAGCAGTGTGCTGCAGCTGCCAAAAAGACCAACACAGTGCTAGGCTGCATTAACAGAGGGATAGAATCAAGATCACGTGAAGTATTAATACCACTCTACAATGCCTTGGTAAGGCTACACTTGAAATACTGCATCCAGTTTTGGTCACCACGATGTAAAAAAGATGTTGAGACTCTAGAAAGAGTACAGAGAAGAGCAACAAAGATGATTAGGGGACTGGAGGCTAGAACATATAAGGAACGGTTGCTGGAATTGGTTATGTCTAGTTTAACAAAGAGAAGGACGAGGGGGGACATAATAGCAGTGTTCCAATATCTCAGGAACTGCCACTAAGAAGGGGGAGTCAAGCTATTTTCCAAGGCACCTGAAGCCAGGACAAGAAGCAACGGGTGGAAACTAATCAAGGAGAGAAAGAACCTAGAACTAAGGAGAAACTTTCTGACAGTTAGAACAATTAACCAGTGGAACAACCTGCCTCCAGAAGCAGTGAATGCTCCAACACTGGAGGTTTTTAAGAAGAGACTGGACAGCCATTTGTCCAAAATGGTATAGGGTTTCCTGCCTGAGCAGGGGGTTAGACTAGATGACCTTCAAGGTCCCTTCCAACTTTACTATTATTATTATTATTATTATTATTATTATTATTATTATTATTATTATTATTATTATTATTATTATTATTAATATAACTCTATAAAGGTAAAGGTCCAGTTATGTCCAACTCTATGGGTAAGTGCTCATCTCCCTTTCTTAACTGAGGGAACCAGAATTGTCCAAAAACATTTCCATGATCATGTGGCCCGCATGAGTATATGCTGAGGTGCATGGAATGCTGTTACCTTCCCAATGAAGTGGTACCTATTTATCTACTCACATTTGCATGCTTTTGAATTGCTAGGTGACAGACACTTGGGGCTCAGGCTGCCACGTGGCACTCAGTTCTTGAACCCAGGCTGTCAGCTTTCCAGTGTCTCTAACCCCTGAGTCATCATGCCCCAGAGAGCACTATAAGCAAAGATTTTACAGACAGAATAGACCCATTTTACCCATTCAGGAAAACCACTGGTAATTTCTTCCCATGTATCAAGGCCAAGTGCAGTTCCTCTGCATGAAACAGCAAATCAAAAGCTTATATAAAACAGAACCTCATTAGGCAAACTAGAGACACACCCATAAAATAGTATACATATAAAGGGTCACTCAAGGAATCTTTCTAAACAATTTTTCAAAGTTAGTTTTATTGACCATATAAAGATTGGATTCAGTGAAGGGGAAAAAAAAACCTTTTTCTTCATCAAGGGCTATATTCATTGCCCAAGAGTAAGGTTATGACTGACTCCCTGAGGTTGAAATTCACCACTTTATTTTTCCTTATCAGATTGCTCTATATCAGTGATGGCAAATCTTTTAGAGACTGAGTGCCCAAACCGTAACCCCAAACCCACTTATTTATCGCAAAGTGCCAGGGGTGCATCAGCATTGTGGTGCCCTTGGGGGGGGGACAGGGAGGTGCCTGAGAGTGCTGTCTCTGGCATGCAAAAACCAGGGGCGCAAAAATAGGTCACCGTGCTGCAAGGCACAAAAAACAGTCTCTGCCGTGCCACGGGGTGCAGATACAAGGCACTACACCACGCAAGAACAGGGCAGGGCTAGTGAGTATCATGTAGGCACTAGCCCCGCCCCATTTGCAGCACATGCATGCTTCGCAGCCTTGCGCATGCATGCATGCATGTAAACTGCTTCCCCCTCTCTTTTCTTCCAATCCACCAATCGACAATGGTTGGTGACCTCTGCTCTACCACCTCTACTCGAGCTTGCTAGTCAGCTGCTTCGCCTCCTTTGTGCTGGGCGGGGCTCCTGCTCTGGGTGGCAGTGGCGGCCTGATGGACCTGCTGCTGGCAGCGGCGACATGCATGCCAACAGAGAGGGCTCTGATTGCCACCTCTGGCATGCGTGCCATAGGTTCTCCACCACTACTCTATATTAATGTACATTAAGAGTGATAATATACCCAGTGTCACTCATTTCATCTAAAGTTGTTTTAGCATTACCAAGTTTCCAGTACAACTCAACTACAGTGATGTTTGTCTTGTGGTCAATGCATGCTCATCTATTCACTATTCTTGACAGGAGTCACCTTATATAGAGATCGGCAGCACCAAAATGTAATAAAAATAAATAAAATAAATGTTTCACTAACTGGACCTTTATTTTATATATACTGTCATACTTTGAATGTCTGAATGCTTTGCTTCTGTATTTTTTATTATATATAATAAGTAACATAAAATATATATCATAATATAATGTAAAATATAATATTTATAAATATAAAATATATAATAATATTGTATCTTAACATAATAACTTTAGTATTATAATATAATATACATTGTAACATATAGCATATATTATATTACATTGTTTATATACATAATTATAAATATATAATTATAATATAACTACATTATATTAATATAAATATATATATACTGGACCGTTTATTATATATCTTCATACTATGTCTCTCTGAATACTTTGCTTTTCTTCCAATAAATAAAATGGACAACTTACTTAGCATGCAAATAAAAACTTAAATATTTTTTGTAATAGTTTAGATCAGGTTAAAACTATTTCCTATACATTAGTATGTGACATTGCTGGTAAATTCTTTCAAGGCCATGCTTCCTATTAAAACCAGAATTTCCTTTCCTGTAAGCTGCAGACAAATTCCATTACAAAGCCATGTGAGTAAAATTCTTTGCACTGTGGCAAATAAAAGTGGAAAACACCATGACAATTGATTGGCTTAATACAAATTGAATGATGTACTTTTGAAAGATAATGGCCTATTGCTGAACAATAATGGCTGGATAAAGGAGACACTTTGATGGGAAATCACATTCAGAACATACCTAATTCAAAAGCAGAAAATATTGAGCCCATAATGCACTTTATTACATTGCATCCCCTACTCTACAAATAACTGATGAGAGAAAGCGTTATTTACTTCTACCTTCAGTCTGAACAGATAGGAAGTTCTTGCTGCTTAGATTCTGAATAGCTTTTTATTTTCTCATAAAGTTTACCATTAATACTGAAATGAAAAGAATGAACTTTCAGAAACCCCTTCCCCATTTATTTATTTATCAAGTTTATATGACCACAAAAAAGTAACCCTGGGGGGCATACAACAAAGCTAAAAACAATTAAAATATACAAAACAATTATTATTATTTTTAAAAAATCTATTTAAAAATTACAGGAATAAAAAAGAACAAATATTAGGTAAAGGACACATGTTAATAATAATGGAGCTAGCTCAGAATCTTGCCAGGGTCTCTAGGCCTGGCACAATCAGGTTTTCAGGGACTCTGGGGATGGAGGGATGGAGGTAGCCTCACTTCAGGTGGGTGGAGGATGCCCACCACCTAGGACCAACCAAATGGAGCCAACAACATGCTTGTTCTGCTGAAATGGGGTGAGGGCTGGGCATAATTGGGCAGTAGTGCTTCCTTAGATAACCCAGCTGCATGCCATGTAGAACTTTAAATATCAAAACCAGTATGTTGAATTTATTCTGTCTCAGGTTGCAGACACAGTTACTAAGCACATAATAGTAGACATCCACAACATTTCTTAATTCACCAGGGTCAGAGATGTATATTTGGGTATATCAACATACTATTGATATCTTACCCATGGCATAAGATGAGGTTATTCAGCGGTCTCATGTAGATGTTGAATAGAAGAGGAGAGGGCATTGATTCCTGTAGCATCCAACACAGTAGGAGATGAGAGCAGGATCTCCCATCCCCCCAGTTAATTCTGGAATTAACTCCAGAAAATGTCTATGGAGATTCTCGGTCATCCAGGTCATGGTTGTCCCAAAGGTGCTTTTTCATGAAGCAACTGGATTTTCTTTTCTCTTTTTGAAATCATTTCACTTCTCATCCAAGAAGCTTCTTCAGCTCTGACTGTATGGTTGGGAATGGAAGGGTTTATATTCCTTGCAGACAGATGGTCATTTGCACTCTTTTAAAGAGTTGTTGATGCCACCTGGAGGCTTATCTATGTCTTCAGTTGTAGACTGAAGAGAGATGATGTCATATCCTTCCCCCTCTGTTCTATCTTCCACCTATCTTCAGTCTACAACAAACTCCTTTCAACAGTTCCAAGAAGGTTCCACACTCATTTGCACTACTCAGGTGACCTTGCCGGCACAACACCTTGCCATCCACCCCCAATACTTTGAACTGATCCAGAATGGTACTGAAGCCTGCCAAGAGGTCTAATAGAGCAAGGATAGATGCACAACCCCATCCTACTCAAGCCCAAAGTGCATTCAGTGCCGTTTCCATGCTATACTCAGGTTTGAATCCTGATTGAAAGGATCCAGACAATCTGATTAACTGATCATTTTAATAATTTCTTACCCATTTGAAGAGAATGAAGTGTTTTTAAATTAATTTCATTAGCTTGACATATAAATCAACCTAAAGAAAGTCTTTTGATGCTAGAAACAGCTGTTGATTTGAAATGAAATAGGGGCACAAAATATGGGGACAAATTATCATATAATGTACATCTCTCAATCTCTCCCTCCTATACATTATATGTACCTCAAAAGTGCAGAGCATAGCACCATGGGGCTGCATGCACTGTCCAAAAGCCTTTGGTGAAAACCCTAAGAGCCACAAAAATAGCTACTAAATTGTAGTTTTGATGTTATGAAAGCTGGAAAAAATTAAATAATAAGATCCTATATTATCAATAACATCTATATCTATTCTTCAAGCATGTATGATAATGCCTATGAAACATCTCTCCAACAGTCACCATTAGTATAAAATCAATGAAAATTGATAGATTATCGGAGTGCTCCAGATTTGTAATTATTAAACAGAACTAAGGCCAAACATTCAGAAATATATTCTACTGACTTGGGAAAATTCAGGAAGTGCCTATACCAAAACAGTGTTCCTCCAAAATAGAATGGAGCCTTTTGATCCTTTGTTATGCATATTTTAGAGATACAGATATTATGCAAGCAAAAATTGATGTATTTCTTTGCAAACAGACAAGATACATGCTGTCAGTCCAAGTGGAATTTGCTTTTTTCCTAAATTTCTGAGTTTTACAGTTGATGTACATATGCAATCATCAGAAATTTCTTTTTAAGGTCAAGAAACAAACAGGAAAGAAAAGAAGCCTTTATCATACAAAAGGAACTTGTTTTTTGAAAGATGTATGATTTGGTAAACAATGGACAATTGAATTTCCTAAGGATACTTTACCAACAGTGTAAACTAAAACAGTTATATATTTTGAGAATTTACATACATAAGTACAATGAAACATAACTGTAAATATTTCATTTTACATATTTAATTCTTTTAGTTTGGAGTCCCTGTAGCTTCTATTTCCCCTAGTCAAGTACTAATGGTATTTCTTTTTTACTATTCACAGTGGTTTACAAAAGGAGATTGTTAGAGTCTTTTCTGTATTTTTATGTGTAAGTTTTTCTTTATCCCCTTTATTTAGTGATTGGGGGAATGATAATTCAAATCTTGAAAGGGATCATTTCTTAAATGTAATTTTTGTACAGTTAAAATATCCATATTCACTGCCATTCTGAAAGAAGTAAAGTGTGGGAGACAAGCATAAAGGTACAATTCCCATGCCATTCAAATCAATGGTGGTTTTTTTTTTTTAGAGAAGGAATTTAGGCAAATCATTAAAAATAAGTAACCCATTTGAGCAAATAAAGCTGGTACACAAATTTGCATAAACTGTTGGATCCAAGTTTTATTCCTTCAGTACATGAATTCCTTCTGAAACCTATCAAATGGCATGATTTTGGAGTGATATCAACATTTCCCCAATTAAAAAAAAAGTCTTTTATTACTTATAAGAGTAAGAATAATGCAGGAAAAGACTAAAAGGAGAAAGAGGAAAACAAATGTTTGCAAATCTAAATTACCAATTTTATGACAGATAGACAATAAATAATGATAGATAGATAGATAGATAGATAGATAGATAGATAGATAGATAGATAGATAGATAGATAGATAGATAGATAGATAGATAGATAGATAGATAGATAGATAGATAGATAGATAGATAGATAGATAGAACGCATGGAAAGGCATTCCGGCACCTTTTTTCAACAGAATTTGTGGAACTAAAAAAAGTTCAGTCAGACCTTCCAACTTATTGCAAAAAAAAAAGAGAGATCTCACAAGGAGTTGGAAGGTCTGACTGAACTTTTTTTAGTCCCACAAACTCCGTTTACCTGCAGCAGAAGAGAAACCCGCCAGAGCTGGAAAGCAGGTTAGCAAAGAAATACTTTGGGGAAGAGGGAGGAGCTGCGCCAGGAGGAGAAGCGGCAGGAAATGGGATGCCATTTCCAGAAGGGAGAAGGGAGATGTGGGGCAATGCAGGGCAGCAAGCAAGTGCTGTTCTCTGCTCTGCATCCCTGCACAGAGCTGCTCTGTTCTCCATTCTCTGTGAGACAGGCGACAAAGGACTGGCGGAGGGAGACGGCAACAGACGCTTGTGCCGCCCAGTCATGGCGCAAGCCACAGGAGAGTTGGCGGACAAGGAGGAGGCGGCTGTGGTGCAAAGCTTAAAGAAAGCCCCTCCAGCAGCACACAGCAACAGCGAAGCTGTTCACCATCACTCCCCCCTGGCTCCAAAATGGCAGTGGGGGACTGGGCCTACCCCGCCCATCCCATCCACTTTTGCATGGCAATTACAAAAAAAGCACTAGATAGATAGATAGATAGATAGATAGATAGATAGATAGATAGATAGATAGATAGATAGATAGATAGATAGATAGATAGATAGATAGACAACAGACAGACAGATAGACAGTATGTAGTTCAGAATATAATTTAGAATTCTGATCATACTGTATGTTTTCAGGCTGTGGTTCTAAAATTTTCACTTAGCTGTGCCTGTAACTTCTTTGTGAGAACAAAATTACATCTCTCCACTATCCAGCATTTTCTTAGTTTAAGCTTATAGGTCATTTGAGACACTTGATTGGCTCAGATATCTAGCCCTTCAAGTGCACTTGATCAATGTACCACTTACTCATATTGTAAAGTAACCTTTATTGATTTCTTATTGGCGGCTTTTCATAAAATAGGTTGCTAGAGATAAGGATCCCTTTTCACCCACCTGTCCTATATTGCAGGCCCTTATCTCTTTTTAAACACAATATATAGCACGCAGTCTCAAGTGAAATCAAAGCAGTGGGTCAAAAGAAGGGGAAAGTCATCTTGCTTACATGGAGGATTTCTGCTATGATTAGAGAATCTAATCTAAAGAGCTCCAATGGATGTATGACAAGCACTTCATTAATTGTAATTTACCATTCTTCTCTTTTTGCTTCTAATTTACTTGATTCCAACACTGAATGCCATTACAAAGTGATTTAAATAACTGTTCCTTTTATGCATTCATGAAATTGAGAAACATTGTCTTTTAGAGTCTGTGTTCCTCTGTGTGTATATGTGTGTGTGTGTGTGTGTGTGTGTGCATTCATTGATACTTAGACATATTAATTGAATAGTTCCAACTGCACACAAGAATATGTATTGATAAACTAGAGCAGAACCAGGCACAGGGGTCAAAAAATCAAGTTGGCTGCAGGAACAAGTTGCCATAAAAACTGAAATAATTTACTTCCCATCCCATCTATTGCTAGATTATACGCAAAAGGATAAGATCTGCTATAGTTTGCCTTATCTCAAAATGATATTACTGTGAGATTGCAGGTTTGGAACGTCCATGCCCAGGAGATCCCTGCCTGATGCTCAGTCTGCCCATCTCCTCTTAGCATGGGATGTTTTCTACTATTATTTGGCTCATTTTTCCAAGCAGAAGGTGCACCTCTAAACAAAGCCCTAAGTCTATGTTTGACTTGATCTGTGAAGCTATGTTCATTCCTTAAGAATGTCTGTGGGAACTTCTTAGACTAAAGTCTACAATCTCTATTGTGCATCCTTCTCAGCCCAAATTCCAGAAAGCCAACTTCACTTTACAAATATTTAGTGACATAAACAAAATGGTCTGCTTTGGAAAACAAATAAACACCGTATGTAAGTTCAAAAAAAAAAATCAAGTTGGCAGTTTTAATTAATTCTATACATTATTTTTACTTTGCTCTGGTTTATTATTCATTATTAGTGCCCTGATTTTTAAAAAATATATAAGAATAGTGCATCAATACTATAAATATACAACATTCTGAAATAGATTATAGACCAAAAGGCAGGAACTGGGTAAGAACAACTGGTACAGAATATAGAAAAGTTAGTACTGGAGAGGAGAAAAAGATAAAAGACACCCTTGCAAATTATTGGTATTCATCAGTAGCTATCTATAAAGAAATGACTCTGTGACTTGTGATATTATCAGTCTGGAAGAGACAGGAAAGAAGGTTTTCCATGACACAAAAAATCAGCAAGTTTTATTTTTACAGATTAGAACACAAATTTTCTGAACTGTAATCTTACAGTGCTGATACGGGAACAAAAAGCAAGACCACAAAAATCTTATACGAAAGAAATAAAAAAGAAATTAGCCAAATATTTTTTTTGTGTCCACAAATACCTACTGTGGCAATGACATGTTGCAAGGCATTTAAGGATAAAATAGCTTATCAACATGTCATTCCTCAGCTGTGCAAGTTTGATTGAGGCATCTAACTGATATCTGACCACATTTTGTGAGATTAAACTTTCAAGTCTTGAAGCTGTCTTTCAAGATTGATTTGATCTACCTAGAAAAATTGACTGATGGAGTCCAGGGTATGATAAATGTATCTCCACAGAGGGGTCATCAGATGGATCGAAAGAAGCAAAAATACGCCTCTTCTTTATTCGGCAAAGTTTGATTTTTAAACAATTCCGTGCAGTTGCTGAGGAAGTGATTCACATGGCTCAAGACTACATAGTTACAGGAAGGTTGGAGGAGAAGAGGAGAAGTGGGGAGAAAGGGGAGGAGAGTGGTGAAGGAAAGAGAAGAGGAGAAGAGGGAAGTAGGGAAGAGAAGAAAGGGAGAAAGAAGGTAGAGAAGAAGGAGTGTGGATACAGTGAAAGGGGAAATGGGCGAGCAACACCAAAAGTCATGTGTATGTATTTATTTCATTTTATTAAAAGTATCTTATATATGAATATAAAAAGAATGTATGTTAACATCTCATAAATTTCACGGTATATGTATCAGGGAGAGTTTGGAAAAATAAAAAATAAAAAAAATTATTTTTTAAAAAAACTACATAGTTACAAATAATTTGGAAGAAATATATTTATGCATTGAGACTCATTAGGGTTCACACCTATTTATCACTTTGCTGTTTATCATCTTGAAAATGGGGAAACTCATTCTCTCTCTCTCTCTCTTTCTCTCTCTCTCTCTCTCCCTCCCTCCCTCCCTCCCTCCCTCCCTCCCTCCCTCCCTCCCTCCCTCCCTCCCTCCCTCCCTCCCTCCCTCCCTCTCTCTCTCTCTCTCTCTCTCTCTCTCTCTCTCTCTCTCTCTCTCTCTCTCTCTCTCTCTCTCTCTCTCTCTCTCTCTCTCTGATGGAACTGGAAAATACAGGCAGTCCTCAATTTATGACTGTAATTGAGTCCAGGATTATGATCATGAATTGTTGCAGTCTAAGTCAAGGTATCACATAAACAGACTCAATTTCTTAGCATTTTTTTTTTGCAGTGGTCATTAATAGAATCTGACTTCCCCAGTTGAAATCAGAAACCAGCTGAGAAGGTTGCATATTGCAATCACATGACTGCAAGCTGCAACGAATTGAAATTCAAGCCAGTGGCCAAGCACTCAAATTGTGATCTCGTGACTGCAGTCATTGTCATAACTTTGGGAACAGACCATAAATCACTTTTATTGAGGCTATCATAACTCTGAATCATTGTTAAACAAATGGTCATAAGCTGAGGACAGTCTATAAAAAAATAATTGGTTAATGAAACACCTGCCATTATTTTTTTAAATTATTGGTTATCATTCATACTGTGTGTACGTTTGTGTGTGTGTGTGTGTGTGTGTGTGAGTGTGTGTAAGAACCCTGGTGCTGCCGTGGATAGAATGCAATATTGCAGGCTAACTCTGCTTACAGCTTGGAGTTTGATCTTGACAGGACTCAAGGTTGACTCAGCCTTACAACCTTCTGAGGTTGGTAAACACACATGGGGATAACAAGATTTCATTAAATACTGTATATTTATACATTTTTTAAAAAATATATAAAAAATAAAATTCTAGATAGTTTAATGGTTTCTCCAAGCATTTACTTTGGTTGATAAATAAATACATGGATAAATAAAATATTCATTTATTTTGGTTCACTTAGAACAAGGGTTCCAAACTGCAGGGCCTTGGCCCACTCGGAACTGGGCCACAGAAGTGGTGGGTAAGCGTGTACATGTGCAGCTCCACTTACATGAGCAGTGAGCAAGCATGCATGCAGAGCTCCATTTGTGCGTCTGCTCATCACTTACACAAATGGAGCTGCGCACATGCATCCACAAAGCCGGGCAGATTGGGGATTACTGACTTAGAAAATTATTGACTTTTGAAGTATTTTGTATTATTGGGGCTAGCAAATTTACCACAGGTAATGCTAGTAAATTTTGTGTTAGGAAAAAACAAATGAAAAAACAAACCTCTATAGCAGGGGTTCTCAACCTTGGCAACTTTAAGACTTGTGGACTTCAACTCCCAGAATTCCTCAGCCAGCTTTGCTGGCTGAGGAATTCTGAGAGTTGAAGTCCACAAGTCTTAAAGTTGCCAAGGTTGAGAACCCCTGCTCTATAGCATCTGTTTGCTACTTTTTTTCTTATGTAAAAAAAACCCTTTGCATCCTTATCCTGCAAAGAAAATGTCTGCCTAGCATTTTATTATTGTTTCTTCACTACCTTCCTCCACCCATGCTAGGATATCCCAAAGGTGCATTTTCAAAAGGCAACTGGACTTTCTTTGTTTTTGCTTGAAGACATTTTACTTCTCATCCAAGAAGTTTCTTGGATGAGAAGTGAAATGTCTTCAAGCAAAAACAAAGAAAGTTCAGTTGTCTTTTGAAAAAACACTATTGGGATAACCATGACCTGGATGACTGAAAATCTGCATAGACGTCCTAGAAGATATCCCAGATGTAGCTCAAACAGTATAAGTGGAACCTAGTTTGAATGTCTGGTTTCATATTCCATGATATCAATTGTAAACCAGTGGTTTTTTATCCCATCCTTACCTGGTTTTTTGCAGGGCATATATGTTTAAATTATAAGTGTCTATTTGAGCTGTGGAAAAAAGCTGAAAGCGTGTTTTACTTTGACAATGCTTTCAACAACGTATCTCTTTGAAGGAGCATCATGAAAACTTTGAAGCTTTTGCCTCTCAAGAGCCAAGAAAGAATGCACAGAATATACAGTAGTTTCACTTCATATCCCTTTTCTGACTCTTCCTGTACCCAGAGATGATTCAGAAGTGATGCATAGTGTCTCAGTATTGCGAATTGCATCATCGCTGCACTTCAGCAAAGCAAAAGGTACTGTCTCTGAGGCACAAAATATCTTATAGCGAACAAAGCCCAACTGTCC
The DNA here is from genome assembly GCA_034064705.1 of Bothrops alternatus. Lineage (NCBI taxonomy): Eukaryota > Metazoa > Chordata > Lepidosauria > Squamata > Viperidae > Bothrops > Bothrops alternatus. The sequence continues at coordinate 6,957,444 of JARGCV010000007.1, read as the reverse complement.
CAATGTTTAGTATGCTATATGTGGACAAATAGACAGACAAAGAGATGTGGAGCGAGAGAGACTCCTAATAGTAATAATAATAATAATAATAATAATAATAATAATAATAATAATAATAATAATAATAATAATAATAATAATAATAATAATAATAATAATAATAATAGTAATAAAGTTGGAAGGGATCTTGGAGGTCATCTAGTCCAACCCGCTGCTCAGGCAGGAAACCCTATACCATTTCAGACAAATGGCTGTCCAATCTCTTCTTAAAAACTTCCAGTGTTGGAGCATTTACCGCTTCTGGAGGCAGGTTGTTCCACTGATTAATTGTTCTCACTGTCAGGAAGTTTCTCCTTAGTTCTAGGTTGCTTCTCTCCTTGATTAGTTTCCACCTGTTGCTTCTTGTCCTGCCTTCAGGTGCTTTGGAAAATAGCTTGATTCCCTCTTCTTTGTGGCAGCCCCTGAGATATTGGGATACTGCTATTATGTCCCCCCTCGTCCTTCTCTTTGTTAAACTAGGCATACCCAATTCCAGCAATCATTCCTTATATGTTTTAGCCTCCAGTGTTAGAAGAATGAAAAACAGTTGGCTGAGTAGATGGAATAATCTTTGAGCAAGTATGTGTGGGAAGAATCCAGAAAAAGAAACATTAGGAAACATTAAAAAGGCAGAATATATTTATCCAAAGGAATAATGGAGAAGATCTTAAAGGCAAAAAAGCAAGTAGCCCCAAGCAGAAACTAAGCAGAGTCCAGCTTTTAGAAATGCAAATTTAATAATCCATTCAGGAAGGTTGGGGCCAGGAAGTTAGAAGCTGAGATTAGGAAGACAAAGACCTCTAAAATCTACATACCCCACCCAAACTCTAAAAGACATGACCTTTGAGGACATAATAGGATTAACTCACCAATACCAAAAGGGCACACTCAGACTCAGGTCAAAGTACATGTCACAGGAAATACAAAGCCTCAGACAGGAACAGGAAACAACCTCAAGAGCCCCAGAAGGTATAAAAACCCACCATTCCCTGCTCTATATGGTCAGCTTTCCCACAGCCATGCTTCTGTCTGGTTCTGCTCTTCAATATTGAAGAGCTGACCACATAGAGCAGGGAATGGTGGGTTTTCTAAAGCAGTCTCCATTTTGTTTATTCCCAGCTTGTACTAGACCCTGATGAAGATTTTTCTTTCTACACATGCATGTTCAAAGTTCTTCATAACTTCAATGTTCAAAAGAATACTCAAATTAAAAATATAATCCAAGCACTTTTAATTTTGCTTCCAATACCATACAGTTGGAAGAGGAAGTCTGTCTTTCACAATGACCAAATATAAATATGAAAGAGAGAGAGAAATATAGTTCTGCAGAGTTAATGCCAAAAGCTCCTACATATAGATGGCTAATTGTGTGGGAATTTGTAGAGCTAGACAAGAATGAGAATTATTTTTCACTGAGAAAGACTTCATGAATTGCATTGCACCAAGCAGCCCAAAGAACAGATATTTATTTCTAACTTTAGACTAAAATTATTTTGCAAATATAGTTACATTCTTGAAACATGAGAGTACAGGGCAGGAAGCCTTAGTTTTACTCTAGATTTGGTGTTGAAAGTTCTGTCCATAAGGAAGCAAATGTGTCTTCAGATGTTACCTGGCATGTAAATTGTTTCCATTATAAACAATTTATAATTGAGTGAAATTAGTTTATTACACACAGAGACACACACACAAACACACACAAAACCTCATTTAGAAGTAAATCTTCCCATCACATACATATCATTGACAAGATCAGAGCTGAAATGGCATCTTGACATTTGTTTTAGAAATTATTTGGAAACCAAGCTGTGACTAAGCTGGTCAAATTGCATAATAGTATTGAAAGCATTAAGGGAGGTAAAACTTAAAAAGGCATTAAGAAATCTCAAAACAGATCTCTCCAAATCTGTGAACAGATCTTAAAATACCAGTTCTATGTAACAAATTACAAAGTACAAAAATAAAACACCCCACACCATCCTTTCCATATAAATTAAGGGTATTTAAATGGCAGTGAGTGATCAGTAAACAGTTCTTAGTCTAGACTGGCTGCAAAGCTGCTCTAATCAAATTTGAAGCACTAGGGGAAAAAAATTGTTGTGAATTGCACAGAGTTGTGCTTTAAGTTGCTGAGTCATACAAATCCGGTCAGTCAGTAAATAAATAGGCTGTTTTTTAATAAAAGCATAAAAATTTCAAATGTCTATATTAACAAAGTAAAGAATGCAACTTAAAAAAAACATTGTCGGAAAAACTAATTAAAGGAGAGAAGCAACCTTGAATTAAGGAGAAATTTCCTGTCAGAAAAAATAATTAGTGGAAAAACCTGCCTGCAGAACTTGTGGATGTTCCAACACGGGAAGTTTTTAAGAAGAGATTGGACAGCCATTTGTCTAAAATGGTATAGGTTTCTTGCCTGAGCATGGGATCAGACTAGAAGACCTACAAGGTCTCTTCCAACTCTTGTTATTCTGTTAAATACGATGAATTAAACTATCTAGTCTTTGAAACTGAGGGTTTTAAAAATGGAAAGCTGTGTGGCTTCAATCATGTTTCTAATGCTATTTTTATTCTTCTTAGGCTCTTTATTAGCTTGTTATATCTACACAAGTGTGATTACAAGAGTCTCCTTCTTTTCTGTCAGATAAATTTCTTAGGTGAAAGCCAATTAGTTTTTCAGTAGTCCTGTGAAAATTCTTCAAAAAAAAGATGCTTTACAACATAACTGGCAGCAGCTTCGAAAGGCCTGATAAAGACTGGGATTGCTTTAACAATAGAAAAAGAGGGATTCTAAGATTTGCACACCTCTCATTTTCCAGTTTATATTATTGGATTTTTGGCTGTGATAACCTGCACTGTGTGACAGATGCTGATAATTCAATCTATCTAAAGATGGTGGACATAGCTGAGACGTGAATAAGAAAGAATATTCAAACATAATTTAATGGAGAATATAATCTTGGTAAATATCTGTGGAGATTCTCAGTCATCCAGGTTGTTCTATTTATTGTGTTGGTAGGCATTGAAGAGGCAGGAGTAACAAACAGGTACTTCTTTATTTCAGGCTGAACAGAACTCAGAAGGGGCATTGTCTTACCTGAACGCCTTTTCTCAGTACAGAGATGGAGAATCCACCAATGGGTTTTCTCTGTCTGCCTGCTCTTGAGACCAAGTAGCCAAACTTGACACACCCCCTCTTGCTAGGAGATCCAGTCTTAACGAGAGCAAAGTGGCTGAAGGTGGACGAGGTGTTGGCTCTCAAACCCTTAAATGTGGCCTAACTAACCTAAAGGGTGGGTGTGGATTTTCCATCTCCGTACTGAGAAAAGGCGTTCAGGTAAGACAACGCCCCTTCTCCAGTACAGGAGATGGAGAATCCACCAATGGGACATACCAAAGCCTCACTGTCCCGATGGGTGGGAAACAGATAAGGCCGGAATAGGGTCCCCAGGGACCACCTGCTGAAGGACCCTCCAACCAAAGGAGGCGTCCACTGAAGCAAAGCGGTCAATTCTGTAATGGCGAACAAATGGGGAGGGCGAGGACCATGTCGCAGCCCTGCAAATCTCCTTGATGGATGCCTGAGTGGCCCATGCCGCAGAAGTCACAGCTCTGCAAGTGGAATGGGCAGTAAGATGACGTGGAGCCGGCAGGGAAGAGGATTGATATGCCTCCACAATACAGGGTCTGATCCACCTGCCAACAGTACCAGCAGAAACCTTCTGGCCCAGTGAAGACGGGCGGAAGGATACAAACAGAGCCTCAGACTTACGAAAAGGCTGTGTGCGCTTCATATAACGCCACAGTGCCCTGCGGATGTCCAACATGTGCCACTGCCACTCCATGTCATGGGAAAGATTGGGACAAAAATTTGGTAAAATGACTTCCTGTGCTCTATGGAAAGAGATCCAGATGCAACCCCCACTCCGAGGGATCCACCATGGAGCGACTCAAAAAGTCCGCTTGCCAGTTCATGACCCCCGAGATGTGTTCGGCCCTGATCGAGGCTAGGTTGGATTCTGCCCAGGAACCCAGGAGCCGTGCCTCGGACATGAGGGACCTGGACCTGGTGCCCCCCTGATAATTGACGTGCGCCTTGGAGGCCATGTTGTCTGTGAGAATCAGAACGTGACGACCCCTGATCCAGTGTCTGAAGTGGCGTAGAGCTAGATGAATGGCCCTGAGCTCCAGCCATTTGATATTGTGTCTCAGATCTGCATGGGACCAACGGCCCTGAGCATACTGAGACTGCAGATGGGCTCCCCAGCCGAACAGACTGGCATCTGTTGTGATTGTGACGCGATCCGGTTCCTTGAAGGGTGAGTATTTGGTCACCGCTTGTGAGAACCACCAGCGCAGTGCCCTGCGAATGTGGACTGGTACCCTGACCTGACGGTTGGATGTGCTGGCATTCGCCCACTGGAATGGAAGAAGGAACCATTGGAGGTCCCGCAAGTGAAGTCTGGCCCAGGGGACTATGGCTATGCAGGAGACCATCTTTCCCAACAATTGGGAGAGTAAGACCAATGGAACTGAGTGTTTCCTGTGCACCTGACGGGCCAGGTGTCTGATGCTGGTTATTCGCTCTTGGGATAGATAGACCATGCAGTTTGTGGTGTCTATGACAGCTCCCAGGTACAGAAGCCTGGATGAGGGAACTGTCTGGCTTTTTTGAAAATTTACCGAGAAGCCATGTTTTGAAGGACCTGAATGGTGCTTTTCACATCTGCCTGAGCTGCCTGGAATGTGGATGCTTGAATCAGTATATCATCCAGGTAACACTGGACGCGTATTGGTATTTTCCGCAACTGGGCGGCTAACACGGCCAGGACTTTTGTGAACACCCTGGGTGCCGAGGACAGGCCAAAAGAAAGGGCCTTGTACTGGAAGTGCCTGCCCCTGTAGCAGAACCTTAGGAACCGTCAGTGTGCTGGATGAATGGTATGAATGCTTCTGTGAGGTCTATTGACGCCAGGAAGTCTCCCTGTTTGATGCCCCCCAGGATGGACTGGAGAAAGTGCATCTTGAACTTTTTGTAAGTGATGTAATGGTTGAGATGTTTGAGGTCCAAAATCGCTCTCCATCCTCCTGAGGCTTTGGGAACCACAAAGAGGATGGAGTAGAACCCCCCGCCCTTGTGGCTTGCCGGTACCGGTTCTATGGCCTGAATCTCTAGAAGGTGTTGGATGGCCTCCTGCATTAGGCCCTGTTTGAGTGAGTCCCTGGAAACTGAACAAGCAATGAATCGGTCTGGGGGTGTGGCTAGAAACTCTAGGGAGAGACCGAACTGGATGGTTTGTAAAACCCAGTTGTCCATGGAAGTGAGTTCCCACTGGTGGAAGAAGTGGGTTAGCCTTCCCCCGATGGGAAGTCTTGTGCAGGAGTCACTTGGACTTCCTGTAGGGGCGTTCTGCCCCTCGAAATGGCCGCTTAGCCTGGCCCTGTTTTCTGGGTAAAACCCAGGCCTGTCATAGGGACGGTCATACAGCCTCTCCTGTCTAGGAGTGTATGAGCGGGAGGGTTGAGCGACTGTTGCACCTGTTGCTGGCCGAAAGGACTGCCTGCGCTTGTCGGGCTTTTTGTTTAAGTGAGCCATGACCTTGCGCTTGTCCTTATTTTCTACAAGATACGGAGCCAGGGCCTCCCCGAATAAATTGTTGCCCAGATAAGGGGCAGTCGCTAGACGCCACTTGACCCTGGCATCAGCCTGCCAGTGTTTGAGCCACAGCATCCGCTTGGCGGCGATATTGGATGCTATGGACCTGGAGGCAAAATTGGCTGACTGAAGTGTGGCATCTGCCGCATACTCGGTGGCCGCCACCAATTTACTTAGGTCCTGGTGGGTCTGAATGTCCTCAGCGGGGACTCTGGCCTGAAGCTGGCATAGCCATAAAAGTGTAGTCCTAACAAAAAAGGACGTGCAGGTGGCCATTTTAATTACTCGTGCTGCAGACTGATGGGTCCTCTGGAAGGTCTGCTCCCATTTTTTATCGTCTGCCTTTAGTGCTTCTGATAGGTCCCCAGCTACCGCAGTCTAGGAAACCAGAGGGGTCCAGGCCTCATCTACCTTGGGGACCTCCAATGCATCAGTGAGGTCTGTGGAGGTGCTAACAGCTTTTTATCAGTCCCACTTACAGAAGGGAATGAGGAAGGGGCAGCCCATTGTTTTTTTATCCCTTTAAGGAAAATAGAGGGGCACAGGACATGGTGTTCTGTTGCCACCGTTTCAAAAAAGATAGGATTGGGGCTGGAATCCGATGTGGCCTGTGGTTGCGGGAACTGATTGGATCCTATGTTGGCCATTGATGTGGCCTTGCGCAACAGCATGAGAAATAGGGCCGGATTGAATAAGCCCACCGAAGGAGAGGGTTCAGGAGGAAGTTCCTCCTCCTCTGACAAATTAAAGTCTGGCTGTTCCTCACCTTGAGTAAGAGTAAGAGGAATGCACTAGAGAAGCAGGCTCCTGAATCATGGGGGGCTCCGTAGGGGGACCATAAGATGGCATGGCTGACATAGAAGCCCCCTGATCTGATGTTTGAAAGGAATGCTGCACTAGCGCTCAGTCCACGACCTTGGAAAGCAAGGCTTCAAGGCAGCCATCGGAGAAAATATCCCCGATATCCGGCCCCCTGAGTCCTGCAGCCGTGGGGATAAATGTGGCCTCTGGGGCTGGGCCTGGAACCATAGTGGCGTGTTGAGCCAGTGCAGATGGAGAACCCAACGTGACCGGCGTCCCTGAGAGGGACCACACGCCCTGAGCTGAAGTTGAGGGACCTAAGGGAAGGTCAACTTCAGGGGACGCCAATTGATCCATATCCAAACCGACCTGCCTCTGTGTCCTGGAGAACTCCTTCTCCAGGATCTGGTGCCTACAGCTGGCTTGCTTTTCTGCCAGCTTGGAAGACTTCTTAAGCGTGTGCTTCGTCTTGGATTTGGACTTGCCTGCCGCCCCCTGTTCGGAGGATTGTTGGCAGCCATAAGTAGAGGATGGAGAGACAGTGCTCGAGGTTTGAGCAATCCCAGGTGAACTGAGATGAGAGCTCTGGCAGGCAAGTAGCTGGTAGAAGCAAGATTGGAACAAGCAACAAGACTGTTCCCCTGACCACCCGACCAGAAAAAATTCTCTCTGGGCTTCGGTCACGGCAATTAAGTCAGATGCCGAAGGCACATTTGGGGCCACTCCCTGGGCTCTGCCCGGAGGCCTTAGGTGGTTAGTCAAGGTGCACCAGTAAAGGAAAAAGGAAAAAAAAACGAAAGGGCTAGAGGCCTGAGTGGACAAAAAAGTCCTGACAAGGGGAGGATCAATCTCAATTGGCGGCTACTCAAATTGTATATGTAGTAGTAGTAAAGCACATTCCAGATGTGGCCTAAGCCGAGCCAACTACTGTAAATAGGTATACTTGGGCCTAAGGAAATCTGCACATGGAGTTCAAGATGGCTGTTAACTACGGAGAGTAGGTCTCGTAGGCCTGGCTAGGCCCCACCCACATGGGTTCGGACTGGTGGCCGTTGAAAGGCGATCCGTTAACTCAGGCCCCCAAAGGAACAGTTGAGGTGGAGGTTAAGGCCTTAAAGAGATTGTGGGCGAATCACCGATTGAATTAGGACCACAGGGAATACAGAAACATAGGCCGATGCAGCCTCCTCATCTCTTCCCTGCAATCCAAAATGGCGGCCGCGACTCGTTCTCTGTTGAGAATGGTTTCCTCAGCCTCAACTCCCAGTCCTGAGGCTGTTTTCAGTCTCCTTGTAAGTTGTGGTGGCAGCGCAATGCGCTGTGCCAAAATTAATCGCCCTAGAACTGCCTCCAAAGGCGGCAGACGAAGAAGGGGCTTAATAGGACTTCGTTGCCTTTTTCGGCAACCAAAATGGCGCCCGCGACTGTTCCTGGCTGCCTGGGAAGCTCTGGAACAATCCGAAGTCAAAAATTGACTTTTAGACCTGCAGCCTGGGATCCGATCTGGGAAATGGCAAGAGAGAAGGGAGAGAAGGGATCTGGAAAAAGTTCCAAGCAGACCCTGCTTGGAAGTTTTTCCCCAGAGCCCTGGGGAAAGGAATGCAGGGAAGCTGCAAGACCTCCCCCCCTTCCACCCCACAAACCTCAATAAAATTAGTTGAATGTGGGGAAATTTGCTAAAGGGAAAGCCAATTAGTTTTAAATAAAATATAGGGAGGAGAATTCACCAATGGAGTTTTTCTAACCTGCTATCTGCTGAGAGCCTAACCTGATACGTCTTCAAGAGCTGAGACCAAGTTAAGACTGGATCTCCTAGCAAGAGAGGGCGTGTCAAGTTTGGCTACTTGGTCTCAAGAGCAGGCAGACAGAGAAAACCTATTGGTGGATTCTCCATCTCCTGTACTGGAGAACAAGATGGCTCCGCCCCTATTTATACATTCACCCTGGGGCGTTGCCAGTCAATGAATGCAATGTATTTTCCCGCTCAAATGCACCCCAGTCAGCCCTTGCAGACAGCAGGTCTGGCCCAGTAGGCCACATGGTCTGCTAATGGTTTCAGGGCAGCTCCCTGCACCTGTTCCCAATTAAGCCCAATATATAACACAGGTCATAGCTGTCTCAAAGATGCTTTTTATCTCAGGGCTGCCACCAAGAAGAGGGAGTCAAGCTATTCTCCAAAGCACCTGAAGTCAGGACAAGAAGCAATGGATGGAAACTGATCAAGGAGAGAAGCAACCTAGAACTAAGGAGAAACTTCCTGACAGTTAGAACAATTAACCAGAGGAACAACCTGCCTCCAGAAGCGGTAAATGCTCCAACACTGGAAGTTTTTAAGAAGAGACTGGACAGCCATTTGTCTGAAATGGTATAGGGTTTCCTGCCTGAGCAGGGGGGTTGGACTAGATGACCTCCAAGATCCCTTCCAACTTTATTATTAGTAGTAGTATTAGTATTAGTATTTTCAAAAGGCAACTGGACTGTTTTTTCCTTGAGGAAGAAGAAGAAGAAGAAAACATCTCACTTCTCATCCAAGAAGCTTCAACAGTTCAGATGGTGGGTGATGGAAGGATAGGTACTCACATTGTCAGTATTGTTAGTACCTATCCTTCCATCCCCACACCATCAGAACTGATGAAGCTTCTTGGATGAGAAGCAAAACATTTTCTTCTTCTTCCTCAAGGAACAAAACAGTCCAGTTGCCTTTTGAAGAAAAAAACAACTTTGAAATAATCTTGATAAGCAAACTAGTGATAGGAATGAAAGAGTTATTCTCTTTATCTGAAATGGATAGAAAGAGTTACAATTTCAAGTGAACAATCTCCCTGTCACTTGCAATGCATTCTTAAACTCTGAAATTAAATCCCAAAATTAGAAAGCAACTTTAACTTTTAACTTTTGTTAATAAGGATGTTGTCATGTTCTTCCATATTAACCACCATAAAATAAAAAAAATGTGTTCCTATTTCCTACTCATATTTATGCTTAACTTCCTTCCTTCCATTCCATTCCACCTTGTTACTGCATTTTCCTTTGTAGCACTATAGGATATGGTGATTCTCAGTCATCCAGGTCATGATTGTTCCAAAGGTACTTTTTCAAAAGGCAACTGGACTTCCTTTGTTATTGCTTGAAGATGTTTTGCTTCTCATCCAAAAAGCTTCTTCAGTTCTGAACAGAAGAAGCTTCTTGGATGAGAAGCAAAACATCTTCAAGCAAAAAAAAAAAAAAAGAAAGTCCAGTTGCCTTTTGAAAACGCATCTTTGGGATAGCACTATTGTACTGGCTTTTTTTATATAAGAAAGAATAAATATAATATATAGACAATAGCAAATAAATGGATATAGTAGCACTTGAGCAATATCAGGGATGTTGTCCCAAAGATGCTTTTTCACGAGGCAACTGGATATCTGGATGCCTGGATGACTGAGATGACTGAGAATCTCCATAGACATTAGGGACATTGGGCTTGGATAAAAATTGGACTGTAGGCTAAACTGGAAAACTCTCTTCTTTCATGATCTTTTTTTTAAATGTACAACTACTTCCATACTATGAAATATTACACATGAATGCATCCATGAAATCATGAAGAGTTCAAGTCTACCTTAAGTGAGGTAGTATTTGGGAAGAGCATGTAGTATTTGGGAAGAGCATGTAGTAAGCACTGTCTGGTCTAGGGCAACTTAATTCCTACAATACTGTGCAAGCAATGCATACTCTGTGCATATAATTTGCATTATACAAATACTGTAAACTACTATAATATTTTAATTCTTTTTAATATATGTACCAATTCAGATTTGCTCTGATAAAAGTTATGAAAAAAATAACCTGAGCATTTTTCAATATATGTGAATATATGGACAAAACAGTAATTCCTCAATTCCTATTCCAGCTGACATAATTTATCATAAATTTAAATATGCACACCTGGGCAATGGCATTAAAATTGCAGTCTTTTACCCTCTTTCCTGGAAAGGAATAGACAAATCTATCTATTTCCAATTTTACATATTCCATTTTACCCAATTCTAATTTAGTCTACTATAATTATTGGGGAAACTTTTTATTTTTATATGAAGTTTCCCCTAATACGTAATTTCCCGTGCAATTTGGGAGCTGAGAAATGCATCGTAAAATGTGAAAAAAATCATCATCTGCATCCGGTAATCCAGGACGTTTCAATGAGGTAGGTTATCTTAAAAATGTGGATCCAGATAAAAACCTCCATTGGCCTAAGAAGTCAGGATTCCTTGAAATTTTTCTTTTGCTCATTGCCTGCATTCATGAATATTAGAAATGAAATCATGCAGTTTCTCTCTTATCACTCAGATAAGGCAATGAAGGCAGAAGCAAAAATTGGATAGGTTTAGATTGTTAGTTTGTTAAATACCAATCCACAAATAATTCAGAACTTTCTCATATAATTCTAAGACCATTTTTTAGCTCCACTGAACTGCGTGATTTCCTTATTTAATCCTGAGATTAATAGTCGGTTCAAAAAGCTTTTAAACTCATATTGAAAAGCCAAGGAAATATTGTATGGCAAGTGTCTGGCTTGATCTTCTCAGTGTCAACATAAGACTTATATACAGTTAAACATAACTGAAAGTTCAGATATTACCAGTATATTAACCTGGACTGGAATTGATCCTTAATGCAAGTGACTGAGGGCACTTTTTGTAAGCGTGAGTCCTTGAATATATTTTTTTTTTAAGTGTAAGGGCCTGGTACACTCTAAAAGTACTATTCCTGCAAAAAAATAATTACTAATACAACAATGTGGTAGGATATTAGGAAAGTATTTTTAGCCAATTTTTCTACTAAAACTTTTTGGGAGATGCTGCTGTCTGTCTGGGATCTCTTGTGGAATAAAATACAAATTTTAATCAATGGTATTTTAAAAAGAAAAACAGGCGGGAAAAACAAGGAATAAACCTGGCTATAAACATCTAGTATTTTAGCTCCAAAACATCATTTGTTCAACAAGTTGTAGTTAGATTTAGTTTTAGAATTATAAATAAACAATGTAAAGTTATTTATCATAAGTAATATTAATAATATAAATCCAGTTTGATGTAGTAGTTAAAGGTATTGATCTAAATCAGGGGTGTTAAACTGCCAGCACGTGGGCTGGATGCATCATAGCAAAACCGCACTCACTCCATTTCCGGCAATGGCTAAAAAGTCGTGATATGTCATGACATGTCATGTGATGTTGCGAGTTGACACCCCTGATCTAAATGGTGGGAGACTATGTGTTCTAATCTTGCATTAGGCCTGAAGCCAGCTGGGTGATTTTGTACTAGTCACTCCATCTCAGAAGAAGAAAACAATGGCAAACCACTTCCAAAAATGTTGCCAAGAAACTACGGGGCTATGTAGTTGCCAGGAGTGTTGAAGGCACAAATACATGCACAGAAATAGTAAGAACAAGAAATGGAGGACAAGAATGCAACAAGTATATGCCGGCATCTCCAGTTGCACACATTAGGGGATGGAGAATCTTCATGGGAGGTTCATGGTTCACTAAGGCAAAGTAGGCATATAGCAGTTCTATATCACTTCAAAATCCCGTCCACTCCATTTATAATTATTCCTTAAATTTAAAATTGAGCTCAGAGAGCATGAAGGACTCCTTAATCACATTTATATAGTCACCCATCTCAGATATTGACACTAAATTACAGGTCAGTGAGAATCCATCTTGATTTGATTCAATGTGGGAGATTAAGGATTTGAAGAGTTTAGGTCAATATAACCAGAACTGAGAGATTTGGAGATCTAGGATTCAGTTCTGGAGGGGAAAAAAAGGATTAGCCCAGAAATTCTAATGGGGAAATTTTAGAATTTCTAAAGCTTTAGTCTATTTGTTTGTCCTTTTGGCAGAAGAGGATGAAAATCACTGAAATAGCAGACTCTTTAGAGAATCTTGATTTCGCCAACTTTCAGTTGTATATACTCAAAGATTTTACTGCAGTAAAATTTAAAATATCCCCCTGTAACTCATTGAAAGGAAGGATTACAGGCATAAGAGAAGGAAAATACAAGAGCCATCTGTCTAGTGTAACAACCGATACAGTGTTTGGTGGAATCAGTGGAGAAAATGTCCTACTTCAAGAATAAAAATGCTATAAAAATAAATTCTTAGATCTCTATTTGCTGTTCTAGGGTGCCAGACATCATGGCATGACACTGAAGTATGACAATTGTGCCATTGTCTGATCACTTGGCTTTCAGAATAGTATAGCAGGTTTGATCTTTTCAATGACAAACCTGATCCCCAATCATTGGCAATACTTAGCTGTCTCCAAGTTATGCCTTGTGGGCAATTCTCTATGTCAATAAAGGCAGCAGGAACAGGATGGCTGAGCGAGATTCAATGTCATAGAGATAAAAAAGCCTAAGAGGAAAAAGATGGCACAGAAAAACTGGTATTTACACCATTTTAAAGGAGGAACAGATTGGGGGCTCTTGGTGAGTGAGTCCCCCAAGGTCATTCCCACCTATTATTACAACAAAGGTCAAGTATGGTGTAGTGGTGAATTTGTCAGCTTAGAAACCAGGAGACCTGAGTTCCAGGACTCCCCAAGCTGCACTTGGAACAGCTTATATTCTGTAATGATGCCTTGAAACTATCAAACAAGAATATCTCCCTATCCAGGTCCTTGGGAAGGACTGGATAGGTAGATAAAATACCAAATCCAGTCTAAACATTTGGCTGACTGTGCAACCAATCGTAATATTTAGGATGATGTTTGATGGAACTTCTGTGGATTTGGATAGTCTGTCTGAAAACAAATACATTAGGCAATCCAGACACTGAACAAATTTGTAGGTCAGATTTTCCATTCTCAGCGTTGCACATTCTTAAGAAAACTTGCCTTTACTTAAGCAGGAATGCGCTGGGTAGTCCAGGTTTTGCCTCAGGGCTATTTGCACTCACCTCAGACCCTGTCTTAGTAGAGTGGTCTGAAATCTTGGGAAAAGTCTTCCATCTGAAGGGATGCATTGCTACCATTACGCTAACTTTTTTTGATTCATCTCCTCTATGGTAGTATATGTCAGCCTTACACCTTTATTATACACTGCATGATTGGCTGACTAATCTTAACAAAGGCCAGCTATGGCTGAATAAGCAATGGATTATCGCCACAAATGGTGATCAACAGGACCCAAGACTTTGCACTTCCTGAACTGCAAAGGTGCTGACAATTTTTTTTGGTATCTTTTAGTATGCAGACATGGTCTTTCCAGAAGTAGTCTAGCTACTTTACTAAGGATTGGGTCAAAGGAAGGGGGATACCCTTTGCTCATCATCAGTTTTTGGTAGGGCCAACGCACACCCTCCATCACTGTTTTTGAGCTTAAAGTCATTCCCACTAAATTGAGACCTTCCTGAGAACTATAGCAACATGCTAGTGCCAGAGACAGGTGCCCATCTGCTTCTGACCACAAGGCTAGAAAGCAACCCAAATTAGTTACAGTCATTGCTAAACATTTTAAAGATCTCTACAAAGATAAATCACTAAATGGGTGGAGATTGTTAAATGAAGCAATTTTGAAGCTAAATCGATAATGTGTGTTATTTTTGATGGTCCTCACCCAGTCTAACAAATCTCCCATGTGGGCAGCATGTTCACACAGCCCATGCACAGAAGCTAGAACTTCATACTTCTTTGTCCCTGGTGACTTTTGACAATGCTGCGGAAACTAACCTGAGGATGCCCATTGAGGTCAATGTACCAGCAGGGAAAGTGGCACCAGTATCGTTAAGGTTTGGAGTACAAATGTCCCCAGGAATTTAAGGGCAAATGCATCCCAATGCCTCCTTGAAGAATTTTAATGGGGTGATGATGGTGGATAATTAACAATTGAATAACAGAAGTAAATAATCTTTTTTTCTAAATGGTAAAGTCTTCGGAGCCAAGTGTTGTCTTTTCAGTTCTGGAATTGAGTAACCTGGGAACATCCCATATCAAGAGATGGTAGTGGATTCAGTAACAGATCCTTAATTGCTGTTTTGCAGCACATTGTACACAATAAGCACTGAAACTCTTTGGAAATGCCTTGTTTAAAATACATTTAGCCATTCAAAGCCTATATACACATATATATTCCCTCGAGAAGCAGAAGTGCCTTGAAGGCATTTCTGAGCGAGAAGAACTATTTCCACAGCTTGTGATGCTCAGCAACAGCAGGTGGGTTGAAACAGTAATGGAAGACAGTGCTTATTAAGTATTTAAGAATCTATTTGGCTGCTTGTTTTGTTGTTTCTCATAAAACAGCATCAATAGTATAAAGCCAATATCAGCACCAGAGGACTCTCCCACACAACAATCTTTGGGAAGCTGAGGTCAGAGCAACACCTCCCCTCCATTCTTCTAATATCATTTTTGATGGGAAATAATAAAAAATATCTTCAGGGCAATCACATGATTTTGCTGCTGCAGCAAATCCAAATGAATGACCAAAGAGATGAATGGCTGGCTCTCCAACTGTATTTCATTGTAGAAAGGGCATGCACTATGACTAAAGGGTTTTGCTTGGGGCTCAGCTAATACACTTCTTAGCTTGACCAGCATAAATCTGGACCCACTTTCTGGTGCTTCTATTGCCCATATACTTTGAATTAAAATACACTTTATTTCTTTTACATGTTGTCCATATTGTAGGGCAATACAGTGACGTCTGGCAGTCATGCAGGCTGAATTGGGCTTACCTTCTATATATTTTAAGCCATAAACCTCTACCCATTTATCTACATTTAAAACCCCACTACAGTTGTTTGGATTTATCTGTAAGTCACAAGAGTAAGCAAACTGGAGGGGAGGGAAGAACGGGGGACATATTGAAATTTGAGACCCATATGCTACAAAATGACTGCTCAGATGGGTGCAATCACAAAACGTTTATTTACCAGAAGGCAAAATAGTGAGATTGTTCCCCATTTTCCCATATATGTTTGTTTTTCATATTTTTGAAATGTCCATCTCCTCTGGAAAGGACCCTGGGACATCCTGTTCTGTTCTACATCTTTGGGAGGTGAGTGGGTACTCTTCCAAGAAAAATTGTCAGCTGAAGGCAAATCAACATTTCCATGTGACATCGAATGATATTCAAGAAAACGAAGATAGGACAACCAATTATAATTTAGAATCAGATGGAGCAAGCAGATGAGGCAGATGGTGATGATTTCTTTATATTTATTTATATCCTGCCTTTATTATTTTCTATAAATAAGGCAGCAAACATAACTAATACTCCTTCCTCCTTCTATTTTCCCCATAACAATAACCCTGTGAGATGAGTTGGGCTGAGAGAGGATGACTGGCCACAAGGTCACCCAACTGGCTTTCATGTTTAAGGCAGGTCTAGAACTCACAGCCTCCCTATTTCTAGCCTGGTGCCTTAATCACTGGACCAAACTATCTCTAAAATGGATGGATGGATGGATGGATGATGATGATGATGATGATGATAATGATGATGATGATGATGATGATGATGATGGTCCCAAGTCTGGTGCCTATTCCTGCATTAAAGGGACTACTTTTCATACATTTCTCCAAGAGGACTTTCCTTCAGAAAAGTTGGAAAGCATATACAAACAGTATTTTCTGGGAAGAACAATATCTCAAGAGAAAAGTCCATCAAGAGCAGATGGTGTGGAACAATGAAACTGCCAAAACTCAGCAGTTTTAGCACTGAAATATAGGCTATCTTCAGGGCCATAAATGAACGTAATTTTGGAGATTTTGACTCATTTGACTAATTGTATTATATTTTTTTAGGACGGCATGGAGATCATTTTCCTGCTTAGGGGGAAAGATGACTTCTGCATGAAATTTACTGTATTTCTGAATTCACAAGAGAGGATGAATGGAAGAATTGCCCCTGGCATTCTAAGATCATTTTTTTTTCTCTTTGGGCAAAATTCAAAACAAAACCATAGACAAATGATTTCTAAGACTGTAATGACAGATGAGAAATGACTTTCTCTAGGCCTGCTTTTCAGTAGACAATAATGATATGGGACAATGGTGAGCATGTTGAAGGAGTCAGCCCACATATTTAGACCATTTCTAGCTAAGAACAATTTAATAATAATAATGATGATGATGATGATGATGATGATGATGATGATAATAATAATAATAATAATAATAATAATAATACATCAGGAGAGTCCGCAAAATTTTAAAATGAAAGCTGAATGCTGGAAACATAATTAAAGCCGGTGATACGCTACCCAGCTGGAATTATCAACTGGACTTTGGCTGAACTGGAAAACCTAGACTGAAAAACGCATAAACTTTTGAATATGCACCACGCTCTACATCCACGAAGTGACATCGACAGGTTGTATCTGCCAAGAAAAATAGGGGGCAGGCTATTGCAAATCTATTGCAAATCCACCAAACTATAGAAGAAGAAAGACAAAGTTTGAATGACTATGTGAATCAAAGTACAGAAAAACTGCTGCAGGCTGTGAAAACAGAGAGCACTATAAAAATAACAGAAACAAAGGCAGAATATAAGGAAAAATGGCTGGATGACAGATTAAATAGTTGGAAAACCAAAGCTTTGTAAGGACAGCATTTGAAAAGCATTGAAGGAAAATGTGATAACAACTTGACATGGGCATGGCTTAAGATGGGAACCATCAAGAAGGCTTAATACAGAAGGCTTAATACTGGCTGCTCAAGAACAAGCACTACAAACTAATGCCATGAAAGCAAAGATACAAAAATCCACTGACAATCCAAATTGCCGACTTTGCAATGACAAAGTTGAAACTGTTTCACAGCTAATTTGTGAGTGCAGCAAAATCGCGCAAACTGATTACAAACCTAGACATGACTGAGTTGCTAAATTAATCCACTGGGCATTGTGTAAAAAACACGACTTGCCTGGGTCTGAAAAGTTGTGGGAACATAGGGTGGAAAAAGTTGTTGAGAATGAGAGGATGAAGATCTTGTGGGACTTACGAATACAGACAGATCACCATTTGGAACACAATACGGCGGATATCGCAGTTGTAGAGATCCGAAACATACAGCTGATTGATATCACTGTACCAGGAAATGCCAGAGTTGAAGAAAAAGAACTGGAAAAAATTATGAAATATCGCGACCTGACCATTGAAACTGCACAATTATGGATGAAACATGTAACAGTGGTACCCATTGTCATCGGGGCACTGGGAACTATGTCCAAAAACTTTGCAAAATACATCAAGAAACTGCAGCTTCCTGCAATAACTCCAGCAATGTTACAAAAAACTGTGCTAATCGGAACATCTTATATTTTAAGGAGATACCTGGTTGACACGTAGTATGCTGGTAGCAACCCATGTCAATCATCAGCGCCAGCCAATTTGAATGTTCAGTTGACTAAAGTTCATGTTTAATGAATAAAAGATAATAATAATAATATCAAGAGGAGGGTTCTTCAGTTGGAGACTCAAAAACTATTGAGACTATAGTTTTGGGAGAAGAAGCCAGAAGACGTCCTGACAAAGGTCATGGATTCCAAATGAAAACACAGAAAGAAGCTGTAGGAGGCAGGGACAAAGGGAATCAGGCACAACACTGGGAAAAAAACTTTGCTTGAAGTTGTCTGCTTTGAACTCTATACATATGTTTCTTAATCTATTGGTAAATTGGAAAGAATTGTATGTGCAACTCTGGAAAGTTCCTGTCTCTTTTTCCTAGCATCAGACAAGTTTTGTTAGAAAGCCTTGTGATTGAGAGATTGGTATTGATGTCAGTAGATTTACTCTTACTGAGGTCTTTGATCTTGTTGCTCAATGACACAAGGGAAATGTTCCTGATTCTTTCTTTTATTCATTCATTTAGTTACTGTATCTGTTTCTATGTTAGGCTAGAAGATCTCTGAGGTCTCTTCCAACCCTAGGATACTACTTTGTTTACAAGAATGAATGTGCATTATCCAGTTTTGGTGATAGGGAATAAAGGTATGAATGGTGCTTAAAATAAAGAGAAATCAATTTATTTATTTCCAGACAATAATACGTATCCATTACAAATAAGGATATTTACAATTTATAATAATAACAACAACAACAACAACAATAATAATAATAATAACAATAATAACAATAATAATAAAGTTGGAAGGGACCTTGGAGGTCATATAGTCCAACCCCCTGCTCAGGCAGGAAACCCTATACCATTTCAGACAAATGGCTGTCCAGTTTCTTCTTAAAAACTTCCAGTGTTGGAGCATTCATTGCTTCTGGAGGCAGGTTGTTCCACTGGTTAATTGTTCTAACTGTCAGGAAGTTTCTCCTTAGTTCTAGGTTCTTTCTCTCCTTGATTAATTTCCATCCGTTGCTTCTTGTCCTGCCTTCAAGTGCTTTGGAAAATAGCTTGACAGCCCCTGAGATATTGGAACACTGCTATCATGTCCCCCCTCGTCCTTCTCTTCATTAAACTAGACATACCCAATTCCAGCAGCCGTTCCTTATATGATTTAGCCTCCAGTCCCCTAATCATCTTTGTTGCTCTTCTGTGTACTCTTTCTAGAGTCTCAACATCTTTTTTACATCGTGGTGACCAAAACTAGATGCAGTATTCCAAGTGTGGCCTTACCAAGGCATTGTAAAGTGGTATTAACAGTTCACGTGGTCTTGATTCTATCCCTCTGTTAATGCAGCCTAGCACTCTGTTGGCTTCTTTGGCAGCTGCAGCACACTGCTGGCTCATATTTAAGTGAATGTCCACTAGGACAATTATATAGCACTTTTCCTGAAATGTTTGAACTACAGCCATATTATTCCAGGAAAGTATTCAATAGCTCTCTATGATAAATCTGCATATAACAAATTGTGGCCTGAAGAAAAGAGGATATAACTTTCTTGCCAAAGAACTGCTAACGTAACATTTAAGAAGGTGATGGCCTGGATCAGTTCTTAAAACAGGGCAATTTTTTTTTTTTGCTTTTATCTCATCCTAAGAAGATTGGCCCGACCCATTCACTCTGGCAGAAAGGGTATGCTGTGGACCCAGTTGACCAAGGAATTGCAGTTGTCAGGGTCTAGAGAGAGACTTTTCTGCCTTGGCTTCTGCCCTCTGGAACATTGGGCCTGTCAGGTGAGATCTGCCACAATCCACTTGACCTTCTGGAGGGGTTTGAAAACTGATTTGGAACCTCAATGGGGGCAGCATGTTTTGGAGGTGTTTAGTTGATTAGGAAATTCTGACTCCGTCCCATTTATCCCTTTATATTTAACTTTTTAAATTAATCTTAATGTTTTAATTCTTATAGCTGACTTTCTGTTTTATATTGTGCTTTTACAATGCTGTAATCTATTCAGAGTTGTGTGACAGTGAGATGAGCAGCATATAGTTTTAATACAGAAATAGTAATAAAATAGAAGAAAGAAATGAAGAATCAAATAAAATATCTATTACTCTAAGTCAGCGGTTCTCAACCTGTGGGTCTTGACCCCTTTTGGGATCGAATGACCATTTCACGGGGGTCGCCAAACAATGCAGTCCGCCATTTTTTTCCTTTTCCTTAGCTGTGCTACTCCCTCTTACTCTATTGGCTTTTGAAAGCCAATAGAATAGACTCTCTTGAATAGAGTCTAATTCTATTGGCTTTCAAAAGCCAATAAGAATTGTCCAGGCTGTCTCTGCCCTGCTGAGCCTGCCAAAAGTCCCAGTCGCCAAACGTTGCTGCAAGTTGTCTGCAGCGAAGGTGAGCTGTCTGGAAGTTTCCACCCCTCCCTGCTGAGCAACTACTAAATGTAAGTAAAAGAGGGCCAGGGGTGGGAGGGCCGCCCAGGAGCGCCTGGGCCTGCCTGCTGCCGCCCCGAATGGGCAGTGGCCCAGGTAAGGCTAGCGGGTCAGCAGAGGGCGCTGGGAGGGTAGCTGGTGCATGTGGGGCCCGGTGGGTGGCTTACCTCCCTTGGGCTGGGCCAGCTGGTGGCCCAGCCAGTGGTCGGCCTGCACCATTGCTGCTGCTTGCCATGGCCACCTAGGAGTGCCTGGGCCTGCCTGCCACCGCACCGAATGGGCAGTGCCAAGGTAAAGCTAGCAGGGCAGCGGTGGGCGCTGGGAGGGCAGCTGGCGCGCCTGGGCCAACTCTCAGCTGTTGGGAGCCAGGTGGTGTGTAGCAGCCCCACCGGTTCCCCACCGATGTCCGGACTCCGACCCAACTCCCAGCTGACTGTCTGGAGTCGGGCTGTGCTCCTGGGGGCCATGCGGACGTCGGCCGGCTGCTGGCTGCATCCTCCCTGTCTCCCAGCTCATGGCAAGCCCAGGGGCTTGAAACGTGCCCCCGACACCGGCCCGGGCCGACTCAGCTGCGTGGGCGGCCGGTCCGAGCCAGATCTGGGCTGCTGCCAGCGCTGCCGTTGGGTTGCTCTGCCGCTGCCGCCTGAGCTGAGCTGCGGCTCTGAGCCAGTCCCCACACCTCATGGTTGCCCAGTCGTGCTCCGCCCCCAGCCACCTTCCACGCCGCACTGGAGCTTCCCCCCACACTGCCCGGCCCACATCCCTCACTGTCGGAGGCCGCCTTGGCCCTTTGGCACCTGGTGCGGCCCTGGGGCTGGTGAGCAGGAGCGGCTCCTTCCTGGCTTGTCGGGCTCCAGGCCTCGGAAGCGGCCAGGCGGCCGGGAAGAGGGCGATGCCCGCATGTGTGTCAGAGGCCAGCCGGGAGGGCTGGGAGGGGAGAAGCGGTGCCTTCCGAGCAGGAGCTGGCACTCTGGCCGTGCCCCTCTCGTGTCTGACGAATCAGGAAGGGCTTTGGCGGTGAAGGGCTGCGCAGCGTGGAAAGGGGCTCCCATGATCCCGCCACTGCGGGATGGCGCTCAGGAGGTTGGAGGGGTGGGCAGGTCCCAGGGGGGAGGCTGGGAGAGGGCAAGAGGTGCCATGATGAGGATGGGGGGCTCCAGACTACCATCCCCAGCAGCCCTAAAAAGCACTGTGGAAGAGTGGGGAATGCTGGGAGTTGCAGTTCATCACCATTTGGGAAAACATGACTCTCCAAAAATCAATCCTCTCTTCCTTCCTTCCTTCCTTTCATCCATCCATCTCCTTCCCTTCCCCTTCAATCTCTCCTTCCTTCCTTCCTTCCTTCCTTCCTTCCTTCCTTTCCCGTTCAATCTCCTTCCTTCTCCATCTCCTTCCTTTCCCCTTCAATCTTCCTTCCTTCCTTCCATCTCCATCTCCATCCCTTCCCCTTCAATCTCTCTCCTTCCTTCCTTCCTTCTCCCTTCAATCTCCTTCCTTCTCCATCTCCTTCCTTTCCCCTTCAACCTTCCTTCCTTCCTTCCTTCCATCTCCAACTCCATCCCTTCACCTTCAATCTCCCTCTTCTTCCTTCTTTCCTTCCTCCTTCAATCTCCTTCCTTCTATATCTCCTTCCTTTCCCCTTCAATCTCTCTCCTTCCTTCCTTCCTTCCATCTCCATCTCCATCCCTTCCCCTTCAATCTCTCTCCTTCCTTCCTTCTCCCTTCATTCTCCTTCCTTCTCCATCTCCTTCCTTTCCCCTTCAACCTTCCTTCCTTCCTTCCTTCCTTCCTTCCATCTCCAACTCCATCCCTTCACCTTCAATCTCCCTCTCCTTCCTTCTTTCCTTCCTCCTTCAATCTCCTTCCTTCCATCTCCATCCCTTCCCCTTCAATCTTTATCCTTCCTTCCTTCCTTCCTTCCTTTCCCCTTTAATCTCCTTCCTTCCTTCCCTCCCTCCAACATTTTTGAGCAAGGAAGAATAAGCTTCTCCAGTGAGCATTGCTATATTGTTTTTGTAATTAATCACTATGCTTTAATTATGTTCAATTTGTAACAATGAAAATACACCCTGCATATCAGATATTTACATTACGATTCAAAACAGTAGCAAAATTATGGTTATGAAGTAGCAACGAAAATAATTTTATGGTTGGGGGTCACCACAACATGAGGAACTGTATTAAGGGGTCGTGGCATTAGAAAGGTTGAGAACCACTGCTCTAAGTTGCAAAAGGTGCCACAAAGTTATGGACCTGTCTGAGGTGATGAGTTGGAAGGGAATGGAGTGCTGTAAGAGAGGATCTTAGCTGGAACTGTGAAAAGGAGCACAACTGTACTGGAACAGATGTTGCAACTCTAGAAAGAGTGCAGAGCAGAGCAACAAAGATGATCATGGACTGGAGTCTAAAACATAAAGAACAGTTGTTGGGATTGGGTATGTCCAGTTTAATGAAGAGAAAGACTAGCAGTGTTCCAATATCTCAGGAGTTGCCACAAAGAAGAGGGAGTCAAGCTATTCTCCAAAGAACCTGAAGGCAGGACAAGAAGCAATGGATGGAAACTAAGCAAGTTATGAATGCTCCAACACTGGAAGTTTTTAAGAAGAGACTGGACAACCATTTGTCTGAAATGGTATAGGGTTTCCTGCCTGAGCAGGGGTTGGACTAGAATACCTCCACGGTCCCTTCCAACTCTGTTATTCTATTCTATTCTAACATTTGAAAGAGAAGTGAGCAGGTTTTCCTCAACATGCCTCTATAATCCTGGCTAAATTCAGTGCAATGTTTCTTATGCAAATTATTCATTGGTATCTGTGCAACTGACAATATTCTGGTTTCCACTGCATGCTTAAAGGTGCAAAAAAATTGATACAACCACAAAATCAGTGAAATTTGAGCATTTTAATTCTTTAACGTTGTCTGACATGAGATAATGTGTCTAAAGAGTATTGGGACATGGATCATTGATTGGTTTGCATTTTTATTTCTTTAACCTAGAACAGTGATGGCAAACGTTTTTGAGACCGAGTGCCCAAACTGCAACCCAAAACCCACTTATGCATCATTGGGTGCCGGGTGGATGTGGCCCATTGGCTGGGTGTGGCCCATTGGGTGAGCGTGACTGCAGTGGTAACAGCAGACTGGGTGGGACTAAAAAGTTCAATCAATCAATTCCAACTTTGCAAGATCTTTTTTTTTTTCTGCGAGAAGTTGAAATTGACTGATTGATTGAACCTTTTTTTTTTTTTTTTGCACACGGTGGTGGAGGTCTAAAGCGAAAAGGTTTTATAAAATCCAGCTGAAGGCTTAGGACTGGGCCGATGGCACGCATGCCCACAGAGAGGGCTCTGAGTGCCGCCTCTGACACCCATGCCAGAACACCCAAGGTTTCCCATCTTCTGTTCTTATTCTTTTGTATAGATTGTGATGTGCCTGGATTTGAGAAAGGCTTTTTTAAAATGTCTGCATCTGAGAGGAGAAGATTATTTTAAGGATTAAGAATGTATCTGCAGGGCCTTCCCTAGAAACTAATGTATTATTACATTAGGTTAGTCATTCATAGACTGATTAGATTATTCTGATTAGTCATGCCTCACCTTGACAGCTCTCCATCCAGCCCACCTAGCATTTACTATCACAAAGTGACCTTTGAAATGATCTTTTGTCTCAGATTATTTTAATCAAATTAGAGGAAATAAACCCCAATGTTACAAATTTCCCCTGAAGACATTTATTTTTTTTAAAAAAGAAATTCATTCAATCAGACTGTACAAAACCTGAATAAATAAACTCAGCTGTGATTAGTATCTGCTACAGGTTCCTCAGTCATATCTTGCAAGTAATTAAGCAGTTCCCTTCCAAGCCATTACTTGATTGCTTGGCACATCTCATCTCAGGCCATACAGGGCAGTAGTTAAGCATCTGTGTGTCATCTATTATCATGGTGTCCAAGTTTGCTTCCTGGAAGGGCTGCAGAGGAGATGGAAAGACCTGTCACCATTCAAGACAAATGGCTTTTGGTATTTAGTACTTTCTGGTAAATAAAAAAAGGTTGGCTGACACGCCTTGGCTGGATAGGAATTCATTAGAGACTGGATTAGATAACCCAGATTTAAATGAGTAGAGGTCTGAAGCAAGACAGACCTGCAGTGTGGAGAATTTGCAGTCTTAAGAAACTGGTATAGTGGGTTCTTGTCCCCAGATATCTGAAGAACTTAGATCAGAGATTGAAAATGAAAGCTCACATTGCCCCAGAATATGCAGACAGATAAAGGGATACTCCATCAGAAGTGGACCTGGTTTAGAGAAGGAAAGACAAAAAGAAGGGCAATTTGGAAAAAAGGACTCTTCTGATTTCTTTCTAAAAGTCCATCTCTGTTTAAGCTTGGAACCTTGGTATTCTGGTATGAAACCTTTCTTTTTCTAGCAGGCATGGCCAGAAACAATGTTCGAACAGTAACATAACTGATGATTTACTTTTAGGCTGCTTCTACCACATATTTGAGACTCATCTTTAAACAAATGTATTTATTTAGTTACTTATGTACTTAATTTCTATGCCACCCATTTGTGAAGACTCTTTGAGCATTTTTCAGATTGATCTCAGAAGTTTTCCAGATCACTTCTTTTAATCCTTTAAGTTTAAATCCCTTAAATTTTATTAGTGCTCCTATAATATCCCTTTAGCAGCAGCATTTTAAAGGATTTTAAGAAACAAAACTATAATATATTTTGTATTTAAAAAGGAAAGGCGATTGAACTCAAGAAGGATTCGTGGGAATTAAGTTCCAGCTAAACAGCCACAGAAAATGACACTATCAATAGCAACACTATCATGAAAAAAATACATTACTCTTCCTTGTGAAGCAGAGAGGCAGCTGCTTTTACTTAAGCAGAGCTTTTTCAAATAAGGACTTAAAACAGGAAATAAAAAGGGAGAAGGGAACTTGGCAGGAACCTTGGGAAGAATACCTGCTGAGCCCTGGTAAGGTTGTGGGGTTTCTTGTTTAATTACAAATTCACCTTTTTTTAGCATCCATCGCGCCCCTGACGGCACGCGATAAAATCCTAAAACAAGTAAGAAAAAATCCAAAAAGTAAACTGAGACCAAAACAAAAATTTGAACAACCCAAAAAAGCTATGTTTTTTTAATAATAATTAGTATAATAATAACAACAGCAAACATATAATAACAAGAAATGGAGATAGATAGCTGGCAGATGGAGGGGAGCTTCCCAGTGTTTTGCATTGAGTGTCACATGTATGACTATCTGTCTGCTGGACAGAAGTCTTGGGTGTGTGATCGGTGCAATGAGCTCCTGGCTCTCAGGGAACAGGTTCTTTCCCTGGAGAAGCAGAGAGAGATAGCGAGGCAGGAGAAGATCTTCAGGGATGCAGCAGGAGCATCCCACTCCATGCTGAGCAGCTCTCCAGCTGCTTTGGAGAATGGAGATCTTGGGCAGGGAGGACATCTATCTGTGGAAGAGGGACAGGCTCCCTTAGTTGAGACCCCTTCCTTGGAGGATGTGCCCATATCCTCTTGCACCGAGGATACTTCTCCGCGGGTGGTGGGAGGGGGGCTTCTTGTAGTGGGTGATTCGATTGTTATAAATATAGAGAGACAGGTTTGTGATGGAAGCGTTGACCGCATGGTAAACTGCCCGCCGGGTGCAAAGGTTGTGGACATCACGAGGCATCTAGACAGGCTGATAGACAGTGCTGGGGTGGAGCCAACTGTTGTGGTACATGTCGGTACCAATGACATTGGGAAAGCTAAGCGGAAGGTCCTGGAAGCCAAATTTAGGTTGCTAGGTAGAAGATTAAAGTCCAGGACCCCCAAGGTTGCATTCTCAGAAATGCTACCTGTTCCACGCGGAGGGCCAGCTAGACAGGCAGAGCTCAGGAGCTTCAATGCGTGGATGAGGCAGTGGTGTCGGGAGGAAGGGTTTAGATTCATTAGGAACTGGGAAACAGTTTGGGACAAGCCACACCTGTACAGAAGGGACGGGTTACACTTGAACCACAATGGAACCAGACTGTTGGCGATTAATATTAAAAAGGTTTCAGAGCAGCTTTTAAACTGATTCGTAGGGGCAGGTCGACAGGAGCTGGGCAGCTTCCGGTTCGAGAAGGCGCACTGCCTAATATGGAGGGTGGAAGTTATGCACACATTGGTGAGTCAACAGGAAAACTAAATTGTAATAGTCAAGCAGAAGGACATGGTAGACCATCTACAAATTCTACAACCAAATTCTACAGTCAAAATCCACAGTCAACGTTGAAAGTGCACCAGAAAATTACATATAATTACACGAATGCTAGAAGCATTCGAGCAAAAATAGGGGAATTGGAATGCTTGGTGAAGGAAAATAATATTGATATTATTGGCATAACAGAAACCTGGTGGACAGATGATAACCAATGGGACACAAGGATTCCAGGTTACAAATTGTATAGGATGGACAGGAGAGGGAGAAATGGTGGTGGCGTGGCCTTGTACATAAATGAGGAGTTAGAATCTCATGAACTCGAAATTCAAGAAAATTCAAACTCACCCACAGAAACATTGTGGATAAAAATCCCAGGACAGGAAACTAATCTGATGTTAAGGATCTGCTATCACCCTCCCAACCAAACTCCAGAGACAGATTGCTATTTGGAAAATGAATTTAAGGAGGCCTCAAAAAGAAATAGGGTAGTCATAATGGGGGATTTCAACTATCCCCAAATAGATTGGATAAATTCTTGTTCTACACATGAAAGAGAGACAAGGTTCCTCGACATGTTAGCCGATTATTCCCTTGAGCAGATGGTCATGGAACCAACCAGGGGAAAGGGGATCCTGGACTTGGTTCTAACTAACGCACAGGATTTGGTTCATGATGTCCTTGTAACCGAGCCCATAGGAACCAGCGATCACAACACAATAACCTTCAACTTAACCATGGATAGCAAATTGTCAGTGAAAACTAACACAGAGACCTTAAACTTTCACAGAGGGAATTTTGACAAAATGAGGAAAATAGTAAAGAAGAAACTAAAAGGAACAATAAAAAAGTCAAATCCCTCCAAAATGCTTGGAAACTGTTTAAAAATACGTTACAGCAGGCTCAAATAAAATGCATTCCTAAAAGAAGAAAGAGGATTGGAAAGTCCAAGAGGATACCAGTATGGCTTACGAATGAGGTAAAGGAGGTTATTGGAAAGAAGAAAAACTCATTTAAGAAATGGAAGGCTCTTCCTACCGAGGAGAACAGGAGGGATCACAAACTCTGGCAGACCAAATGCAAGGCAATAGTCATGAAAGCCAAGAGAGACTTTGAGGAGCATATAGCCAAGAATATTAAAAATAATAACAAAACCTTTTTTAAGTACATCAGAAGCAGGAACCCAACCAGAAAATCAGTTGGGCCACTCGATGACAATGGTCAGAAGGGGATAATCAGAGAAGACAAGGAGATTGCTGAGAGGCTAAATGACTTCTTTGCCTCCGTTTTCACTGAGGAGGATAGAGAACATTTGCCTGCCACTGAATTAGTTTTCCCAGGGAGGGAAATAGAAGAATTAAACCTGATAGAGATAAACAAGGAAGATGTTCTTGCATGCCTTTCTAAACTAAACGTCAACAAATCGCCGGGTCCAGATGGCATCCACCCTAGAATTCTCAAGGAACTCAAGTGTGAAATTGCTGAACTTCTAGCTAAAATATATATCAGTAATCTTTCCCTAAGATCAGGCACTGTACCAGAGGATTGGAGGGAAGCAAATATAACCCCGATCTTCAAGAAAGGATCCAAAGGTGATCCAGGAAACTATAGACCAGTCAGTTTAACCTCAGTTCCAGGCAAACTGATGGAAACCATTATTAAAGATAAAATTACAGGGCACATAGAAAAAGAGGCATTGCTGAAAGAAAATCAACATGGTTTCTGCAAAGGCAAATCATGTCTTACTAACTTGTTAGAATTCTTTGAGGGTGTAAATAAATACATAGATAAAGGGGCCCCAGCTGATATTGTATATCTTGACTTTCAAAAGGCTTTTGACAAAGTCCCTCACCAAAGGCTCCTAAAAAAGCTCTCCAGCCACGGAATTAGAGGACCGGTCTTGTCCTGGATTGGTAACTGGCTAAATTGTAGGAAGCAAAGGGTGGCAATTAATGGACAATTCTCTGGATGGAAAGAAGTGAGAAGTGGTGTACCCCAAGGTTCAGTTTTGGGACCTTTACTTTTTAATTTATTCATCAATGATCTGGATGTAGAAGTTAATAGTGAGGTAGCCAAGTTTGCTGATGACACTAAATTGTTCCGGGTTGTGAAAAGTGAACCTGATTGTCGGGAGCTCCAGAGTGGGCAACAAAGTGGCAAATGCATTTTAACCTAAACAAGTGCAAAGTTATGCACATCGGGGCAAAGAACCCCAATTATACTTACCAACTGATGGGGACCAAACTTTCTGAGACAATCCAAGAAAGGGATCTTGGGGTTTTGGTGAAGATGTCAACCCAATGTGCAGCAGCAGTAAAAAAAACCAAATTCCATGCTTGGCATGATTAGGAAGGAAATCGAAAATAAGTCAGCAAGTGTTGTATTGCCTCTGTACAAATCGATGGTGAGACCACACTTGGAATACTGTGTACAGTTCTGGTCACCGCACCTCAAGAAGGATATAATGGAACTGGAAATGGTGCAAAAAAGGGCAACAAGAATGATCAAGGAAATGGAGCGCCTCCCTTATGAAACCAGATTGCAACGTCTTGGTCTCTTCAGCCTTGAAAGACGGCGTTTAAGGGGTGACTTGATCGAAGTGTATAAAATCATGCATGGGATAGAAAAGGTGGATAGAGAAAAATTCTTTTCTCTATCACACAATACCAGGACAAGGGGGCACTCCCTAAAGCTCATAGCTAAGAAAGTGAGGACAAATAAAGGGAAATATTTGTTTATCCAGAGAGTCGTTGATTTATGGAATTCACTTCCAGAAGGGGTCGTGACAGCTGTCAGCCTTGACAGCTTCAAGGCAGGGTTAGATAGATTCATGGATGCCAAGTGTATCGGTGGTTATTAAAACGGATGTCCATGTGCCGCCTCTATGTTGGTTGAGGCAGGCAGGATTCCCTTGAGTACCATTTGTTGGGGGTCAAGGGAAAGGGAGGGTTTTGCCTTCTCTTTCTGCTCAAGATCCCCATGTACAATTGGTGGGCCACTGTGTGACACAGAATGCTGGACTCGATGGGCTTTGGCCTGATTCAGCATGGCTCTTCTTATGTTCTTATTATGAATGTGCAAAAGTCTGTCCATCATTTTGTAAATATTTAAAATGCGTAAAAAACCCTCCAAGAGATGTATATGTGAACCCTTTACTGCAAATAAGGCGTGACGTCTCCTTGCCAATTGCAGATAAACTAAACCACACAAGTGAGACTACCGATAATAAGGACTACCTACAAATATTTTAATTATTTTCTAGATTATTCTTTCCTTTCAGAAATATTCAATATCTTGTTAATAAATTAATTCTTCCACATATGTAGTCTGTAATTGAAATAAAATCAATAAAGAATGTCTGAACAATGATAAAACTTTAAAAAGAGCATAAGCCCAATAAAGGTTTTGCATCACTGATATATTTTGACAAGCCAATTATTTAGAGTGTTGACATAAATATCAATTTAATGCAAGTAATCCATCTTATAAAACCAATTTCTGACAGCTTATCAGTCATCCTTGTAATATCCATAGGACTCAGTCAGATGTTCAGCTGTCATTATCTGCTCATGGCATATAGCAATATGAATTCACAACTGCAATAACAATAAAAAGAATGAGATTTAAATCTCAAAGAGACTATATCGTTACCACAATTTCTCCCATTATTTCCATACGGCAGAGATGATCAAGATATACATGGAAAAAGTGTGCAAGTGATTGCAATTTGTCATTTAAAATACTTACATTTTTTTAACCTGCACTATTAATTGATCAGAAAGGATTCTCGCCCCCCCTGCAGATAATCATATGATGATTTGGAGAAACATTACTAGCCCTTGCAATACAAATTTATCACTTTCGATTCCTTTATCTTTCTTTCCTATTTAGTACATCCACAAACTAATATGCTGCAAAAACTCTTCATTGAATTCATTTTTCCTGATAACTATCCTTTAATCCAATACTTGTCCATCTTTATATCAATTCTATCAGGGCCGCCTAATGTTATCTATCTCTACATATACACATAAAAAAGCCTTTCTCATCAGCCAAAAAGGCTAAGTTGTTCTTTTTCCTTAACTCTAATATTAGGCCTTCAACGTTAGCTTGTTTCACTTAATGTGCTTGTGTTCCATTTTTCAGGGTAAAATCCTCCTGTTTGGAAAAGATAGATAAAACCCTAGAGCAAATTTAAACTACCCATAAATATTAACAACAGTCATTCTCTTTAGTTTTAGAAAAGCAGCCTTTAGCTTTTTATTTCCTATGAGACGTTGGCCAACAGAAGAAGGCACAGTATCTTGATAGCCCAGTATCCTAAGGGCACCTGTACAGACACCCAGTTGACTGAAAAGGAACATTGATGTTGACTAGCACTAATGATCAGTGGTGGGATTCAAATATCTGAACAACCGGTTCTATTATGCGATGCAGGCCTGGGCCTCCAATGCCTAGAAAGGACTTCTGGAAGTGGCATCATGCACTTCTGGTGGGCTGTTCTAGGCCTAGGAGGCCTCCTCCAGGCCTCCAATGCCTAAAATGGACTTCCAGAAGTTGTATCCATGCACTTCCGGTGGACTGTTCTAGGCCTGGAAGGCTTCCGAGGCCTAGACTGGATTTCCAGAAGCCATCTGATTCTCCGAATTCAGATAAATTTAACTACCAGTTCTCCCAAACCTGTGGGAACCGGCTGAATCCCACCACTGCTGGTGGTGTTACCTAGTTTGAGTAACGAAAGGACTACAAGAAAGTAGTCCAGCTCAGAGAACAAGGACCCTTCTGTTAGAAGTAAGTCTTCATCCTGGTTCATCCAAGCTGGGATAAATAAGCAAAATGGCGAGTGCTTTGGGAAGAAGGTTACAGTTTATTGAAGAAGCAGAAAGATGGTCCTTGCAAGGAGCAGAAAGGAAAAAAGAGACCTTGAGCACATGGGCAGTATGTTTTTTATACCCCCTCTAGCCTTTGGAATAGTTTCCTGTTCCTGTGGCATGAACCTTGAAGCTATTTCTGAGTGTTTTTCTAGGATTTGATATCTGTGGTTTAATCCTATTATCATATCCTGCTTGCCAGGTGATGGGGTTAATCACTCCTAGAGTTTGGGTGGGGCGTGCAGATCTTCTCTTTGTCTTCTTGAGTGCTCTGGCTTCAGCTTTCTGATGGTTCTACATCTGCATTCATATGGGGCTAGCTCTTGCTTGGGGCAGAGAGATAGATTTGGGGCCAGGTTTGGTTTTTTAAAAAAAATCCTTTTGAGGAAAAATATATTTTTCTGCCCTTTTAATATTTCCTTCTCTGGGCTAACTTCCTTCACTTCAGCTTTGACACTGAATATACAAAAGTACAGTACAGACTTCCCTACACACTGTTCTCCTGGTTTCTCTCTACTTAATGGGAAAGTCTGGTGGACAATTAAACTTGTGGAACTTGAATATTGCAGGATCCAGGCTGGGTCAGTCACTAGGAGCAGAGATTTCAGATTCATGCTGGAGCCCATCCTCAAGGAACATCTCTCTAGCTGTAGGCGTGCTTTAGGCTATTCTGTGTATGGTATTTATATGGTGCCTGTTGTGCCTATAGCTTTTTAGCTGTTAATTGGGGTTTTGATGGCTGGCTCTTAACTTCAATGTGACTACAGGTCTCCATCCACCCAAGATTTCAATAAAGCAGAGGTCTGGAAAACAAGAAAGTGGTCTTTGCTTGATTATTCCAAAAAGAAATCACGGAGAATGGGAGATATTTATTATGATGTTTATTTATTATTTATTTGTTATGAAATTTATTTGTCCCCCCTCTTGTATCCAATGACTCTGAGAAGCTTAAAAGCATAAGACAGAACATTTTGCATGGCTCCATTTTTTCCCAATTTTAAACCTTCATTTGATAGATAACCTATATTGTCATCTTTTTTTTTTACTGTGAGCACATTAGCACACATTAAAAATGAATTTTTTTTGCTTACTCTCAAAAGTGTACAGATACATAACATACATTTAAACATATTATATACAACATATGTATAAACCTACACCCTTACATAAAAATAATATATATATATATATATACCAGCCTGAAGATGACGAATGAGACTTCGTCGAAACGTCGCCAAGACACTTATATATATATATATGTAGGTCTTTGGTTCTTCGGGTTTTCTCCCACGTAGAATTTGAAGTGTCTTGGCGACGTTTCGACGAAGTCTCATTCGTCATCTTCAGGCTGGTGCTTTCGGCTTCTGCTTCTAGGAGCAATGTGAGATTTTAGCTGTTTCTTCCTTTTAACTGCCAGTGGGGGTTTGAACTGATTGGCTGGGAGCTCGACTGTGTTCTGATTGGGTGGAGGTGTGTTCTGATTGGTTAGGGGCTTGGCTGTGCTCTGATTGGCTGGGGGAGTGTTCTGTTTGGGTGGGGGCTTTGTTGTGCTCAGGTTAGTCTGATTTACAAGGGGATTAGAGATGGTGAACTGCATAGCTATTTGGCTTCGCGTTCGTGGTCGTGCCTCATCTTCATGGTGGGTGTCAGTTTGTTTTGTGTATGGATTGGAGGGGTTTAAGGTGGCTAATGATGCAGCTGTGGTCTGGCTTCTGGTTTGTGGTCGTGCCTCCTCATCAGTGTGGGTTTGGGTTTGCTTTTTGCCTGGATGTGTGGTGATGACATCTTGTGTGGTTTTTGTGAGTGTAGGTCTGGTGTCATTCCCCGTACTATGGACTCATCTGATTATTCTGTTATTATTAAAGAGAAGCCATCGAGATAGAAAAACGCCCTCACAGCATGAACAAACGAGATGATGCCTCCCGCCTACCAGCCATTTGGAAACCTGCCCTTATTGACAGACGAGTCCATATATATATATATAATACTTAGTGGAAAGAGGAAGCTTGAGAGTTCACAGGGTCATATTGTATGGAACAAAACTGTGATTGAATCTGGATGTTCTGCTTCGGATACTCTGAAGCCTCCTCCCAGAAGGTAACAAGGAAAACAGGTCATGAAGAGGATGTGTAGTGTCCAAGACAATCTTGCAGACCCTGCTGAAGCAGTGCTTATATGCAGTGTGTTTGTTCAAACAAACAAGGACTTGCAGGGGGCTTCAACTGCATGGAAGTCAGAGGGCAGCATTTCTCAATCTTGCCTACTTTAAAATGTATGGATCTCAACTCCTGGAATTTACCAGCTGCTATATGAATGCCAGCATCTGCTGCAATTCTGCCAACTCTTCTTGCTCAGAATGCACATGGGGGCCACACATTGTTCATGCAATAAGAAGCCATGATTGGCAAAGCTCTATGATCTATTTCTGCTCCATATTTGAGAAATTTATTACAATTCATTTTATTTTCATTTTTATTTAAAAAGAGTAACTGTGAGAGGGACCTTGGGGTCCTAGTGAACAATCACTTAAACATGAGCCAGCGGTGTGCGGCAGCAGCCAAAAAAGCTAATACAATCCTGGGTTGTATGAACAGAGGCATAGAATCAAAATCATGTGAAGTATTAGTAGCACTTTATAAATTCTTAGTAAGGCCATACCTGGAATACTGCATCCAGTTTTGGTCACCACATTTTTTAAAAAAAAAGACTTTGGAAAAAGAAGAGCAACTAAAATGATTCAAGGTCTGGAGACAAAAACATATAAAGAACAGTTTCAGGAATTGAGTATGGCCAGTCTAGAGAAAAGAAGGACTAGGGGTGACATGATAACAATATTCCAGTATTTGAGGGGCTATCACAAAGAAGAGGGGGGGTCAACTTATTTTCCAAAGCACCAGAGGGCAGGACAAGAAAAAAATGGATAGAAACCAATCAAGGATAGAAACAACTGGAAATTAAGGAGAAACTTCTTAAGAGTGAGAACAATTAACCTGTGGAACAGCTTGCCTTCAGAAGTTGTAGTCTCCATTGGAGACTTTTAAGAAAAGACTGGACAGTCATTTGTCTAAAATGGCATAGGGTCTCCTGCTTGAGCAGGGGGTTGGACTAGATGACCTCCAAGGTCCCTTCCAGCTCTATTCTGATTCTGATTATTTCTTTATTTAAGAAATTTACAAAACCATCTCTGGCTCCCAATCAAAAGTTA
Source organism: Bothrops alternatus (assembly GCA_034064705.1). NCBI lineage: Eukaryota > Metazoa > Chordata > Lepidosauria > Squamata > Viperidae > Bothrops > Bothrops alternatus. The sequence continues at coordinate 6,922,900 of JARGCV010000007.1, read as the reverse complement.
AAACTTATAAAACCACATTAAAACTAAAAAACTAAATGCATTAAAACATATCCATGTTTTATTTTGTTATTTTTGTTCTAATGTTTAATTTTGTTACTTTACATCCATTTTCTCATAATTTTTTAGGGTAAACATAGACTGCACCTAAGAAAGTTGAGGAAATAAATACATATTAATCTAGGAGGGATATATATTCTAAGTAGTATGTTATTTCTTACGTTCCGCTGTTTCTGCTTTTTTCTCTTCTTTTTTACTTTTTATTTCTTTTTCGTTTCTATTTTTTCCCCTTCTTTTTTTACTCTTTTATCTATTACTTAAGAAATGTAAAAATGTGAGATGGCTTATATGGAAAAAACAGAATTAAGTCTGTCAATATAAATGTAACTAATAGTTGAGAAAACCTTTACCAGTAAGAATATTTAGAATCTGGTGGGAGAAATAAACTAAAATAAGGATTGTAGCAGAGTTGATGATAAGGCAATCCAAATGACTGGAAAGAAATGTACTAATATGATGATTATTTTTTTAGGAATGTTGGAAAAAGTGTATACCTAATTGACATTTATTAAAACAATAAGAATTACTCAATACCCCAAAATTTCTCTGCTTTGTATTATTTATTTAAGGCTATTAAAAAAGTCTAAACCTGACAGGTATTCAAGACTACCTATTGTTACATGAAACATTTTTTCACAGTGGATACATAAAATATACCTGAAAATCCCAGCTCACTTCAGAGATAGATTGTCTGTCAGACTGAAATATAACATTATGCATTCAGCTTTAGTTTACTGTTGCCACTCCAGATTGGAAAGCTATCTCATCAGGAGCCTATCCTTTGGGGAATACTTATCTACTGATTATGAGCATATTAAACCACAATATCCCCTTTGGGAGCACAGACCATCAGTTATGCATAAAGCACAGGTTTGTACATTTTCAACACTATCAGAGGGCAAACCATATTGTTGCGGAAATAATTAACTTTTGCTCTTTCTAGGAGCTCAGCATATCAGTTACAATAGTAACACATAAGGTAAGATTTCCAACATCTCAAAAAGCTCTGGGAAGGTCTTACAAAAAAATAAAAATAAAAGATTGATAGGGTCTTACTTGGTTTTGAATAATTTCAGTGACATTATTTTGGAGGAAAATCAGCATGTTTATATATTGCTAATTCTAATATGTGTCTATAGTTTTGAAGAATATGCAAGTAAGAATGGAAAAAAATCTAAAATGGATTATATAGGGGGAGTTTTGTGAAAACAGAATTACTGTGGAATTAGATTTGCTAATGTCTGTATTTCTCTGGCCAAAATTCACCCATCAAAAGTTAATGGCCTATTTGTTGGTAAAAATTTGTGGTTATTTTGGAAAAGAAATATTGGATAGAAGGGTTCAAGCTATTCTCCAAAGCACCTGAGGGCAGGACAAGAACCAATGGAAGGAAACTAAGCAAGGAGAGAAGCAACCTAGAACTAAGGAGAAACTTCCTGACAGATAGAACAATTTATCAGTGGAACAACCTGCCTGCAGAAGTTGTGAATGCTCCAACACTGGAAATTTTTAAGAAGAGACTGGATAGCCATTTGTCTGAAATGGTATAGGGTTTCCTGCCTGAGCAGGGGGTTGGACTAGATGACCTTCAAGGTCCCTTCCAACTCTAGGTTGTTCTAGTTGTTGCTATGCACTCTGGCACATGGCTTTTGAGGCAGTTTCTGCTGTTGGGATGGGCCAGAAGTATAGGCAGTCCTCAACTTACAACCAGTCATTTTAGGACTATTTGGAGTAATGACAGCCTCAGAATGGGTGCTTTACAGCTCATAAAGACTTTCCAGCCATCATAAAATATGACTCCTAAGGTCACATGACTGCATTTTGGCGCTTGGCAACCAGTTCGCCTTTATCACCAGCTGCAGGATCCTGAAGTAACATAACTGCAATTTGCAATGTTTTTGCAAGGTTCTGGAAAAAAATATCCGTTCAGAAGAATGGGTTTACTTAGTTACTATGTGATTTGCCTAACAACATTGGTATTTGCTTTACAACTGGCATGAAAGATGTTGAGAAAACAAGTCTAATCATGTGGTGGCTTATGATGCAACAACTTACAACAAGATTTCCAATCTCAGGTGTAGTGAGGATTATCTATACATAGCTTTTTAAGCCACCTGTGAATTCCAGAAGCTTCTGATATAGAGCAAAGAAACAGGTGCAGCAAAATGGAGGGGAGCTCACTAGGATCATTATTAGAGGAATCTGAGTGGATTATCCAGGAAATGGGACTGTATTATCAAGAAGGTCAACTTTGCAGGGGTGAGAAGAAACCCTAGTAACAAAGCTATCAAAAAGTTGTCCAAACATCAAGAAGATTCTTTTTTAAAGAACAGCCTCTTAGTTTTCTAAATAAGCTCTCTTCATAAAGCCAGGAAGAAAACCAACAGGACTGTAGTGGCTTTCTAGTGAAATGAATGAGTATTTGATGTAATTATTGCTTTGCTGTCAGTGGATGTTAGTTTCCTTGAAGACAGGGTAATTAACCTACAAAAACTGAAGGAGAACAAGAGAGTGGTGCTAAAGTTATAGATGTCACCTAGTATCCAGGTAGCCTGATGATGCTACTGAATTTACATCCCTTTTTTTTCTAGGAAGTTCAAGCGACATCCATGTGGGTTTTCATAAATGATATCCCTACAAGAACAGTCCAGTGAGGTTTACTAATACTTCTATGCCGGGAGCACCGAAGCATTTTCACGGTGAAAGGATTTGCCAGTAACATCACCGTTGTCCAAGAAATGCTCAGTTGGGGGCTTCTTGTTGTAAAGGTGCCCACCAAAATGGAATCCATTTACCTACTTGCAATTGCCTGCTTTCAAACTGCTGGGTTGGCAGGAACTGGAGCCCTCCCCATCCCACAGCAACAGTGGGTCTCAAAAGTGAACTTGCCAATCATCAGCCCAGCATTCTAACCTCGTGAGCCAACATGCTCCATCCAGTGAGGTTAGATAAGAAGAACTAAGTGGCCTCAAGTCACCCAATAAATTTTGTACTGAAAAAACTGGTTCACTCTTGATATATTAATCAATTGTCCAGGCACCCACTTTAACAGTTGCCCAACCCTACTCAATGTGCCTTAATGAGAAGAATTTGTGATTGTATTTCCCTTTGGCAGTGAGGAACCATGAGAAGAGACATAAAGCTAGGGAATCCACCAATTGCTTTCCTTAATATATCCCTTGTTAGAACTGTAAGGATAATTATACTTGTCAGCTTCTCTACTGAAGCAAAAGAGGTCTGAGCTCCAACAATACTATAATTTAAGATGGTATTTTTCCCCACTAAGAGTTGAATGAATTAACTTTAATGCAACTGTGAGGAAGAATCTAAAAAGTCCATTTTATATTTATATTATATCACAACCAATATTTCTAAATGGGAAATTTACTGTAAATGTAACAAGGTTGGCACCATGACTTGTTAACAAGATTTGTCAAACAGGGTCAGTCACGAATCCAATTCACAGTGGATACCTATCCTCGGTTCTTTTTTTTTAACTCATTCCTCTAATCATTATTGAATTATCAGAGTTTGCTTCAAGGCAGGAGGGGGGAGAGAGTGTGTAAAAAGGCCAGCAAATATGCTACCAGTCTTCTCTGAGCTGCTAGATAAGAAGCTGCAATATACTTCTAGAGATGCCAGAGCTTTGAGAAGTAAATTTATTACAAATGTTATTGAAGTTGATGAAGCCATGCCAAAGAATTGCAGTGATTGCTATACATTGAATACAGGTCCTATTTGTAGGATAAAGATTCAAATACTTACATCTCTCATAGCTGCAAGATGTAGGAATGTGATTTTAAAAAAAATATTAAAATGCACCACCACACTTCAATACATCTATAATGGTATGTGAGAAAAAACTTGGGAGCCAAAACAAAGAGATGCTATATAGAGAATGGTCAGATAAAAGACAGCACAGCTTATAGCTGGATAGTGTATAAGACAAGAGGCTCAGGAGAGACCCTCTGTAATTTTCTAGGCCATAAAAGAGATGGTGAGAGAGTTTCAAGATTCTGTTAATGTAACTATAATAAAATAAAGCCCTTTATGGCAATGGGCCAGGATAGTCTTCTGCCTCATGAATCCCAGCGACCGGTTAGAGCACATAGGGTTGGCCTCCTACGGGTCCCGTCTGTTAGACAATGCCATCTGGCGGGGCCTAGGGCTAGGGCCTTCTCCGTTGCTGCCCCAGCCCTCAGAGGTTCGTACTGCTTCCTCCCTCCTAGCTTTCCGGAAACTGTTGAAGACACATTTATGCAGACAGGTTTGGGGCGTGTGAGCTGCACTCTGCACCTGGGCCTTTGACTGTGATTGTGTGTTGTATGATTGTGATAAATTATCTAGTTTTTATATAGTATTGTAATTAGTAATTTTAATTGATTCTATGTTTATGTTTTTACTTGTATTGTTGTTGTGAGCCGCCCTGGGTCTTAGGAGAAGGGCGGCATATAAGTTTAAACAAATAAATAAATAAATAAAAATAGAACTAGCTTATCTAGTCAAGATCCCTGTCTGGTCTACTTGATAAGGAAGACAGAACCTTTTTTGTCTTTTTGTCTTTTGCTTAGCAAATAACATTCAAAAGACAGTTCAACTATCTTCAGCACAATTTATTTTAGGACAGTTCCACCTTGTGCATCAATTTGAATACTTTTCATGATTTATTATAGGATTAGAACTCACAGTCTTCTGGATTCTAGATAGATGCCTTAACCAATATTCAACTATGGCTCTCTCATGCACAATACATTCATCTAATCATCCAACATGCCAGGAGACTAAATAATAATAACAATAACAATTACTCTGCCATCATTCTCCATTCTCAAAGTCCAAACTATACTGAGTTACTCTATGAACTGACATACTCAGTATTTCATCTCCCACCTGACTTTTCATAGCAGATATGCATAGAACTGGCATTTATTTGAATACATTGAGACAATGGCATTTTTAAAAGTTTAACAACCATCCAAAATAAGTTTCGAACCAAAAATATTACAAAGTTCTTTCTTTTTTTCTTTCTTTCTTTCTTTTCTTTTCTTTTCTTTCTTTTTACTTTGCATAGGCATAACCACTGAGCAATTACAGCTATGGCAAAAGTTTGGATTTCTGATATTTTATTTGCTCATCCTTCCACTCATTTATAAAAATTAGCAATCACTTTTCATTTCTTTTTAAAAAAATAACAAAAAAATTCCTTCTCCAGACTACAGGCGGATCAGTCACAGTGCTCACTAATAATTCGCTAAAACCATTGAAAAGCATGAATAGGCTTATAAAATAAGAAGAAAAAAACTATCTTTTTGTCTCACATCCATTTATTAAGATCTTTAGACAATTTTTTTTAAATGAAAATTAAAAACCTGGATATCTGTCATTCAGAGATATACAGATTCTTCTCCTTTGTTGTGAGAAAGTTGTCAGATGAGAAAGCTGTAATGTACTACTAATATACTAGAAGCATATTAATATTTGACCTTTTGAAAATGACAACAACATCTCCTTCTAATATTTTATGGACTAGAGCAGGGGTAGGCAACCTTGGCTCTTTTATGATTCGGGGACTTCAACTCGGGGAATTGAAGTCCACGAGTCATAAAAGAGCCAAGGTTGCCTACCCCTGAACTAGAGGTTACGCATTTCAAATTACATTTCAGTTACTTCTGCTCCTTGATCTTTTTCCTGTCTTTACATTATTTATCAGTCTTGTTCTTTCCAACTTTTGAAGAGGATCATGAAAACCAATCTATGATTCTGCTTTTCATCAGAAATCACCACAGTGTTCATCAATCAAGGTAGTCTTTAAAAAATAATTCAATAGGCTTTTTTTCTAGAGTTTTCTGTGCCTCAGCCACAACAAGCATTCTATTTTGATATAGATTTTTCTGGTTATTGTCTGAATAAATAGTATTTTTTTCTTTGATATAAAATGCACATTACATTTTACCCGGATAATTCCATTACTATGTGCATGTTATCTTTTCCCAGAGTATAAAAACATGGATTTTCTTGACAGTCCTTCCTTTCTTTTTACATTCTGGGAGTTGCCACTAGTGGAACAGCTTGCCACCAGATGTTGTGGGTGCTCCATCACTGGAAATTTTTAAGAAGACACTAGACAGTCACTTGTCTGAAATAGTTTAGGTTCTCCTGCTTGAGCAGGGGGCTGGACTAGAAGACCTCCAACGTCCCTTCCAGCTCTATTCTATTCTAAATTCTAACAAACTGTATATTGCATTCAGGTATGATCCAAGGCTACCTAATTTGAAAAGTATTAAGATAAGCAGTGAAAATTAAGCACAATAATATTTTCTCCTTTTTAAACACTTTGCCACTTTAAAAAAAATTGGGTATTATATAATGGAAGACATTAATAAAGCTGGCAACTTTTTCTTTAAGACTAATAAAAATGAAGAAAAGCTTCCTTCCAGGTAGGATAGGCCGAAATATTTTACTTGACAGTAATACAGAAGTGGTTTATTTCTTTTTTTTCTTTATCAGGTTTATATTTCTATCTCACAAAATGTTTGCCATTGCCTTCTTCTGGATTACATTTTATCTAGGACATGGCTTTGGGATTCCCTGGAAGTCCACATCCAACTACAAACTAGTCATAGCCTTGTTTATTGCATAGCCCAATCAAGGTATTGCATCATACAAATGCAATAGGATAAAAATAATCCTACTGCAAAAAGGAATACTCTTCCTACATAACTCTACCTTCTACATGATGGCCAGGAGAACAAGGAGATTTTTCATAGGAAGAGCACAAACATTGCAATATTTGTAAAATGATAAATGTCAGGAAGGGAAAAGGTCCATTTGGCCATCCAACTTCTTCTCCTGCTGTCAGAATAGAAGTGCTCCTTTGCGTGCATTCATAACAGTGTTGCCTTGTTTTCAGCGAGCATTTCATTCTGTAATAAAACTTCCTACAGTTTAATGAACTAGTCAGCTTTCCAGATGATATGTTTCTCAAGTGAAAAACCAAATTTCTGCCATACACAGAACTCAGCAGCAGGTTTTTATAGGTCAACAAGCTCCCTCTCCACATTTCTAGTCTGCATACAATTCAACAGTGTGGGTGAAGCAATGACCTGAAAACCTGGAAGCAACTTTTAGGGTATCGCTGGTTACAAAAAATTAAGATAAACAAGAGGCAGGGCTACATCCCACCTTCTCTGGTAGAACAACTGCTTACTTCAATATTTATTGTTGCCACATTCTAGTTAAAGTATTGAAATATTAGGTGGGGTAGAGCAAGCCCAGAGGAATATCTGTATATTTCTCCAATTTTCATCTGTCACAACTTCCTAACATGTTGGTTTACAAACCCAACTGATCTGCTTCCCTTCTGACTCGTAGTCCATGAATTAGGGTTAGACTAAGACAGGGATGTCAAACTCAATTTCATTGAGGGCCGCATCAGCATTGCGGTTGCCCTCGGGGGGCAGGGGTGTGTGGCCAGGGTGAATGTGGCCCATTGGTTGGGCATGGACAGAGTGGGTATGGCCTATTGGGTGGGCATGGCCAGCTCTACATCATTCGCATCAAGGGGGCCTGTGGGGGCTGGGCAGGAGTGGGACAGATCTGAGGGTCTCTGGCAAAAGGGGGTGGGACCAGGGCAAGTGCAAGGCATGGTTCACTGAAGGAGCCTCACCATTCCTCTCAGGCCATGCGGGGGGGCTGGATGGTGGTGCGGGCTGCCCGGAGCCCTGGGCAGCAGAAGTCAAACACCAGCCTGGCCTTTGAGCATCCACAGCACCAAGCCCAGCCCCACTTCCCCAAGGGGGCACCCAGCTGCACTTACCTTCTCCTCAAGGCTGCTGCTGCTGCTTGCTCTTCTTAGCCAGGTTGCTCATGCTGGGTAAGAGGGCAAAGTCAGAGGGAGGCCCATTTCCTCTCCATGGGAGGAGACCCGACTTTGTATCCAAAGCTTCCTTAGCAATAGGATGGGAGACCCCAGGATAGGCCAGGAGGAGGGGGAAAGGGGATGGTAAAAGGGCAGCAGACCAGACTAAGGCAGGACTTCCCTCAGACCCTCCCTCTCCTTCTTTCCTTCTTTCCTTCTTTCCTTCCTTCCTTCCTAAGTACAGAGTGGTGGGAAAATATTTGAGATGAGGGAGGGAGAAAAACAGGCAAGAAACGCAGCCAGGGCCAGGGCCAAGACAGCGGGGACCATTCCCTCACTGTTTCCAGGATAGCTTCACGGACCACATGAAACCACTTTGCGGGCCGCATCTGGTCCCCGGGCCTTGTGTTTGACATGTCTGGACTAAGATATATTAACTTTCCTTTAGTAAGCATCCTTAGCTGCTGAAATATTTGGACCTGAATTTGTTATAGGGTGACAAACAATAGTGGCCATATTATTTATTTTGGAACCTCATGCAGTGTACTATGCCACAATCTGAACAAACTCCATATGAATATACAATATGTTAAATATAAACATGGTTTACAACATGGCTGATTTTATGTAAGTTGCCCAGCCATCCAGCCCCCAACATGTAATGTTTTAGCATGGTGTAGAAATCGAGTTATCTGCCTTAAAAAAAATTAGAATACAATATCTCCAAATATTTTCAAGTTTGCTCCTAGCAAAAAGAACCTGATTTTAAGAAAAGAACATATTTGAATGTGTTTATATAATGACTGATATGTATCAATGGATTTAGACATCAGCCCTATAAAGGAAACACTTTAAAATTATACTGACAAGCATGCAAGATAAATATTTTATAAATGAAGTAAATAACATAAAATCATATGCTCGGGGTGTACCAATATTCTAATTGCTAGGATGCAGGCAACAGTATGTTGGCTTCCAAGTTATGGTAATCTCTAGATTAGAGATCCTAGCCTGCATAGAACAGTGTGAATATTTGTAATTAAATCCGTCTTTGGCTGTAGTTGTGGCAATACTGGCCACTAAGTGCCCAAACTGACTGGTACAGTCTATGCTATTAATAAGAATATAGGGCATACTATATGTGGCATGTATTAATAAGACATGTAACTAGCCTACACTTTCCTCTCTTACTAAGACACCATGGTATAAAAAAACATGCTTGGCCAAACCATGACAGATGGTAGAAGTCAGTATGTGTGGATGTTTTGGTGATAACAATGGCAGCTGGAGAATTATGTCTGGAATGTCTGAGGGGAATATGCTAAAGACCATGAGTTAATGAATGAAAGAGAAGGAAAAGGCAAATAGGTATAATGTGAGTGACTGTGTTTGTTTGTTTGTGTGTGTGTGTGTGTGTGTGTGTGTGTGTGTGTGAGAGAGAGAGAGAGAGAGAGAGAGAGATTTCAAAAGTTCTGTTCAAGTCGCAAACTCAACAGTTTAAGAAAGGAACAAGGTGAAATATATTTATAATATTCCATTTATTGGCTGCCCATCTTACCACAGGGTAACTCTGCTCTTGCTGCTTTGAAACTGTTGACAAAAGCCAAGAGAAGGAAAAGGAGAATAGAGTTGAATAGTCTGTTCTTGTGGACAAGTGCTGAATAGTACTCAGGGAAATAAAATGGAAAATAAATACCATATCACATTGGGGGCAGGGTGATGCAGGAAGGTAAAGAGGTTAAAAACAACAACAACAACACAAGCTGGCAGCTACAACTTGCAGATGCTCCTAATCCCATTGAACATTTCCCAGCCTGACTTTTTTTTTTATCAAAAAGCAAAAATGGTTCTTTGGCCTTTGATAACTTAAATTCCTCAACCAACCAGGCATAATCATATTTAAAAACCATTCTTTTGTTTTAAAGTTTGTCCAATGTGGCATTCAAGTGGAAATAATTTTTTGAAAAACCCACATTAACAACAAGCTTCCCAAGGACACGGGTTGCTAATGTTGTGTGTTATCACCGTATTGGTATATTTTTTACAATCTGTTTGTCAACTTGTATATAAAACTATTTAAGGCAAACGAACTCTCTAGAAACTTTTCTGTGCACAATATCCTATTTGTTGAATTTTTAGAAAAAAAATTGTTTTGATTATCTTACCCTTTTAAAATACATTCATATTTTCCTTGTGCACAGGAATCAGTTACTAACAACAACGACAGCAAAATGACAACACCATATTGCACACAAATATATAAGGACAGAATTTGTGTCATGACATCATAACAATTGTTTTATCACTTGTCCCCTGTGGACACCTACACTCTTGTCTTTTGCTCATCTATTTCCATTGCATAATAATCAATACAGAAATATGCTAGCTTCAAAGAATTGGCAGTGTATTGGCTTGTGGAACAAGCCAGACAATAAGAATTTCTATGGACTTAATCTCACAGCAATATCAAACAACAGATGATGAATAAATGCCTACAAACTCAGTAACTAGTATTTGAACAGAACTGCCTGAATGATCCTTTCCATCATATAGTGATTTTAAAATTGGTATTTGTGCTGACAGAGAAAAAAAGAAAGAACAAAGATGGGAACTAAGAACTAGAAATAAGTGATCCAAGTGAATAAGATAATAATAATAATAATAATAATAATAATAGTAGTAGTAGTAGTAGCAATAGTAGCAGTAGTAAAGTTGGAAGGGACCTTGGAGGTCATCTAGTCCAACCCCCTGCTCAGGCAGGAAACCCTATACCATTTTGGACAAGTGGCTGTCCAGTCTCTTCTTAAAAACCTCCAGTGTTGGAGCATTCACCGCTTCTGGAGGCAGGTTGTTCCACTGCTTAATTGTTCTAACTGTCAGGAAGTTTCTCCTTAGTTCTAGGTTGCTTCTCTCCTTGCTTAGTTTCCACCCATTGCTTCTTGTCCTGCCTTCAGGCGCCTTGGAAAATAGCTTGACACCCTCTTCTTTGTGGCAGCCCCTGAGATATTGGAACACTGCTATCATGTCTCCCCTCGTCCTTCACTTTGTTAAACTAGACATACCCAATTCAAGCAACTGTTCCTTATATGCTTTAGCCTCCAGTCCCCTAATCATCTTTGTTGCTCTTCTCTGTACTCTTTCTAGAGTCTCAACATCTTTTTTACATTGCAGTGACCAAAACTGGATGCAGTATTCCAAGTATGGCCTTACCAAGGCATTGTAAAGTGGTATTAACACTTCACGTGATCTTGATTCTATCTCTCTATTAATGCAGCCTAGCGCTGTGTTGGCCTTTTTGGCAGCTGCAGCACACTGCTGGCTCATATTTAGTGATTGTCCACTAGGACTCTGAGGTCCCTCTCACAGTTACTACTATTGAGCAAGGTACCCCCTATACTATACCTGTGCATTTGGTTTTTCTTACCTAAATGTAGAACCTTGCTTTTTTCACCATTGAATTTCATTTTGTTAGATAGCACCCAGTGTTCAAGTCTGTCCAGATCCTTCCGTATTTTAAGCCTGTCTTCTGGAGTGTTGGCTATTCCTGCCAGCTTGGTGTTGTCTGCAAATTTGATAAGTTCCCCATCTATCCCCTTGTCCAAATCATTGATATAGATTTTGAAGAGCACTGGGCCCAGAACAGAGCCCTGGGGTACCCCACTACACACTTCCCTCCATGTAGATGCAGTTCCATTGAGGACCACATGCTGAGTACGGCCAGTCAGCCAGCTACGGATCCATCCGGTGATGGTGCTTTCTACCCCACATTTTTCTATCTTGTCAAGTAGTAGGTTGTGATCTACTTTATCAAATACCTTACTGAAGTCCAAGTAAATTATGTCCACAGCATTCTTCTGATCCACTAATTTTGTCACTTGGTCAAAGAATGCAATAAGATTTGTCTGGCATGATCTATTTTTGACAAACCCATGTTGGCTTTTAGTAATGACTTTGTTTGCCTGTAGGTGTTCGTTGATTCATTGTTTGATTATCTTTTCCAGAATCTTCCCAGGTATTGAGGTCAGGCTGATAGGTCTGTAATTTCCTGGGTCCATTTTTTTCCCTTTTTTGTAGATGGGAACTATATCAGCTCTTCTCCAGTCCTCTGGTAGTTCCCCTGTGCTCCAGGATCTTTGAAAAATATAGTTCAGTGGTTCTGAGATCACATCTGCCAGTTGCTTGAGAACCTTGGGGTGTAATCCATCTGGTCCTGCCGATTTGAACTCATCTAGGCTGGACAGGTGCTCACTTACCATTTTCTTGCCTGTCTTAACTTGCATTTCTATTCTGTTTTTAATGGCACTATTTTCGATAGGTTGGTCTGTTTTTTCCCTTTGCATAAACACAGATGCAAAAAAGGACTTAAATAGTTCTGCTTTCTCCCTGTTGCTTGTCACCGTTTTGGGACTTTCCCCCACTAATGGACCAATCATTTCCTTCACTTTTTTCTTGTTTTTTACATGTTGAAAGAAGCTTTTTTTTTTGTTATCTTTGACTTTGGTCGCAAGCCTTAGTTCATTTTGAGCCTTGGCTTTCCTCACTTCATCTTTGGAGGCTCTGGCTATTTGCTGATATTCTGACTTAGTTATGTGCCCCTCTTTCCACTTTCTATACTTGTCCTTTTTATCTTTCAGTTTGTCAGAGAGTTCTTTATGTAGCCATACTGGTTTCTTTTGAGAGCTGTTATTTTTCCTCTTTGTTGGTATTGTGCTAGACTGGGCTTTTATTATCTCATTTTTCAAAATTTCCCAAGCTTCTTGAGTTGTTTTCCCCTTGAGGATTCTCATCCATGGAATCCTTCCCAAGCCCTAAGTTTATTGAAATTAGCTCTCTTGAAGTCCAAGACTCTAGTTTGACTGTGTTCTATTGCTTGTGCTTCCATAATGTTGAATTCCAATATTGCATGATCACTTCCTCCCAGAGTTCCTATGGCTTCAACACCTTCTATCATTTCATCTCTGTTAGTGAGAATTAGATCCAAAATGGCTAATCCCCTAGTTCCCTTCTCTACTTTTTGGGAGACAAAGTTGTCTGCTAGGTTTGTCAGGAACCTATTTGATCTTCCACTTGATGCAGAGTTTGTCTCCCAGTTGATGTCAGGGTAGTTAAAGTCCCCCATTACTATTGTGATGTGCTTCCTACATACTTTAGTTAGCTGACTAGCAAAAGGTTTATCTATTTTCTGTGTTTGGCTGGATGGCCTGTAGTATACACCTATGGCAATGTCATTTTCCCCCTTTTATATTGACCCAAATGCATTCAAGACAGTTTTATCATTGTTGTGCTCTATTTCTGTAGAGATGTAGTTATTTCTTATATAGAGAGCAACTCCACCTCCTCTTTTATTTGGTCTGTTTCTTTTAAATAATTTAAATCCCTCTAGCTGTGTGTTCCATGTGTGGGTTTCATCCCACCATGTTTCCGTAATGGCAACAATATCATATCTGCCCTCATTAACCTGAATTTCTAGTTCACCCTGTTTGCTGTTCATACTCTGTGCATTGGTGTATAGATATTTGAGTCCTTTATGACTGGCTCTGTGTTTGCTTTCTACATAACTTGTGTGGTGCCTGAGTTCCCCTATTGTCTTACCACCTAATTGGTTAGTGCACTTTGTGTGGCACTCACTATTAGAGGCTTGATTTTGCTTGACAGCAAGGTTGGTATTCTTACATGCACTGATAGCCCTATAATTTTTAGATTGCCAGGGACAGGTTGTTCTGTATCAATTAACTCACTGTCCCCACTGTTTAGTTTAAATTTTCCTCCAGAAAATCTGTGAATTTATAGCCGAGTAACTCAGTCCCTTTCTTTGATGGATGCAAACCATCTCTTTTGTACAAGTTGAATGGATGAAACACTTTTTTATTTCCCCTCACTGAGTGAGCAATGTGTGCTGCTTCCCCTTTTATGAAGCAGCTTTTTTTTAAAGCCCAAACAATTGGATATAGATCCACAATGTTCATCTGCTTAAAGATTCTTCTAAGATGTAACTCTAGTGAAGGTAAGGAGCTTAATCTATTGATTTGTCCTAATATCTTTATTTTCTATTCATGCAGTAATTGATGTGCTGAGGAGGAGGAGGAGGAGGAGGAGACATTTCCAGGTGACTATATTAAATCATCATCATCATGGACCCGTAGGAACAACAATCAATATAATGTAGATAGATCCTTATAGCAAATGGAATGGGCCACATAATGTATAAACTGAAAAAAAGAGGAAAACATTAATTTAAAGGAAAGAATACAGAAAATAGGAGGTAATATGCCAAATTTTGTTTGTTTGATAATGGGCAAGTGTAGACAAGAAAGTGTAATGATACTAAAGAAATACATTATAATTTAAGCTGCAGTCTTAAACCCATTTACAAGAGAATATACTCAACGGAATATAGTGTAAGTTGCTTTTGAGCGAACAGGCAGGGGCATCAAGCTGTTAAGTATGATGAGATATCTAATTTCATCTGGTTAAAAGTATTTTTGTCATGCATTCTAAAATGTTTTTTTTTTCAAAATACAAAGGAAGGAGATGGAGAGATTCCTTTTCAAATCCAACAAAGGAAGTTATCTCAGAAACAGAAAAATGGATTTCAAGAAATATGTCAGATTTCCCCACAAATATGTTCTGATACCTAAAGTATTGCAAGGTGTCAAGCAGACTGTAATATGCACTGTGGTACCCTAGTGAAAGTGATAACAACAACAGCTGCTCCTGTTTGTCAAAATGACTGCAACAAACTTAACGTGTGATCATGTTTGCTGATTACAGGCTCAAACAACTTTTCTAAAACAAAACTGATGTTAACCAGTTATTTTTTTTAAAAAAATGTTACAATTCTTCCTCTGTTAACATTTAATTGTGTCTTCTTTTTTTTAATGCATAAACTGAATTTTAACAAAGCTGATCCCTATGCAATAGCAAAGGCCAGTTTTTTACAGGGTCTGCTACACTGATGGCTGCATGATGGAAGAGAGGGTATGTTACAAAAGAGCTGCTGACTAGGAAGAGAAGGAAAAAAAATCAGTTGTAAGATAGTTGTCAAATTGGTATTCACTGCACTATGAAATTCATATCTGAGCCAGTTCTGTGATTTTTGTGCTGAATTCTTGAATCTGTATGTGCCAGTACTTCTATGTTAGATTACTACCTGGTTTGGCCTAAAAGATACTGTAAAGCCTTTATCCTGCTAATGCTCACCGGGATCATGAATATATTCACTGTCTTAGAGGAGGTTGTGTTGAGATTCTTGCTTAGGAAACCAATCCTTGGATCCATTTTTTTAAACAGACATTGGCCAATGTGCAATGTTCCATATTGAGTCAATATGGTAGAAAACACAATGCTGCTAAAATTCTGGAAGTCTCTGATGAAATGCAGTAGATGATCTTGACATTTGCCAATATTGATCTAAAATTAAGTTTGGTTTCTGACAGTTCAATGTGGAGCCCTGCTTCTTAAGCATTGCAGTTTTTAGATGTGTGGACTTAAATTTCCCAAGGTTGAGAAACACTGGCGTAAAAATATCTGTGATCACCCTAAAGATGTATACTGCAAAGAGATAAATATTTGGTACTACTGGATCTCCCAGAAGGGTTTGATATTGTTAGGCATGATATGTTGTGAGAGTGCTTGAAGGAGTCAGGAATTGAAAATGATGCTGTGTGGTAGCTCTACTCTTGCCTCTCTGGTACTGTCAGAAAAGTAGTGGTGCTACAGTGGTTAGAATGCAGGTTAACTCTGCTCAAGTTGCCAGCAATTTGATTCCTTCAGTCCTGACTGAGTCAAGGTTGACTCAGCCTTCCATCTTTCTGAGCTTGGTAAAATGAGGACCCAGATTGCTGGGGTCAATATGCTGACTCTGTAAACCACTTAGAGAGGGCTGTAAAGCACAGTGAAGTGGTATACAAGTATAAGTGTCATTGCTATTGATTTTGCTACCAGAAAAATAATACTGAAAGACCTATTACTCCATTAGTTCAGGATTAGAGAACTCCAGAACCTCTGAATGTCTCCAGGCTTTAAGAAAGTGAGATAAAATTAAAACTTAATACAGGCAAAATAGAATTGTTACTGATTCTGTGGACCAGATTTACGATTTGGGAGAAATGCTATTCTGGGTAGAATTTTCTTATGGATCAAATTTGCAGTCCGGAAGGTCCACCAGAATCCAGCACCGACATTGGACATCCACCTGCATATCTTTCTAAAGGAGAGAGATTTGATTGTTGTGATATCAGAGCTGGTGGTGATCAAAGTTGGGCCAGACTGAAACACCTATTTCCATACAATTTGCCTAACATCCTTAGGTCAATGAGGCACCTTTACGTGTACATTTTACATTCAAGTATAATTCTGCTTTCTCCATGCCAGAGAACATGTTGTGGACTCTGCTGCCTTTTTAGCTGAAGCCAGACCCTTCAGGAGGAATAGTAAAATGCTTGTTTATCGAAGACCTTTTAAAAGTTTTACTATTTCAATTATTATAAAATGTATTGCTTTAATAAAGTTCTAAGGTTTGTTCTAATTGTGTGTCTGTGGTTTTAAACTGCCTTGAGCAGTTAAGAAAGTGATCAACATACAAATACCAAAATAAATACATGTTGGCTTTTTCTAGTTTTCATCTAAAAAAGTAGCTCTCTAAAGACCATATTAAATCAGCAAGTTTTTCTACTTAATTTCTCCAATAAATTTAGCCACTATTTATTATCAGACTCGAGTCCAATAATGAGATTGGCCTTAAAATCCAAAGGCTCCACTAAAATCTGTATATATTTGCTCTGCATTGTTAATCTCCTGAAAGAAATTGGATTTGTCTTTTCTAACTGTAGCTTTCCAAATATATTAGGCTAGAGCTCCAGTGATTCCCCAATGTAGCTATATTGACTGGGAAAGACACCTTCAAAGTATCTTGAAAATACCATGTTGGGAAAATAGATTTAAACCATACCACTTTATAATTTCTCTCTTATTGGATTATTATACAGGAAAAATCCAAACAAACCCATCAGCCCACATGTGATAAATTTCTGTGTTGGGTTAAATGCTATTTTATTATAAAATTCCTAGATGATGTGTCAAATGGATATGTTTGGAGAGATTCATTTGCAACATCTCATTGCTTTGTTGATCTTCTAATATAGCTGAATAGATAAAGTGATTTCTTGGCTTTCAGCACTTTCCATCTTTAAACCTTCCTGCTGTAATTTGCCTAAATGAATACAATATAAAGAAGAAAAACGAAAGTGGCTGCTTCATTATTAGAATATAGAAATGACCACAAGACTGTTCAGGGTGGTGAACAGGTGATTTAGAGGTAAGAAGGAGATGCTATGTTAGATGTTGTCAAATGGGTACTCTGATATTGCACATGAGATTCCTTTCTCTTAGGCATCCACAGTTGTGTGTACAGTAGAAACATTATCAAGAAACAATCTCAGGGCTGACAGTGCTCCTATCTATAGAATAGATATAGAAGAACAAGTCTCCTTATCTACATAAATTAATAATGTCTGCACAGACACCAAAAGAAGTCACTACACTAGGATTGCAGACACCAATAGTCTACCTTTTTAGGAATAACTGAGATAGGAATAATATTTTTAAAGTAGTTTAGCAATGGCAAAACTACTGGCTGCCATGTGAGAGAAGGGAACTTTTCAATGACTGAGAAAGTACATGCTTTCTGTGCAGGAATTGCCAGGTTAGTCATGAACATCTCCAGCTGAAAGGACACATAGCAATGTAGCAAACCGACTTTTGACTTAGATCTCAGAGAGCTACTTTTACCTAGCCAGGATCTGGGTAACTCTTGAAGCTAATGCACTCAGAAGGATCTGACTTGGATAATACTTGGATAAAAGTTTCCAGGGCTTCAGGCCATATAATTAACTTTTTTAAAAAAAATTCTAGCAGATGGTACTGACATGTTTTTGTCAAGAAAACTTCATGGATGCATTCATGTAGTCACTAGATGCTGAGCTTCATTCAAGGATGCCATCACTTTAGGGGAGAATCAAAATTAGCACTTTAGGGAAGTATTTTTTTTTACAATGGTATATTTTTTTTGTCAAGACACAACTATTTAACTCCAGCTTTTTGCTTGTTCTTTTATTATTCTGAAAATGTGCATCTTTCCCCCTGCTTACCTAGGAGCCCTACTATGGCTAAGCACAATAAAATACTAAAAATTAGTTTTCCTTATGCTTAATAAGTGAGACATATAAATTTCACTGTACAGCATGTTTTAAACCAAGAGAGACTAGTAGGCAGTTAGAAAGGATTTAAATAAACATTCACACATATACATATATACCCCGGACATTCAAGTTGTGCATGAACAACCTAATGAGAACTTATCTATTCTTTCCTGAATGAAATCCTGAAATAAAAAAGCTTTCTGGTCTAAGGTCATTTTTCCATTAACTTCTAACAGCATCTTCATAGTGTCACCCAACCATAGTTGCAATGATATAAAGCCTGTTCTCATTATTGTTATTTTTGCTGTGGCAGTTGAATGACACTAGACGATGCTACAGACTCATTCTCATATCTCTTCTACAGCATAGCTATTTTTATTTGAGAGGACAGACTCTCATTATGTTGCCTTCATCTCATTCCAATCCCAAAATGGAGGTAATGTAAAGTTCTTACTAGCTGTTCATTTCAAGGTAGGACTTTCTCCCTTCTCTGGACAACATGTTTGCCCTGACCTTAATCTAGTATGCTTTACCAACAATGTGGTTGATGATGGTTTCAAGGACTGGGTTTGGTTCAGCTCCTCTCAGTCACTTTCGTTGTTGTGCCCCTTCCGCCACCCCTCCAGTCACTGTGGAGTAGCACTCCATCACTTTTTTGGAAGATCAGGCTGCAGGACAGATTAGACACAAGTTTCAGAGCAGTGTTTGCCTATGTAATGTCAGGTCTTGATGAGGGTTTCTTATGTTTACAGCTTTAGCACTACCTTGAAATGCAGGACTAATACTATCTGGAGAAAACACTAGTCCTGTGCTGCAGAGACAGTTGATTTCAATTGGAAAAATAGCCACATTCTGCAAGCTGTATATCATGGTTCTGCCACCAATAGGTACATTATAGGCATTATTATTATTATTATTATTATTATTATTATTATTATTATTATTATTATTATTATTATTATTTAAAATATATTAGCCACCCAACTCCTGCTTTGGTTTCCTTCTGCTTCTATTATGCGTAGTCTCTTCCTACTGTTTTTTTTTCAATTTTGCTTGGTTCTATCTTATTGTGTCTTCCCTACAGGTGCTGTCAACCTGTCACTTGCTACCAGCCTTTTTCTCACAGCTCTGTTAAGGATGGAACTGACTCAGTATCAAATACTCCCTCATGCTTCACCCTTAACCCTTGGAGATGTATATTATCCAACTAACAGATCGCAAACACAATGGAAACCAGAGGGTAAAGAAGAAAGGAGTATCCTTGATGTCTCTTACAATCTTCGTCCATGCTTATTGGGTGGCTATTTTTGAACTTCAGTCTAGTACTCTTTGGGAAGTAAACAAAACCCATTTCCAAAAGGAATCTGGCTGGCAGATGGTAGACATGTGTCAGAAATGCAGCAGGATGCAGAATGCTGATTTACTCCATACCTTTCCTCCATATCTGTAATCTGTGAGTAGTTTTTTGGACATGGGTTTAATACTCTTTCCAAAGATCTCTAGACACATGTTCAGAAATAGCCTGACTGACAGGGACATGAAGTGTCTACAGCCAGGACCTATAATTTATTAGTAGATACATGAAATAAGCAAGGTCTTTTTGCTACTACCAGGACAGAATTCTGACTAGTAAAGAGTTTTACATAAAGAACTTCATGGGTTCAGCCCAGCACCATTGAAAATGGATTTGATGGGATTCTATAGAGTAAAGTTCTCTTCTGGTCAAAATTTGTGATATGTCCTGACTTTGACCTTCTGAATTCAAAACACTTTTATGTTTCCAAACCTCAATCTCCTTATTCTATTAATACAATCTGGGACAGGTAGAATGGTTTGGTTTTTTTTTAAATAAATCTCTATTAAATAATAGCCATTCATGGTGTTGAAAGCAACAGCTAAGTAGCTGTCATGGAAATATGGTTTTGGCACTAAGAGCAGAATGCACCATTATTAGTCTGATAAGCATTTTTAATTTAAAGGCTACAATAAATGATCATTGCAAACCAAGACTTTTTTTTTAGCATGCTGTTTTTTCAAACAGTTTTGTCTCTCCAGACAGTGATTTGCTTACCTTACTGCTTTGCGTGGAACTAGAAATGCAATACATAAGGATAAAAATAAATATTAGAGTAAGTGATCAAATACTTTTTTCACAAATATCTTTATTCAGAATTGTTTCACATCTATAGAATGCATTTTTCCCAAAACTTCTAAAAATAAATTGGATAAAAATTAATCTCTCTGCTTAAATGTAAAGGAACAGGCAAACCAAAGTTTGATTTCTCGTAGACAAATGTTTAGGTTCTTTTATGTTATCTTGACCTCTCTATCTTTCCAGACCTATCAGTGAAATGGCACGCACGCAGAACAGAAAATGAAATTCAGGTTGCGGCCTGGGCTTAAAAAACATTGAATGTAAGTAACTCTCATGTCTATAGTCTCAGAATCTTTATTTGGATTAGGAATTATGAAATGTATCACAAAGATTCACAGAATAAGAAAGCTTGAGGAGATATTTTTAGATTATCTAGTCCAAGTCCTTCATAATGCAGGAAATCTAGAGCAGCGGTTCTCAACCTTTTTCAGGCCGCGACCCCGACCTGCGCCACGCATGCACGGTGCGACGACCTGCACCGCACATGCACAGCGCTATCCTGTGCATGCGCGGCACGACCCCGACCTACGCCACACATGCGCGGTGCTGCCCCCTGCGCCAGCCAAGGCGTAGGCCGCCACCCATTTGGGGCAGCGGCAGGCAGGCCCAGGTGCTCAGGTGCTCCTGGGCGGCCACGGCGGCGATGGTGCAGGGCGACCAAGGGCTGGGCCACCAGCTGGCCCAGCCCAAGGGAGGTAAGCCACCCGCCGGGCCCCACGCGTGCCAAAAACCCTCCCTGCACCCGCCGGCCTCCCACCTCCCACCCCTGGCCCTCTTTTACTTACAGTTTTAGTAGTTGCTCAGCAGGGAGGGGTGGAAACTTCCGGAGAGCTCTCCTTCGCTGCAGACAACTCGCAGCACCATTTGCAGACTGGGAATTTTGGCGGGCTCAGCAGGGCAGAGACAGCCTGGACAATTCCTATTGGCTTTTGAAAGCCAATAGAATTAGACTCTATTCAAGAGAGTCTATTCTATTGGCTTTCAAAAGCCAGTAGAATAAGAGGGAGTAGCACAGTTAAGGAAAAGGGGGGGAAATGGCGTAGCACAGCTAAGGAAAAGGGAAAAAATGGCGGACTGTGTTGTTTGGCGACCCCCGTGAAATGGTTGTTCGACCCCAAATGGGGTCGCGACCCACAGGTTGAGAACCGCTGATCTAGAGTAAGTACACTTTAAAAATGGTGTTGGATGTGTCTTCTTATACATATTCAGTGAGGAAAAAACGGTTGCCTAAATTAATGGATTTATGTTTCTCCTAATATTTAACCAAAAATCTACTCTCCAATAGCTGGAGTCCATACTCCCAATTCTACCAATGGAATAAAAGAGAATAACTCTTTATCCTCTTCTGTATGAGAATGATTCTGATATTTAGGAAGGCATGTCCCTTCTCAATTTTTTCTAGACTGAATCTATCTATTCTTTCAATTTCCACTATGTCAACATAAGATTAAATGTTTACATGTGAAACAGCTCACCGAAGGATCGGAATCTGTATAAATCTTGTACACATCTCTTTCATTCTCAATGCATATATGTGTTCAGAAAGAGAGAGGTTTCTCAAGCATGGCTTCCATGCCCCACAATCATAAGAAGCAAAATAAAAATATAAATCCCTCATGAAAATTGGAACTATATCTCTTGGAGTATTTTCTGCTAGTTGTTTTATTTATTGCTTTGGTACAAAATGTACTTTCTTTGTGTGAGGAACAGCTTTTTGGCAGCCTGTATTTCTGACAGAAATATGGCATTGTGTGTCTGCGTGTGTGTTTAACCACCAGCCAATAAAAGTTATAATGTATATCAAGATGTAGGCTCTTCAATAGAAATAAACCTCCAAAGGTTTATCATGTGGAACTGCAAGCTTCAGATGCACAGCGAGTTTTAAGCATGCCATTGCAGCCTTTCCACGCAGGGTGTGGATGTTCACAGGGTGTGCATCTATCAAATTGCTACAGTGAATTCTAATGACACCACACCACCCTCCATTTGTTTTACACACAGCCTAATTCCCCAAAGTGATTGCACCAAGAACTGTGTTCTCCTTCAAGCCGTAGAAATCTGATCTGGGCTTCTCTCAGCTGGGAGGCATCTTTTGCATATCACACACAAAAAAATGATAGGCTGACTTTCCTTTAATGTTTTGTAATGATTTCCCTGAATGTAATGAGCCAAAACCTTCCCTTTGCCATACATTCAAACATGCACACACAATCCCTTCAGCAGAGCTGTGGCTGGGAATGTCATAAAGAACTTAGCTACAATGCACCCGGCTGGAGAGGGAGGGAGAAAAATAATACACCAGCCAACTGGCGACACTTGCATTTAGTTAGATCACAAGAAGCTGGTGAGGAGGGGGAAAAAATGATTGTTTCACCGCCGTAGCTTGTAGTGCTGTAATTTAACTGACATAATAAATATTTGATTATTCTTGCTGAGGAGACATACATGGTTCTTTTGTCATTCTCGCAGAGTGGAGGAGATAAATGGACCAAACAAGGCATTTGAAACTGTTATAAATCAGACATCTATCTTATAAATCAAAAATATTAAAATGCAAAGACCCAGGCATATTTCTGAGTATTGCATTTGTAAATTGGAAAATGGTAAATTAAATTTAAAGCCTGTACGGTAAATAGTAGCTATTAATGGAGAGAAAAGAAGAGGCAGAGGTCAGTCTAAACTAGACTGAGCCCAAACTACTGATAGTTTTTTTTATGAACATTTTGTGGTTCTCTAAACAAAGAGCCCCACCCCACCCCCTTGTCCAAAAGGTTTTGAGAATTTCCCATAGAAATGATTGGTGGCATGGACTCAGTTCAAACACTTTGCCTTAACCTCAGGCACACCTGTTCCACAATATTCTTGCACATCCATCTGCTTCTGGAAATGTTTACCTGTTTGAAGCTGTGTAGTGCAAGAGAGTTTAACACCCTGCAATGCAGGTGAAACTGCCAAGGCTTATTAACAAAGACATTTGAACTGCAAAGAAATCAGCTGTCTCCCATTGCACAACATAACTGCTGGGTTGATCCTTCAGTTCTCACTTCAGGTGCAATATGGAGAAAGTACTGTATGCTTATAGGCTAGGGATCTCTATATACATTTTTCAAAAATTCCCCATTTCCTTCAATTTAGTACCAAACATCCATAAATGTATATTCCACTGAGGACATGTCTATCTCTGCCTCTGCTTTTCAATGCTATTCTTAAGGCAGGCTTAATATTTTACGGTAAGCCTAAGGTCCTTTTCAAACCATAGCATAATCTTGATTAATAGAATGCTGTGTTGGCAAAAAAGTTTTTTTAAAAAAAAAACACCTAAATCAAACAAAGTGGTATTTGAAACCAAGACAGTTCACTTGGGAAATCTTGTTGAGAAATGCTGCAGATGCTGGGAGTTACAGGGGGGAGTATTGTTTTAGATGTACTGTACTTTGATGTTGGCATAGATTTTACATTGCCTGTACTAAATTAAATTGGATCTTCCTCATTTATTTCACAAATTGATGCACATTATTGTTTTTTTCTGGATCTGCAGGCGGTATGTTTCATTAATAGTTGAATATACATGCTTACCTGCTCTCTGTGTAAACATTTTTCCCCATTTTGATGAGAATTAAACATTTTCAGATTCACATCTAAACTACAGCTGAAATAATTTCTAATGAGATATGGAACAAGGCATCTTTTACTTGGAACTATTCAACAATATTTCTTTTGTTCTGTTGCAAATTAAAAAATATATATTGGCTTGGATATAACCAGTTACTCGCACTGTTTCCCTCACCTTCCAACTTCTGCAGAAAAATTCTGAATAAAATACAGTAAATAGTTAAAATGCTCCATTGCTTTTCTACACATGGAGAAGATCGTTTTGTTGAAGCTGAAGATAGATCTAGATGGATGGGAAGCATTTGATGCTTTAATAGAAACAAGCCATTGTATTTTCTCTGTCCAGCTAAGGAAGATGTAAAATAATGGGGGAAAAGATTTCCTTTTGTTCAATGGCTATAAGATTGCTGGTCTTCAACATGCTGGTGACAGGTATGTTGTTGGCTATCAGAACCTATTCTCCATGATCACACTTATACGCAGTGGAGAGGAAATGGCTTCAATTTCCCACTCTACAAAAATGGATTGAGCAATCTGGCCAACCCCTATCCTGCTTTGTCAAGCATTGCATTTGTTACAAAGGTCAGCATTACTGTGCAATTGCAGTAGCAGCTCTTTATATTTGAAAATAAAGGTTTTTCTTCCAGATAGACAAATTCATTTGTCAACACATTACTAGTCCAACTCTTGCCAAACTGTTCTTTGACTGAAGAATGGTAGTGCAATGAAAAAAAAGTATGGTAGAAGAGGGGACAGAATTGGCTACTAACCCAGTTTCGGAATCTCAACAACTTGAACTTGGGTGGACCAACTCTCAGAATTTCCTAACCAGCCAATTCTGGAAGATGAAGACAACCCATCTTAAAGTTGTTAAGTCTGAGAAACTCTGAACTAGACAATTTGCCTTCTGTCCATTTCCCAAAAGCTGTTTTGTCATTCTACCATTCATACAGCTTAGGGAATTTTACTCTGTGTGATGTAATTTAGGGGATGGGTAGGGAGTCTGTTCTTTGCAGATTAAGTACTGTGGTCAGTGAATCTGAAAAAGCATAAATGTTTAACTCATTTGCATCCCCGCTTTTCATTTGGCTCAGAGTGTGTTTCCATTTAATTATTAGATAGTCCACAGTAAGCTAGTTATCAATTAATTGCTGAAAAAAATGGCAGCCTGCACACACATTAGTTCTTAGATCTCTAATTGGTTACATGCTGCTTTCTTGTTCAAAGCTAATTAAAATTTCAAAACAACTGAATATTTGCTAGCTTTTAAAATCCTTTGACAACACACGTGGAGGCCAAAACACATGTTTGGTGCTTGTTTGAATAATATTTTATTTATTTCTACTGAACATAAACATAACTACTGGAAATTGCTGATTTATTTCTAGTGAAAAATATTGATGCTTTGAGTAGAAATCCAAATTGCCAGGTTTTTACTAGGCACTCAAGAACTTGCAGTGAGTTTCTAAGGCAGACATGTCAAACTTGCAACATCATGTGACATCTGGCAATATATCGGGACTGTTTTGTCATTGCCGGCAATGGGGTGGGCGCGGCTTCCACTTGATGTGTCCAGCCCCCGGGCTGGTACTTTGACACCCCTGCTCTAAGAGGAGAATCTGAGAGATCTTTTTTTTTATTAATTATTTTTATTAAATTTTATAAAATTTTGACAAATTTTAACACAAAAATATAATAACTCAACTGATAACAAACAAATAACAAATTTAACAAACAATACAAATAGCTGCTCGGAACCCCCCACCACCACATCCTCCCACATCCTAACCCCTAACCTTCAATCCACCTTCCTCACCATCCAATGCGGTGTCTAGAGTTTTCCCGAGCGCCCTAAGAAAAAGAGAAAAAATCTATTCCCTTAATATCCCCAACTACAGTTGAGAAACATAATCTATTACTTATTATCTCCCTCCCCCCTCCCCCCCAGGCTTCCCGGAGTGAATACAGAGTAAAAATGCAAGAAACCCCGCTAATCTACTATTTAGTAACTATTTATCTATATATCATATCTAATTCTTTCAATTGATATTTCTTTTGCATATAATCAATCCATTTTTCCAGTCCATCAAAAATGTTTCATTTGAGTGGTTCTTCAAGTACGCTGATATCTTAGCCATCTCCACCAGATGGGTAACTTTTAATGTCCATTCTTCAATAGATGGTATTTCAGATGACTTCCAATATTGACCCACCAACAGTCTTGCAGCCGTAGTCAAGTTCAAGATCAACTTAGTCTCTATGGTGGAACAGTCCTTTGTTATACCCAACAAAAATAACTGTGGTACAAACTCAATACGCTTTTTCAAAATATTTTGAAGAATCCACCATATTTTTATCCAAAAAGCCTTAATTATTTTCAAATTATATTATTATGCAGCAGTTCTAGTGGCAATAAGTGATTGGATTAATTTAACAAATGAAAGAATACTGAACATAGAAGGATATGGGTTAGTGTATGGGTTCCACGCCTATTTAGTTTATGATAAAAAATTGGATAGGGGTTTTAAAGAGCATATATTAAGAAACTCTGTGATGCGTGTCTGGAAAAAGTATTATTATAAGTTAAATGGTAAAATTCCTTTATGGACTGTTCCCAGACATGCAATACAGAGTGTGGGTATACAACAAATTCAAGACGTGGAGCCCTATGATAAACTTTTGAATAAAGATGCGAATAGCCTAGAACTGAAATCACTAGATAGATTAAGGGAGGAAGGTATAGCTCATAATTGGTATCATCATGCACAACTTCAAGCCAGATGGCAAAAAGATGTTAAGATGGGTTTTTCTTTAAAGGATGAAAAACTAATTATACAAATTAGAGACCAAAGAGCGATGCATATTAAAAGAATATATGATGCTTTAATTGAAATTGATTCTGGAAAGGAACTAGTTAAAGATTGTATGATTAAGTGGGAAGGGAATTTTGGACATTCAATTATGATGGAAACTTGGAAAAGAATATGGGTGAAAAATGTTAAATTTACACAAGCTCAGCATTTAAGAGAGAATTTTTATAAAATGTTTTATAGATGGCATTTAGACCCAAAAAAAAAGTTATCGCTTATGTACCCAAATCTGAAACCCAAATGTTGGAGATGCGAATCTATGGACGCAACTTATTTTCACATTTGGTGGACATGTGAGAATCTGAGAGATCTTAAGGGGTTGAGAGAAACAAAAATATCTGTCAAAGTTTTAATCTCAGCAAACTACAGTACAGCAGATTTTTGAATACATACACATATACATATACATTCATTTATTCATTTATTGTCCAATATATAATTTTACATCCAACAAAATCAGGTTTCCTATATGGCTTTCCAAAATAATAATAACAGCAATAAATGCTCCTTGAAGATAGGACTTATTTAAGTTGAGTTGTATTTCATAATTTCCTGTTTTAATTTAAATGTTTGCATATTTGATAAAATATTGTTTTATTGAAGAGTTCATTTTTTAAAATGCATGGAGGAGTGAAGTTTGCTGGCTGTTTCATGTAGTAACGCTTCCTACTATCCTAGACTGAAGAACTGTTTCTTCATTGATGATGGTGATTTAAATTTGTAGAACACCATATTCCCAGCAACTCTGGGTAATTCACAAAGTAGATTTTAAAAAAAAAATCAGTCTCCAAGCTGGGAAGAAAGAGGTGTGGACTGCTGCTTGAAGAGGAGATAGATCCCTTTATTTTTGAGAGTACAGCACAGAAATTGGTTTTTGAAAAAGCAGGCTACAGAGTTTGGTGCTGAAATCCAAGATTTTTATAGGGAAGAGTAAGTTTGTGTACATGTAGGGGATGTCTGTTTGTATGTGTTTGTTTGATGGGTGCACATTTTTCAGAGGAGGTCCACGTTAACATCTATTTGAATATATAAAACATTTATTTGTTGATTCATTTTTTATGCCTGTCTGGCTGTAGGATGTTGAGTGTTAAGTTTTTGTGTATCTATGGAATTGATTCTCTGGTATTTCTTTTGTTAGTGTATCTCTCATTTGATTAAATTGTCTCCAGCACTGCTGTTTATTATGGCTTCAGTGATTAATCTTGCAACATTGTATTTGACTTGCATAGTTTTTACAACATTTTTTCTGGAGTTACCAGCAGGTCAGGTTTTAGTGATCAAGGAGGCTTTTATGTGGGGTATATAAAAATCATACCAAATGTAGGATACTCCACTCTATCATGTTCCCTTTAGCTACCTATGATGGTTGGATCTTAAAAAAAAAAAAACAAGACAGGAAGAATATTGACTCATTTGAACTGTGGTAATGGAGAAGATCCTGGCCATTTTTTGGACAGCAAAGATGACTAACAAGCAAGTACTGGAGCACATAATACCAGACAGGTCATTGGAAGTCAAAATCTCAAAACTGTGTCTCACTTATTTTGGCCATATCATGCTTGGGGAATTCACTGGAAAAAGCAATAATACTTGGAAGAGTTAGTTGTAAGAGGAAGGCCCTCAAAGAACATGGTGAGTGGACACCACCAAAGCTGACACCAGCCAGAGCATAGAACAATCTAAAGAAGTAGTGCAAGATTGGAATATATGGGCCCATAGAATCACCAAGAGTCAGACATGACTGAAGAGATATCATTATCATAATATAAAAACTATATAAAAATAAAAATTAATCTAAGAGAAAATATAGAAAAAATCCAATATAAAAATAAAAGCAAAGGAGAAAAAATATATGACAAAAACAGGTGCACATTACCTTGAAGAGTTTCAACTATTTTGGCCAAAACCCTGGATGAAGAGCCAGTTGAGACCCCACTAGGTGAAGAGCTTTTTTGAATGGGGAATTGTTTCTTCCTTGATTGTTTCTACTTATCTATCTAGAATGGTTAATTGGCAAGTAATAAAGAAGGATGTACTTGAAACATTTCTTTGACCTTTGATTTCTTCCTTTTTGAATTGTTAGAGATGGAGCTTGTCTTAAAGTCTCTGCTATTAGCTAAAAATAGTTAATAGCTGAAAAAGGAGGTACAAAGTGCCCTGAGTACTTCCTTATCACACACCTATTATCTACATGCAGATAAACAGGAACCTGCACCAGATAAACAAAACAATCAAGGAAAAATCAATACCGCAATCAAGGCTAGTAAAGAGAAGCTATGAACAGACAGCAAACTTCACTGTTCCCATACTTGCATTCCCTCTTGTTACTTTTAGTCAAAGAACAATAGTGGCATTCTTTCAATTGTCAATTGTAGATGAAGTCTTTATAAACTGTTAAGAATAGATCACATCTATATTTCAACATTTCTCCAGTTATACTGTCTATGCCCACTGTCTTAGATCTGTTTCTGCAAACTAGAGTTAAAATATTGCCAGTTCAAACCACAGTTTTAACTTCAAGAAAGTCGAAAAAAGATATTGAGATAAGAATATATGTGAGTTAAATAGAGTCTGAAAATAAGAACATATTGGAAACATGGATGTCTACAGTTGATACAAAAAGCCAATGGTGATGCATAAATAACAATCACACAAGTGCCACAGCTTACATATTTGCATTAGATGTCATGACATGAATATATAACTGGCTTTTGAGTGAATAACATCACTTTGATATTATTGAAATACTATGGATTGGAGGTGAAATCTCAGCAGGATTTTGTAATGTCATTATGGTTGAAGTTAGATATAACTGGAATAATTGTAGATTTGATCAGTGGCTGGATTCAAATATTATTGTGCTTATAGTGCGGTATAATTTTACTACTTTTTTATAAATGCATATGTATATTATATATGTGCTTCAAAAACAATTCAAAGGAAACACTTTAGACCTCATACAATTATGAGAACACCGGACTTCTTTGCTATTCTTTAAATAGTCCTTGATTTTTCAGGCTTCTATGCAAGCTTAAAAAAAGTAAAGATGCAGCTGGAGGGTGAAAAAAGATGGACCACTTGAATGAACAGCAGAATGATGCTAGTTTCAGTTGAAGTTCGAAGCATTTTTTTTTCCAACTCATAGAATGTACCCAGATGGTTCACATAAAGAGAGTGATCATTAACAAGACAATTGTTAGGTGTAATGTTATGTTCTTGGACTGATAAGCTCGTTATCCATGTAGCAATTAAAGAAAACTTGGTCTCCATTTAATCTGTGAGAAGAAGGATTAAATTGAATGAATTTTAGCTCAGCTGTGCTGTGCAGAAATTGGTCTTTCTAATTTCCTTTGCTCAACCATGGCCACCTGAAAATCAGCAACAGGAGTCTTTAGGGGTCATCTGTTTCTTCAAAGGGACTACTGAAACACAATGGCTTTGGTCTTTTTCTGAAAGCAGAATAATACAATGGGGCTCTTGACTCCACTTTGAAGGAGCATAAACATGACTGTAATGGAAGCAATGTTTCCAGGGAATAGAACAAAATATAATCAATACCACTACATGTAAACAGGAGCAATTAGATAATATGTATGTCTGTTTTGATATTATTTGCTATTAGCCACTGAATCAGAACAATCATTATCAAGTCTAGTATTCAGTATTTTATGTTTCAGGATCCAATCTTGGTAGGTCACTGGGACCAGAGGTTTAAACCCAGATTGGATCCTGCAAAATTATCCTGGGGCACATATATTTGCCTGCATTCGTGAATATTCTATGGTGATTTGTAAACATGGTTGGGAATATCATAGCCATCTTCCAGAGCAGACATGTCAAACTTGCAATGTCATGTGACACCATGCAACATATCGGGACTGTTTTGCCATTGCTGGCCCATGGGCCAGCAGTTTGACACTCCTGTGCCAGAGTTACTTCTCACTAACTGGTATTTAAGGCAGCTGAAATGTGTTTCCAAAAGACTTAAGCAGCCATCAGGACTTCTAGCCATTGATAGACCTATCCTATCCCATCCCTTTCAAAGCCTTTCAAATTAGTACATTCCAAGAGATAGTATATATAAGAAAGTACTTTTATTAGTCTTTAATTTCTCTACATTTACTTGAATTAATAATCTTGAGCTCTAACACTGCAAAGAAATAGTTATCTCTAGTGACACTTCCCATATCATTTCTGACTGTCTATATCAGGGTTGTCAAACTGCTGGCCCGTGGGCCGGTTGCATTATGTGGAAGCTGTACCCACTCCAGCTCCGGCAATGCAAAAAAAAGTTGTGATACGTAGCAACATGTCATGTGACATGGCGAGTTTGCACCCGTGGTATATATCCTTGTCACATCTCCCCCTTCTTTCTTCATTTGGAGCCTTTGCCATAGTCATCCTTCCTCCTAGGAAAGCTACATCTTTTCTAGAAACAAAATAAGGCAAGATAATTAGAACTGTATACAATAGTCCCAGTACTGTTCATGTTTTAATGTACAGTAGTAAATGTGTTAAAAAGAGAGTTAACAACCCTTCAATTAGTTAGCAGCTTATACATCACAGTCTACACACACCCACACAAGTGGCTACTCCAGCCTAACAAACACACTGGCAATTTCAGTTGTTTTCTCTCAGCAGATTGGCCTATTTCAGCCACAGGTAGAACAGATGGAAGATAATTGGTTCCATTTCTGGAATTCAGCCTGATGAAACAGCCAAGACTAACAACTTCAGATATTAACAGTAGTTACTCCCTTAGGTATTGACACTGACACTGACACTGCCACAACCTGACAATGACCACATGCTGGTCCACAGCAGGTTTCCCACCCTACCCCTTCAGTCAAGCAGCTTTTTGTAATCCTCAACCACAACAGTTTTCCTAGCCATCTGTTTTGCCTGGCTGAAACATATAAATTAAGGAAAGCACATAGACATCATATTCCAAAGTAGCAGTTTATTGGCAAAGACAATCAGACTAAAAGGTTCAAGAAAAAAAATAAACAATGTGATACACCAATCCCTAGGAAAAGAAAATTAGTAAATTCAGCAGGATATGGATCCAGTTTTGGGGGGACAATATACTGACTCTGTAAACTGCTTAGATGGGCTGTAAAGCACTGTGAAGCAGTATATAAATCTAAGCAATATTGCTATCTTCATATCTTGGGTAGAGAAATGTGGGATGTATTTTCTCAATCAGGGAAATCACATGGCACGAGTCCCATCTTTTTAACAAGAAAAAGGGCCAGAATAAATGGGATAATAATGCAAAGGAGGAGGCATTTGTCACACATCTGTTCAGAGCTGGGAGTTTTCTTCTCCCACCTTGCCCCAATCCTCAAGTTTTAGGTCCCAGGTTTCCAAACGTTTTGCCATCACAACTCTGTAATGTAATCTTCATGTATATCCCTCCCCTAAAAATCCAAACGCCAAAATGAACAAAATGAACAATGAAATAATACATTGAAACTTTGGGAAAGGTGAACTTATCATCACAATGTAACTAAATGCTTTGCACATATCCTGGACTGTGTCTTAACCTCCCAAGGGAGGTACACTTTACAGTTTAAAAAGCCCTGCTTTATGCAAAGGAAGGGAGGTTTTTGTTTAAGCAATCTAAGTTTTGAGGAGGACTTGCATGATAATTTTCATGTGTTTCTGGCCTCATGTCACAAATTTTTGTCAATCATACCCTTGAAATGCAATGTTAGACAGATAAGAAACTTTGGCAGATATAATGTAATACAAATGAAGTTGTGGCATACTACTATAATGCCTTAATATTTCAGAATATTAGGTGGTTCCGCCCCAGACGCCTGATGGATCCAATTGGTTTTCAGATGGCGCTTGGGAAATTACCGAGCTCCCTCATTCACAGTCCGGTGGAGTCCCTGGTAGCGGCATGGAATATGGCCGTGAAGGGGGCTATTGACCGGATTGCGCCTTTGCGACCTCTCCGTGGTGCTGGCCCCAGGAGGTCTCCTTGGTTTACCGAGGAGCTCAGGGAGATGAAGCGCCATCAGAGACGTCTAGAGAAGCGATGGAGACGAAGTAAGTTCGGATCTGATCGAACCAGATTGAGCTCATTTATTAGAGCCTATCTGAAGGCGATTAAGGCAACAAGATCTCAGTATCTTTCTGCTTTGATCGCGTCTGCGGAATCTCGTCCGGCCGCCCTATTTAGGGTGACCCGGTCCCTCCTTAACCCGAGGGGTCCGGGGCCTCCCTTGCAGGGTAGTGCCGAAGACTTTAACAACTGTTTCGCAGACAAAGTGGCTCAGATCCGGGCTGACCTAGACTCCAATTGTGTAGCAGAGTCGACTGATAATGATTCAGTCGAGGGGACAGGGACATGTTCTTGTCTGGTCATCTGGGGTGAGTTTGAGGCTGTTACGCATGAGGAAGTGGACAGGGCCATTGGAACTGTAAGTTCTGCCACCTGTTTGTTGGACCCGTGTCCCTCCTGGCTGGTTTCAGCCAGTAGGGTGGTGACACGTACCTGGACCCAGGAGATTGTCAACGCTTCTTTGAGGGAGAGGTCCTTTTCGGCTCCTTTAAAGGAGGCACTTGTGCGCCCCCTCCTCAAGAAGCCTTCCCTGGACCCAGTAATTTTGACCAACTATCATCCGGTCTCCAACCTCCCCTTTGTGGGGAAGGTTGTTGAGAAGGTGGTGGCACGTCAGCTCCAGCAGTCTCTGGAAGAAGCCGATTATCTGGGCCCTCTGCAGTTGGAGTTCAGGCCCGGCTACTCCACCGAAACTGCTTTGGTCACTCTGATGGATGATCTCTGGCGAGCCCAGGATAGAGGCCAGTCCTCTGTCCTGGTGCTTCTTGACCTCTCAGCGGCGTTCGATACCATCGACCATAGTATCCTTCTGCGCCGACTGGAGGGATTGGGAGTGGGGGGCACCATGTTGCGGTGGTTCTCCTCCTATCTCACTGGTCAGTCGCAGTCGGTGTTTGTGGGGGGGTCAGAGGTCCACCTCTAGGTTACTCCCGTGTGGGGTGCCTCAGGGGTCGGTTCTCTCCCCCCTACTTTTTAACATTTACATGAAGCCACTGGGTGAGATCATCCACTGCCACGGAGTGAGATACCATCAGTACGCTGATGATACTCAGCTGTACATTTCCACTCCTGGCCATATCAGTGAAGCGGTTGAGGTGATGTGCCGGTGTCTGGAGGCTGTGAGGGTTTGGATGGGTGTTAACAGATTAAGGCTCAACCCCGATAAGACAGAGTGGCTGTGGGTGATGCCTCCCAAGGACACTACTATCTGTCTTTCCATTATCCTGGGGTGTGAATCTATAAACCCCTCAGAGAAGGTTCGCAACTTGGGAGCCCTCCTCGATCCACAGCTGAAATTGGATCATCATTTGTCGGCTGTAGCGAGGGGGGGCATTTGCCCAGGTTCGCCTGGTGCACCAGTTGCGTCCTTACTTGGATCGGGAGTCTTTCCTCACAGTCACACATGCCCTTGTCACCTCGAGGATCAACTACTGCAACACTCTCTACATGGGGCTACCCTTGAAGAGTGTTCGGAGACAAGAATTAGTGCAAAATGCAGCTGCGCGAGTAGTTGTGGGCCTTCCGCATTGTGCCCACATTTCACCAACTCTCCGCATGCTGCATTGGTTGCCTATTGGTCTCCGAGCCCAATTCAAGGTGTTGGTTATTACCTATAAAGCCCTTCATGGCATGGGACCAGGATACTTACGGGATCGCCTTCTGCCACATACTTCTCTACGACCAGTGAGAGCGCACAGGGTTGGCCTCCTCCGGGTCCTGTCAGTGAAACAATGTCATCTGGTGGGCCCTAGGGGGAGGGCTTTCTCTGTTGTGGCGCCCACCCTCTGGAACCAACTGCCTCCTGAAGTCCGCGTTTCTCCGACTCTCCCGGCCTTCCGGAAAAATCTAAAAACTCATCTTTGCTGGCAGGCCTGGGGATGATTGTGGTTGATTGTTGAATTGAATGTGTGTTTTTTATTGATTTTTTAGATATCTTTGTTTGGGTTTTTTTTATTGTAATTCATTGTTATATATATGTTGTTAGCCGCTCTGAGTCCCCGAAGCACGAAGCCGAAAGCACCAGCCTGAAGATGACGAATGGGACTTCGTCGAAACATCACCAAGACACTTCAAATTCTATGTGGGAGAAAACCCGAAGAACCAAAGACCTACATACAAACACCCACAAAAACCTCAGAAAACATATATATATATATATATATATATATATATATATATATATATATATATATATATATATATATATATATATATATATATATATATATATATATATATATATATATATATATATATATATATGTGTGTGTGTGTGTGTGTGTGTGTGTGTGTGTGTGTGTGTGTGTGTGTGTGTGTGTGTGTGTGTGTGTGTGTGTGTGTTAACACATATATATTTGTGCTTGCAGATGGCTCTGGGTTGAGCTGAAACAAGCAAAGGAAAGAATGATTTCTTCCTCCCATATTTGGGTTTATAGGGTGCAATCTAAAAAATAACCACTTGACAGACATATTCACTCCCTGAATATTAACAAAGCGGGAGAGAGCCTGTGGCTTGAGACTAAAGCTTCTGCCTAGCATGCAGACTGCCCAGGTTCGAATCCCAGAAAGGGTGAGTTCTGACTGAAGAGAGTTAAATAACTCGAAATAGCTATCTCAGAAATCCCTTATTTCTTTGTTAACAATTTTAAAAAAACACATATATATTTGTGCTTGCAGATGGCTCTGGGTTGAGCTGAAACAAGCAAAGGAAAGAATGATTTCTTCCTCCCATATTTGGGTTTACAGGGTGCAATCTAAAAAATAACCACTTGACACACATATTCACTCCCTGAATATTAACAAAGTGGGAGAGAGCCTGTGGCTTGAGACTAAAGCTTCTGCCTAGCATGCAGACTGCCCAGGTTCGAATCCCAGAAAGGGTGAGTTCTGACTGAAGAGAGTTAAATAACTCGAAATAGCTATCTCAGAAATCCCTTATTTCTTTGTTAACAATTTTAAAAAAACACATATATATTTGTGCTTGCAGATGGCTCTGGGTTGAGCTGAAACAAGCAAAGGAAAGAATGATTTCTTCCTCCCATATTTGGGTTTACAGGGTGCAATCTAAAAAATAACCACTTGACACACACACACACACACATATATATATATATATATACACATATATATATACACACATATATATATACACACATATATATATACACACATATATATATACACACATATATATATATACACACACATATATATACACACATATATATACATATATATATATATATATACATATATATATATAATATTCTTCCAAATATACAAATATTTAAAATTTCATGTTTTAAAACTAATATAGAGAAGACAATACAGAGCCTAGCAAAATATCTGGCATCTTGCCATAAATGAAATCTAATTGAATCTAGAGACACAAAAGCACAATGTTGTGGTGCATAGGCTAATAATAGCTACAGAAGTGACAGGGGAAAAAACAATCAAAAATCTGTACATACCCCTGCAGAACAGGGGTGAAAACCACTCAGTTTTTATTGAGTGCAATTCCAAGACAACAGCAACCTGAAAACATTATATAGGGGTGATGTTACTTCACTGATGCTACTTTTAGCTGTTCTTCCAAAGCTTCAGTTAAAAGGCAAAGCTGTTAGGAGATGTACCAAAGTAAATATATTTCCAATCATGTCCCAACTAGTAAATATATTGATTTGATTTAAATCAACTCTACAGAGAATAGAACTTTGCTTGAATGTGATTTCATCTGACAATCACCAATATTCCAACTGTAGGGAGCAATTTAGTTAGCAGCTCCCTCTACCAGCTGCATTGCAAAAACTGCTGGGAGGCAAAGTGGAAAAATAATTTGCAGTGATGAAGAGTTCAGAAATAAGCTGCGACAAGTGCCATCTTCAACACTGTCCTCCTTCAACCACAGAGCAAATCCGCATGTACTTCAAAAGAGAAGTGACATTAATCAAAACATCTCCTTGCAAAATAGCAAGTTCAACTTCTAAAAAAAGCATTATTCAACCATTTTTCACCTTTACAAAGGGCTCAATCCACACGCGCACATTAAAAATATAAATTGTTTCCTTTCTGAAATATCTAGTAAAGATAACTTTTTGGGTGAAAATACTGTCATATGATGAAATTCTCCTGCAGTTTTTCAGGACCCCATCTAGTTTATTGCATAATACAAACAACTTCCAATAGAAGGGAATATTTGAAGCTCAGGGTTGAACTGTAAGGTCCTTGGTGCTTTTTGAGCTTAGCTGTTTTCTTGCAGACATTTCATTAATCAACTAGGTAGCATCATCACTGATGCTGTCTGCAAGAAAACAACCAAGTTTAGAGAGCATGAAAGACCCCTCAAACAATTTCACTCTGCCGGAAAGAGTTCAGGAGAGTCTTTCTCTGATATTGATTGTTCTTTTCCAGGCTGGACTGTTAACAGCTTTTAGGCAAAAGAACAAGAGGTACATAGCAGCAAGCTTGCAAGAATGCGGAAAGATATAACTGAAGGTTTAGACTTAGCAAAGAAAGAAATCAAGTGGTTCAATGGAATGAGTATGATTATTGTAACCTGAACACATCATCAATGATCTGGCAATTAAGAGAGAGAAAACAAGGAATGCATGTAGAGGACAAAGAGAAAGAGAATATAGATATGGCCTGGTTCACACTGAAATACTACTTTTATGTACTAGATCAGTGTTTCGGCTTTTTGGATAAAAATATGGTGGATTCTTCAAAATATTTTGAAAAAGCGTATTGAGTTTGTACCACAGTTATTTTTGTTGGGTATAACAAAGGACTGTTCCACCATAGAGACTAAGTTGATTTTGAACTTGACTACGGCTGCAAGACTGTTGGTGGGACAATATTGGAAGTCATCTGAAATACCATCTATTGAAGAATGGACATTAAAAGTTACCCATCTTGTGGAGATGGCTAAGATATCGGCATACCTGAAGAACCACTCAAATGAAACATTTTTGATGGACTGGAAAAAATGGATTGATTATATGCAAAAGAAATATCAATTGAAAGAATTAGATATGATATATAGATAAATAGCTACTAAATAGTAGATTAGCGGGGTTTCTTGCGTTTTTACTCTGTATTCACTCTGGGAAGCCTGGGGGGGTGGGGGGAGGGAGATAATAATTATTAGAATATGTTTCTCAACTGTAGTTGGGGGTAATTAGGGATTATATAATATAATTTTTTCAGGGTGCTCGGGAGAACTCTAGTCACCGCATTGGATGGTGAGGAAGGTGGAAGGAGAGGTACCGGTATGTTTAGAGGGTTAGAGGGTGAGAAGGAGTAGAGGAGGATTGAGGGAAGAGGTATAGAAAGGTGAAAGTATGTAGTTAGAAGGATAGAAGAGGGGGTTAGGATGCAGGAGGATGTGGTGGGGGGGGGTTCCGAGCAGCTATTTGTATTGTTTGTTAATTATTATGCTATTTGTTTGTTATCAGTTGAGTTATTATATCTTTGTGTTAAAATTTGTTAAAAGTTTATAAAATTTAATAAAAAAAATGATCTGGCAATTAAGAGAGAGAAAACAAGGAATGCATGTAGAGGACAAAGAGAAAGAGAATATAGATATGGCCTGGTTCACACTGAAATACTACTTTTATGTACTAGATCAGTGTTTCTCAACCTTGACAACTTTAAGGCATGTGGACTTCAACTCCCAGAATTCCACAGCCAGCATTAGTTTTGGTTTGGTTTTTTGATGGAAGGAGAATTATGGGAAGAATTTATAAATTGTGTTAGAAATATTGTACAGGGAATCATATGTTAACTGACTCAGGCCCCTACAAACATACTGATTTACAGCCTCCAAAATCCTTTAAACTTGCAAACATAAGAATTAATTAAACATTATTTCAAATTACTTACGGGACCGTCTGCTGCCCCATGAATCCCAGCGGCCAGTTAGGGCCCACAGTGTCGGCCTTCTCCAGGTCCCGTCAGCCAGACAGTGTCGCCTGGCGGGGCCTAGGGGAAGAGCCTTCTCTGTTGCGGCCCTGGCCCTCTGGAATCAACTTCCCCCGGAGATCCGTGTCGCCCCCACCCTCTCCGTCTTTCGTAAATTACTCAAAACACACCTCTGCCGGCAGGCCTGGGGTAGTTAACATCTTGCCCCAAGCCAGTGTATGTCTGTGTGTATGCTGAATGATTGGTTTTTTTAAAAAATTAAGAGGTTTTATATTTACATGTATTTTTATATGTTGATTTCTACTGTGCTGTGAGCCGCCCTGAGTTCTTCGGAATAGGGTGGCATAGAAATCGAATAAATAATAATAATAATAAATTGTAAACACACACAAGCAAACACACAGAACTCAATTAACCAACATAAAAACAATATAACGCTTATAGTTCAAACAAAGAGACACAATCCACATCACTTGATTTAATCAACCCCTTCTCTGGGGTCAGCACATACTCTTGCCCCTGACTCTCAAGTGTGTATCGGCACACACATTTTTCCACACCTGGACAAGCTCCCCTATAAAACAATGTCTCTGTACCCATTTTCTCTTAAAGGCAAAACTCTTTGCTTTGGGGAATAAATATTTCTCCTTTCCTCACAGCTGTCTGAATTTCATCTTTATTTATTCTCGAGCAATCCCTGCTCAAGTTGGACTCCAAATTATTCTTCTGACAGATTCCATGGGCTTTCTCACTTTTCAAAAGAGGACTTTCCATCCTGACTCAATATTTCACTTTGGTAATATTAACCTTGGGAGAATGCTTCAATATCTTCCTTCAAGATCCATTTCTTTACTTTCCTTATATACTATAGATATGGCTAGTATTGATATTACAATCTTTTCAGCACTAGATGAACACTCCACCTTCCCAGATAACTTAATGAAGCCATATCTTGTTAGTTTGCCCTAATATAACTGCTCTTCAGTGTTATGAAGATGCTATGTATTTGTGAAAGTTGGAATTGTCAAGTGGGAAAACAAGGAGTCTGAAACCAACATGACTATTTTGTAAATAAAGCATGAAAAATAAGCTTCAAAGAGTGAAGAAAGATATCAGAGTATCTTGGGAAACATATACAGGGAGAAACATATGGAGATATTCTTAGACTTTTTGTTTTTACTAAAAGTATTTTGCAATGAAGCTATTTAAACTATTCCAGCAGAGTCCTTGATTCTCCTGTGAAAACCTTTGGATGCAGCTAGAGTTCCTTCAAAGAGATTTATTGCAATGGCCAATTTGTAACTCCTAACAGTATTGTTCTCTTGTGTAACTTATTTTCTTAGAAATTATAAGAAGTTATTTGCCACTTCTTTTCAGATATGTTTTTCAACTTCCCAGTCTAATCCTATAGATCTGATGTTCCCAGGTGGTTATACTAATTCTGCTTAGCTTTTTTCAAAATCAGCCCAGATTAGGTTGGCTTATCTCAAAAGCTATGAAATATTTCTCAACTATGAAAACCCATCTGCCCAAGCCAGCATGTTCAATAGAGACTAATGCTTGGACAAAAAAAAAAAAAAGCAAGATCTGACAAAACTAAAAGTTCCCCATCCCCATTTCAGTTTTTGAGGTCATTTTAGGTAGTATTTACTAACCTATGAGCTCTGACAGATACAATCTCCATTTAATTGTACATGGTGATATGCCTATACATGGACAAAAGCTTAATTACAGTGTTTTTTTTTCCATCAATGAAACTCACTGGAAGTCTCATATGTAAGAATCAAACCAGAGTAGACATTTTAAAATGGAAAGTAATTTTCCATTTCTATTATCCAAGCTTATTTTGAATATGACATTTAGCAATAGCACTATAGCACTTAGACTTATATACCACTTCACAGTGCTTTACAGACTTCTCTAAGCAATTTTATAGAGTCAGCCTATTGTCCCCAACAATCTGGGTCTCATTTTACCCACCTTGGAAGGATGGAAGGCTGAATCAACCTTGAGCCAGTCAGGATCAAAGGAATCAACTCCCGGCAATGAGAGCAGAGCAGCCTATGGTACTGCATTTTAACCACTGTGCCACTAGGGCTCATAAAGTAATATATGTTATTCCTCCATTGGTCCACATAAAGTCACATTTGCATACACTGGCGAGCAATTATAGTAATCTTTCTCGGTTCATACTATATTTTTAGATACAAGCAGGTGCTTGGCAACAAAGTTATGGAAAATGTTTAATATTTAAATGTGAGCAAAATTTCACTTAGCACTGTGAAGAGCTGTACAAACTAAGGAGGATGATTGACGCTTCCATTGAATTTTTGATCAAGTCAGTGACTATTTAGTTGAATTTCCATTGAACAAAGGCAGCAAATTTGGTATTAAGCAAACATGAAAAATTAAGAATACTTCAAGACTTTATACCTTCCGAAGATGCAGCTTTTCTTAGGCCTATACAGATTTCATCTTTACTCTTTGTAGCTTCACTAATTTCAGTGCAGGCAACATAACAGTTATATTCTTGGATGTCAACAGAAATATTTAAATAATACATAGAGTATTTGTCAGATTTTAGTGTATACTTTCTAATCTGTTCCATTCCCAATGTGCCGACAGTATAATTGTTCTCATTAACATAGTGCATTTTAGTAATGGGAATATAATTGCTAATGCTTATAAATCAATATAAACTCATTATTTCCAAACATATTGGTATTCCTTAGCTTTAGTCTATATGCTATGTATTTCATTGTCCATATCTTTGAAATATAATTTTTTTTCTCTTTTCTTTGGCATACAAACATTAAAACATGTTGATAGTTTTTTGACAGATCTCATGACCCATCAGGGAGACAAGACTGCCAGCCTTGTTTTTCATACATTTAATTTACCATGTTTGAAACAATGCCAAAATGTGAAAGGATAATGCCACAGTGTAATTATCTTGTAATGGTCCCAACTCTCCAGTTAAAAAGAAGAGAAATTACAAGGTCATTAGTTCTCTAGAAATGATACACATACAAAAATATTTGTCCAGGGAAATGCAGTTAGTTCCTTATTAGAAGTCAAACTGGTAGGCAGAATGGCATTGTAGTAATATGGTTAAGGTGCTAAACTTGCACTGGGAAGACCTAAATTCAAGTCACCTTCAACTATGCAAGATCACCAAGTTCTTTTTGAGCCAATCACTCTCTCTTAGCTGAATCTCTCTATAGTGTTGTGTGAAAGGCAAAAAGGAAATATTTTATTAATTGACAAGCTTTTGGAAGAAGAGTAGAATGCTAGTGCAGCACAGCGGTAGTAATATTAATAGCTACTATTAGCTACTATATAGATGAGGGAATAGAAAGGGAACTCATCAAATTTGCAGATGACACTAAGCTGGCAGGAATAGAAAACATTCCAGAAGACAAGCATAGGATCTAAAAAGATCTGGGCAGACTTGAACAATGGGCCTCATCCAACAACATGAAATTCAATGTGGATAAAAGGAAGGTTTTACACATAGGCAGGAAAAACCAAAGGTACAAGTACAATTCAGCAAAGCCCTGCTCAAAAACAGTAACTGTGAGAGGGACCTTGGAGTCCTAGTTAAATATGAGCCAGGAGTGTGTGGCAGCAGCCAAAAAAAGCTGATATAGTCCTTGATTGTATGAACAGAGGCATAGAATCAAAATAACGTGAAGTATTTGTACTGCTTTTTAAAGCCTTAGTAAGGCCACACCTGGAATATTGCATCCAGTTTTGGTCAACACATTACAAAAATGATGTTGAAACTTTGGAAAAATTGTAAAGATTAAAGGCTTGGAGACTAAAACATATGAAGAACAGTTGCAGGATTTGGGTTTGGCTAGTCTACAGAAAAGAAGAACTGGGGGTGACATGTTAACAGTATTCCAGTATTTGAAAGGTTGCCATAAAGAGGAGAGAGTCAAATTATTTTCCAAAGCACCCAAGGGCAGGACAAGAAACAATGGATGGAAACTAATCAAGGAGAGAAGCAACCTGGAATTAAGGAGAAACTTCCTAACAGTGAGGACAATTAACTAGTGGAACAGCTTGCCTTCAGAAGTTGTGGATGCTTCATCACTGGAGGTTTTTAAGAAGAGACTGGACAGTCATTTGTCTGAAATGGTATAGGGTCTCCTGCTTGAGCAGGGCTTTGTACTAGAAGACCTCCAAGGTTCCTTCCAGCTCTATTCTGATTGATTGATATTATTTGTTATTTTTTATTCCATTCAGAACAGGAAACCTACAGTTTGCAACCATATTTTATGCCTAAGTCATATCAATAACACTTGCAGAAAATCTGAATTTTATTATGACTTACTACAAATTTTTAACAGGACATCAAAAAAAAGGCATGCTAAACAAACTCCTAGTAGATTTTTTTGAGCAGAAAGGGTAGATTATTTCATATTTCTAAGCTAATTGACTCCCCGTCCTCCAGTAACCCTAAACAGCAGATTCCAGGCAAAGATCTATGGAAGACTAAACATCCCTGACAGAGGAGAAGTGGCATTGCAGTAGAGATCCATGAATTCTGACCAGCACTATCTTTCTGGATAAAGGAGAGATTTTGAGATTGCCCACTTGCACTACTGACAACTCCTCCTGAAACTTAACAAAGACTGAATGTAAGAATGTTTAAAATGGATAAAGGGGACAGTTCTTTTTAAAAAAGAGATGGAGAGAGAGAGGGAGATTATTTGGGGGATGAACATACTTTTGAATCAATTGGGATTAAAATAGATGAATGGTGGAATTTATTTTGTTTATTATTAAGTGCAGATAATTGGTAGGTTTTACTAAACAAAAGATAAAGATAAAATGAGCGGGGTGGGGGGAGTTTGCTTTTTATTCTTTCTCTTGTAATACAATAGTAGAGCAGAGGAGAGAATATCTAGAGCAATCTGAAGATAGAGGAATTACACTAGATTTGCCTCCTCAAATATAGTAATTTAGTGTTAAATTAGTTGAATCACTCGATACTAAATTGACTATATCAATTGGTAGTAAATTGATGGCTTTTGAAAAAAAGTGGATCAAGGATGAAACAAGAGATGAAAGAAGAAGTCAAGAAGATGTAAAGCTCTGTGAAACAACTGTCTGGAGAGATAAAATAAATTAAGAGAACCATTCTTTTACAAAGAGTAACAGAGAAGTTATGGACAGAGAGCTGGAAGAGAATTAGATAACTTAAGATATTGGTCATTACCTTTAAAGCCATTCATGGCATGGGACCAGGTTACCTGACAAACATCTTGTCCTAATTTCATCAACCCACCCACCTGGAGAGGCAATAAAGGCACATTACTTAAAAAAAATTGGTTAAATAATTTTGACAGGAAAATGATAATTCATAAGAACATAAGAACATAAGAAGAGCCATGCTGAATCAGGCCAAAGCCCATCGAGTCCAGCATTCTGTGTCACACAGTGGCCCACCAATTGTACATGGGGATCTTGAGCAGAAAGAGAAGGCAAAACCCTCCCTTTCCCTTGACCCCCAAACAAATGGTACTCAAGGGAATCCTGCCTGCCTCAACCAACATAG
This sequence comes from Bothrops alternatus, assembly GCA_034064705.1. Lineage (NCBI taxonomy): Eukaryota > Metazoa > Chordata > Lepidosauria > Squamata > Viperidae > Bothrops > Bothrops alternatus. Next base: position 6,878,591 of record JARGCV010000007.1, on the reverse strand, counting down.
AGGCGGCACATGGACATCTGTTTTAATAACCACCAATACACTTTGCATCCATGAATCTATCTAGCCCTGCCTTGAAGCTGTCAAGGCTGACAGCTGTCACGACCCCTTCAGGAAGTGAATTCCATAAATCAACAACCCTCTGGGTGAAGAAATATTTCCCTTTATTTGTCCTCACTTTCTTAGCTATAAGCTTTAGGGAGTGCCCCCTTGTCCTGGTATTGTGTGATAGAGAAAAGAATTTTTCTCTATCCACATTTTCTATCCCATGCATGATTTTATACACTTCAATCAAGTCACCCCTTAAACGCCATCTTTCAAGGCTGAAGAGACCAAGGCGTTGCAATCTGGTTTCATAAGGGAGGCGCTCCATTTCCTTGATCATTCTTGTTGCCCTTTTTTGCACCTTTTCCAGTTCCATTATATCCTTCTTGAGGTGCGGTGACCAGAACTGTACACAGTACTCCAAGTGTGGTCTCACCATTGATTTGTACAGAGGCAATACAACACTTGCTGACTTATTTTCGATTCCCTTCCTAATCATGCCAAGCATGGAATTTGGTTTTTTTACTGCTGCTGCGCATTGGGTTGACATCTTCATCGAGCTGTCCACCAAAACCCCAAGATCCCTTTCTTGGGTTGTCTCAGAAAGTTTGGTCCCCATCAGTTGGTAAGTATAATTGGGGTTCTTTGCCCCGATGTGCATAACTTTGCACTTGTTTAGGTTAAAATGCATTTGCCACTTTGTTGCCCACTCACACAATTTTGAGAGATCCTTCTGGAGCTCCCGACAATCAGTTTCACTTTTCACAACCCGGAACAATTTAGTGTCATCAGCAAACTTGGCTACCTCACTATTAACTTCTACATCCAGATCATTGATGAATAAATTAAAAAGTAAAGGCCCCAAAACTGAACCTTGAGGTACACCACTTCTCACTTCTTTCCATCCGGAGAATTGTCCATTTATTGCCACCCTTTGCTTCCTACAATTTAGCCAGTTACCAATCCAGGACAAGACCTGTCCTCTAATTCCGTGGCTGGAGAGCTTTTTTAGGAGCCTTCAGTGAGGGACTTTGTCAAAAGCCTTTTGAAAGTCAAGATATACAATATCAACTGGGGCCCCTTTATCTATGTATTTATTTACACCCTCAAAGAATTCTAACAAGTTAGTAAGACATGATTTGCCTTTGCAGAAACCATGTTGATTTTCTTTCAGCAATGCCTGTTTTTCTATGTGTCCTGTAATTTTATCTTTAATAATGGTTTCCATCAGTTTGCCTGGAACTGAGGTTAGACTGATTGGTCTATAGTTTCCTGGATCACCTCTGGATCCTTTCTTGAAGATCGGGGTTATAATAGCTTCCCTCTAATCCTCCGGTACAGTGCCTGATCTTAGAGAAAGATTGTATATTTTAGCTAGAAGTTCAGCAATTTCACACTTGAGTTCCTTGAGAATTCTAGGGTGGATGCCATCTGGACCCGGCGATTTGTTGACGTTTAGTTTAGAAAGGCATGCAAGAACATCTTCCTTGTTTATCTCTATCAGGTTTAATTCTTCTATTTCCCTCCCTGGGAAATTCAAAAGAGGACACCCAACTTTTCTGAAAGACAGTTTTTAAGAACAGATGTGATATGGGTTTTAAAGACTCTGGGTACTACCATTTCTAAAATAGAGATATTTACCTTTTGGATCATAATCCTATGAGTTTGGTTTATAAAAGGAAAGTCACTTTTACAAAATGATATATTATAGCTATATGTCCCCTCCCTCCCTTCCCCCCAAAAATTGTCTAGAATACATAAAATCAGATCACCTATGAGTTGGACATGTGAACCAAAAAAAGGGGCATTTTATCATGCTTGGCTGACTGGTAAAAAAGCTAGAAAATTTTGGATTCAAAGGATTTTAGAGATTAATCTATAGTTGAAACGAGAGGTCTTTATTTTGAGACTAATAGACAAGCAGTTGGGGGGGAGTCATGGATCTTTGTTTTTGTATAACACAAGTGCAACAAAATTATTGTATGCACAAAGATGGAAAGATTCAGCAATACCTACAATGAAGAAATAGATTGATGAAGATGATGGACTCAATGTTACGGCCAAATTGATTTATTTGATAAAAGAAAAGATAACATCTACAGTTATTGATCACTGCTTATGAACGTTTTGCATAAAATATATTATTTATTGCTTTGATTATTAGACAGAATAATTATATAGGTAAGAAAGACATGTTGTAAGTTTAGACAAAGAGATGAATTTATAATTGTACTTATAATGGTTATAAGATTTGAAATTATTTCTTTATATCTTTTTTTCTATTTTCTATTACTTTTTTCCTTTCTTACATTTTTACCTTTCTCAATCATTTCTTTCTCTTTATTTTTTTTCCTTACTTTATTTTAATTTGTATGTTCTTTTTTTTTTAAAAAAAACTTTGCATAAAATTATAAAGATAAAAAACCTAAACAGCAAGAATGTTTATGGAGGTTCTCATTCATCCAGGTCATGGTTGTCCCAAAGGTGCTTTTACTTTAAAGACAACTGGACTTTTTCCTTAAGATGTTTTACTGCTCATCCAAGAAGCTATTTTAGTTCAACAAAAAGCACCCTTGGGACAAACAGCAAGAATATTGCTCAGCCTGATCCATGGATAATATCCTGTCATTTTGCTGCCTCCTGTGGTTCTCAGACACGCTGAGAAATAGGAAATAAAAACCTTCCAGCCCCACATAAATGATAGGCAGCCCATTGTTTGTCTTTGTAAACAGGTGTTCAAGTAAACATGGCTTTTGGGGGATGTCAGATTTCACTTCATTAAAGAGAAAGATTCTGAACTGAACCCAGGTCTTTCCAGATGCAAACATGTTCTCCATATTGAGAAGTTATCCCTCCCTTCCTAACAGCTTGCCTTTATTATGATTTTCCCCCAGAAGAAATTGTTTTGAATGGAATAAAGTTCAAAAGTAGATGGCAGCTACCTAGCCAATATCATAATGTGGGGCTGTTTTCAAACAGGGAGGAGAGACTGCATTTGTTTTGGTCCTGTATCAGTTTAATATTGAGTACTCTCAAAAGTAACAAGAAGCATAAATCTCAAACATTAATATTGGCAAGTTTTTCTTGTTGAAACAAATTAAATAGATTGTCTTTCCAAGTGGAAGCGACTTTGAAGGATTGATTTGATGTGAAGAAATAGTTTCTGGGGAAAGTTTTAAGCACTTATTCCGTCTCTTGAGTCTGTCTTCTGAATTGGCCCTTCTCTTTAAGGTTGTTATTGCTTAGATATACCAATAATGAACATTTCATTAATTATACACAATTCTATTTAGCATTTTGTAAGACTCTCAAAGGATTTCACTAGTCTTTTTCTGATTAGAAAGCTAAAGAAGATCTGAAATACACACAGAAATAAATGCCTGAGGCATGACGCAACAACACAAAGAAGGAAGGATTTAAATAACAGTAAGTAACCATCTAGATAAAAGAGAAAAAAGTTATTTTCTCTTCTTGGTAATGATACTTCTCTACGACCGGTGAGAGCACACAGGGTCGGCCTCCTCCAGGTCCCGTCAACGAAACAATGTCGTCTGGCGGGCCCTAGGGGGAGGGCTTTCTCTGTTGCGGCGCCCACCCTCTGGAACCAACTACCTCCTGAAGTCCGCGTTTCTCCGACCCTCCTGGCCTTCCGAAAGAATTTAAAAACCTACCTCTGCCGGCAGGCCTGGGGATGATTGTTGATTGTGGTGTGATTGATGAGTATGTATGGGGTTTGTATTTTTAATGTTGTTCAGATTTGTTGCAATTGTTTATATATATATATGCTGTGAGCCGCTCCGAGTCTTCGGAGAGGAGTGGCATACAAATCCGAATAAATAAAATAAATAAATAAATACTCATACTGAGAAATAATTTCATTCTATCTGCATTTGCTAATCCCATGCAAAAAGAAACCCATGGCAATTATTACCGCTTTGGAGACAATAACAATTTAGCTATTGTATCTTTACTTCAGAATAGAATATTCTTTGGCTGCCAGAATTTTCATTCTTCTGTTTGGCATGCTAAACCTGTTCAAAAATCCATGTAAATCACAGGTATCAAACTTGCAACATCATGTGACGTGTTGCAACGTATCACAACTTTTTTCCCATTGCCGGGAATGGGGTGGACGTGGTTTTGACATGATGCATCCAGCCCATGGGCTGGCAGTTTGACACCCCTGATGTAAATGGATCAATATTCTTAGGAGTGTAAGAAAAGTTTCCTTGACATACACCAAAGATCTAGCCAGTCCACCAACCTATTTTCCATATTGCTAAACATGGAGGGCTCACAACCAAAACATGAAGACAGTAGGAATTCTTGGAGAGTACTCTCTGCTTTGACATGTTCAGAGTTCTTAAGAAGAAGGCAAATTTCAGGACAACGTTACATGAAAATAACTCAAAGAGAAGATTCTCTGGTCATTTTCCAGTGAAAAAGTTTCGGTACCACTTTCTAAAAAAAGAGCTTATCTATGTATACTATGGCAACTTCAGTCCAGAAAGATAGACTGCAGCTGAGCAAAGAACAATGGTAACGTCTAAGCCCTACCTCCCACTCTGTGATTATATGATGTATGTAAATGTAGTGGTAGAGTAAAGGAGGCTCATGGGCTGCCATTCTTGTAGAGGAAGTTTTGGATAAATTTAAGATGAAGGATTGATGAAAAATATTTAACAGAACAGGATTTATACATCTGTAAGCTTCTTGTTGTGAACCCAGACAATTTGAGGAAAGGGATTGATGAACCTCAGGAGACAGTATGGACTCTATTATTATTCAGTATGAAAGTCTGATTCATATGGTAAATTCTGAATGATAGAAAATGGCAGGACGATATTGGTACACAGAGCTTGTATTCCACATGATCTGCTTTGCAGACTTTATGATAAATGGATGTTCTGGGATGTATTGGATGATCTTATTTCATTATCACTATTGAGATAAAATTAAGTATACTTATTCATTGTATTTATTAACTAGGTTTATTTGCCTCTCCAATTATAAGCCCTACAAGCAAATCTACAACATATACAGAAGTTGGATATAAAACATGTACAAAAGAAATACATACATCACAATATCCCAGAAAACTCTAAAAACTACTGTAGTCCTATATGACCCTCCATCCTGCAGGAAGGATCAAAGATAGAATTTCAACCTAAAGGCTTGCTGGAAAGGCTAGGGTTTAGCTACTTTTTGAAGGCTCAGGATGATAGGGGTTACTCTCCAGGACAGGATTGTTCTAGAAAAGGGGGAAGAAACAGAAAGTGCTTGTCTGTGAAGCCAACAAATGACCCTGTCTCAAAGAAAAGGACCAAAGGGGGCCAAAAAAGAACTCTCTGTTTCAGATCTTAATTGATAGGCAGAAACCACATTGAGAAGGTGGTCACGAAACAAACTTTTAACCAGGGCAGCTTCCAAAGCTGTTTTGAAGTATCCAAGAAATATGACCACCAGAAGCTCACAATGCAGAAAAGGTCATAATTGATACAAGATAGTCCCTCCTACCCACAGATGCTATTGTATTGACTTTTAAGCAATCTAGCGAGATTCTAGATTACGAACCACTTTGACCAGAGAAGGATAGTCCCATTTAGAATTAAATATGGAATTTTTCTAGAATCAGTAGGCTTCTATGTGCCTCTGGTCATCCAAATTCACTCTGTTGTGGTAGGACTAAGCTTAAACCGTTCATCCTCATCTAGATTCTAACTGGTATCAAAGCAGAGCATTAAGAAAGAGCTTTGTCTTAATCTTTTGTTCAATCTGCAATCTGGTTATAAAGCTGACCTTCAGGGGCTATTCTGGTCCCATGCAAGACATGACCCCAGACTGAAGTGGTCCAACGCAATGAATTTCTTGCTGGGCTCTCCACAGCTGTAGAACCATCATTGACTCAACAACCTTTCTTAGAGAGAGAAAATCAAAGAAGTCAGTTTGGCTTCCTCAGGAAGCTCTGTCAATTTCCATTCCTCCATGATGGGTAATCTCGCTGGAGTAATCATATACTGAAATAAGCTTTCATGGCTTTTTTCTATTCATCAATCAATCCTTAAAGGAAAAGTTCCAGCTTCACTTGAACATTAATCTTTGAAATCTTCTGCATCGATGTGTGTATCTGAATCCCATTTCTTTTAGCTTTTTGTGCATGTCCACCAATAAGATAAAATGTTTCTTCAAATTATTTAATTTCCAGTGTACATTTAGAATGTCTTTATACATTCTAAATCATTTCTCTGGCATCACGCACCAATGATGCATCATTTTATAAACATTCTTTTAAAGATCATAACATAATTATGTTACATGTTATATAACAACAGTACCTTCTTTTCCTGGGCAATAGCTTGCATTGTGGAAGGGAGCTCAGTAGAAGAGAGATTATTATTTAGGAAGGCTTGTTGTATTTAAATTGCTTTGTCTGCTGGGATGATTTCTAACTGCTGGCGGGGAGGCATTTCTTTCTTTTAACAATATATTTTAATTATTTTTATAATAATTCTATATTCATTTTGTTAGTTGCCTCGAGCACGATTTTTGACAGAAAAGAAAGATACAAATGCAGCAAAGCAAGAAAGATATTGGAAATTGTCTAAATGAGGAAGAGTCTGAGGAAAATTTCTTGATACCTTGGTGGCAGACTGAAGAATGAATATGGAGAGTTCTTACAAATTTTGAGGATTGGAACATTATAATGTGCCTAGTAGTTTCTGTACCTGTTCTTCAGGTTTTTTTTCTGTGTGCTTTGCAGGTAAAATGAATTCCTGGTGAAATTTAGAGTGGCAGTGACTAATCGCCTGCCACCATAATAATGGCAGTGTATTGAGATGGGTTTGACTGTGGAGACTTATAAAATCTGAATATTTCCTGACTACATTGGTGGACTTCCTATTAAAATGATGGCAAGCCTGTAGGAGCTGCGATCTCTCCATAAAAGAGTAAAACATTGAATGCTGCCTATTCAATCATCCCTCTTCTTCTAAAGAACTGCAGAAGAACAGCCAGAAAATAATGTGGGGCTTACGTGCACTGTATTACTGTGTGCTGCCTACTTTGCAGCAGAGACAATTCTACTGGTATTCAGCAGACTTTTTTGTAGTGGTAAATTGGTTATCGAAATTTAATTCTAAAAGAGAGGCCTGCTGTGATAATTGCATGAGACATGTTTTGATAAAATTACCCTCTGAATTTAACAGCATTGTTGGTCTCTGTGGTGATACGGACCTTCAGAGAAGTTCTGTCAATTGCATGATTTTTTTTACCATCACTTAGCACAAAAAGTAAATAAGAGGGGGCAGGTATCAGATGGTCCAGGGTGTGCATTACACTTTTTGCCAAGTGGATTACTGCCAGTTAATTTGAAGGAAGGCAATGGAAGTATTTTCTTAAATACAATTATACCTGAAATTGGTAATATAATATCTTGGATAAAGTGCTTGAGAAAATGTGGAATTCAATTTCAGACATTTTTTACCAAAGGGGATTATTTAAAGTTATTTCAATCCAACTTTAGGGTGATATTCAACACTGGAATCTTCTTAATTAATTGGGTCCACGAGAAAACCAGTGCCAATATTAAAGCTAATTGACTCTGTTTTGTTACATTTTTTAACATTGTCATTCATATTTTTGTAGAATGACATTATGAGATGAACGATAGGATCATAATAATAAAAGAGTTTCATTTTTGCTGCAATGATTAAAAGGAATTTTTGCCTTAGGAAAAAAAAGAGAGACCACAATAAAGAGAGATAAAGGTATTAAAGATACAAAGAAAATATTTTTTCTCACTACTTTCCTTCTAATTCTAGAAGTTGGGTTCATCAAATGAAGCTGAATGTTACAACTTCAAGAAGACAAAACAAAGAAATTCTTCACAAAATGCAGAATTATGAAATTGGCTAATATAAGAAGGCTGCTAATTTAGATGACTTTAGAAAGGAATTAGATAAATGCACTGAGATAAATTTAACAAAGCTTACCAGTAATACTGGCTTTATAAGACCTGGGTTTGTATTACTAGCAACATACATATATTGTATATATGTGTATTTATAAAAAGCTGGTACTGAGATTGATATAATGAGTGTGTGTATTGTGTGTATGTACCGTAGAGATGATGGCATCAAACTGTGTGCTAAAAGTGAATGAAATATTGACACATTGACCCACCTGATAGAGATCTACAGTGAACACAGTATGATGTCATTTGGACTGGAGAAGGGTGGTCAAATGGTCATCAAGAGAGGGAAAACTAAAGAGTTGAAACTACTAGCAGGCCACTTAGCAGACATATAGACCTGCAACAAGTACTTTGGTATCCCACAGTCATGGGAATGACAATGAGGAGACAAGGAAGAAAGCAACCTCCAAGTATAATTACTTAGCTGGTTAGTCATTTAATACTTGATAGATAAAAAGGGAGGGAGGGAGGGAAGTTTAAAAAACTACTCTGAAAAGGATAACATCATGATTGGAAGAGTGAGCATCCAAATTTTACTGATACGTTCATAAAGTGTTTGTTGTGATACATAATTCATAATGTTTGTAGAATGATGCAAGGGTTTTTTTGATGATGATTCTTAGTGATGAAAGAAGTGTCAAAATGTGATGGCATTTGGCTTACAGTTTCCAGCATTATATGCTGACTTCATAAAATATAGAATCAATTATTGCTTGGATCTATAGCCATCAAATCAATGCCATTTCCAATTTGAGAACACATTCTGGGCTGCCTATATTCTGCATCAAATAGCCTTTTTCCACAGAGTTTTTAATTAGCATTTACTATACCAGGATCATTTTTATTTTATCTTTTAAAAATCCTCAATAATAACCTTTGTCAAGAAAACGCCCTTTAATCTTGTGTACTCCTAGGTCTTCTGGGAGATCTTGCCATCTACCTACAAAGACAAATTCATAATCACCAGAATGATCAGTAATTAGTCATTATTAAGTACATCTGTGTTGTACTGTTATTGAGATGTACTGTGATGGGAGGAATAAGATGGATCAGTTTGTTTGCTAACTGTTCCTATTGACCAAAAAGGTGATCCAACTCACTTAGAATTACCACTCCTTCTATCTCCATGGGTCTACTCTTATCCCTGGTTCTTGGCTACCAAAGGAAATCCACAGGAGGGTTCAAAAAATTGAGAAGGCAGCTACGACCATGTGATCAAAGTCCCGTTATTTTTTTAATGTACGGCACAGCATATATACATTTAAAAAAGGGCAAGGCTTTTATCACACCGTCATATCACCAGCTTTCCTTTTCTGAATGTGGATCTCAAGAATGGATTAACTCAGTGTTTCTCAACCTTGACAATTTTAAGGCATGTGGACTTCAACTCCCAGAATTCCACAGCCAGCATTACTGGCTGTGGAATTCTGGGAGTTGAAGTCCACATGCCTTAAAATTGTCAAGGTTGAGAAACACTGGATCATTAACTGAAGTTTTTAGGCCAATTTTGATTTACTTCTGATCTCCAATTCATCCATGTTTTGTTTCAGTTCATCCTATTATGCTTCCTTTTAAATCCCATAACTATATCCTGAGGTAGAATGTCTGAGTTCTCATCTTGAGAAACATGTAAAGGATTGGACTATAAATTATGCTAAAATCAATTTAAAGATTATGGCTCTCATGGTTTCAGTATGATATAGGTGTATTAAATCAGAAGTTAATGATAATGCAACTGAGTTTGGGAAAGATTGAGAGTTGAGAAGATATGATCCTAGGTCTGGATGAAATTGCAATCTCTTGGATATAAAGCTTAGGGATGCTCTTGGCATCATCTAGGTCATTTTTGAACTGCAGTTAGCGGCTAATGTTAGAAGTGGTGTTTGTTTTTTTTTTTTTTAAAAAGCGTCTACTTTGTATGTCAGTTGCAATCCTACCTGCAGTGGTTGAATTTGGCTTCAGTCCTTCAGGGATACTACAATATCTCTAAAGCTACTGTAACTCGGAAGGCCCCATGTGTACAAATATTGGTTGCTCTTGAATTTAAAAGCCAAATACTGATTTTTAAGCATCAGCACTGGTCATCAGCTAGCTCCCATACTAATGGAAAATAAGAATCTTAATCTTTAAAGCCTTGTATTTGATAGAGTTTGAAAAAAAGCTATTTCAAGGATCTTCTGTGTCTATATAATTCAGTGTGCTTTCTATTATCTGTATTAAGGATTCTTCTCAAGTTTCCTTTTATGAAGCTTCATTTGTAGAAAAGCTCTCTCTCTCTCTCTCTCTCTCTCTCTCTCTCTCTCTCTCTCTCTCTCTCTCTCTCTCTCTCTCTCTCTCTCTCTCTCTCTCTCTCTCTCTCTCTCTCTCTCTGACACATACACACACACACACACACACACCACAGTGCCCCCAAATTATGGACTTCTCTTTTTATTGATGTGCATCTTTTGTTATAGTTGTTCAGATTTTTTTATATTAACCTTGTCATTGGTGAACATGGTCAAACACAGAGTGCTCTCTAAATGCTCATTATTTTGGCAATTGTGTTTTTAATCTTGCTTTTGTTGGTATACTGCTTGCATAGTCCTAAAAAGTCATGAAAATGTGTTTAAATAAGTGGTAAACAATTATATAAATTCCACTCCAACAACCAGGATTTTTTCTCCTTTCAGAGAGTTGATCTTTAGGGAATGAGGATGAGAAATGAAAAATCTGCAGTATACTTTAAAAGTTCTGAGTTCTGTAACATTTGTCTGCTGAAAGACCTTCCCTAAATACTTACATTTAAAATTCACACACTTGAACATTTGGCATAATCCCAGAGAAGGGAAAAAGTAAGTTGTAGAATGATTTGTGGATGCAAATTTGAAAACAATTGAGTATCCTTTCCAACCCATGCAAACCACTTTTCTGATTTTCCCTGCTGAAAATCACTTCTGATTTGAAAAAAAGGGCTACCTGGTACAACTAACAGTCACATCAGTGGGTACCAACAAAAATTTTGTTGATCTCCTTGAGAGTACATACATTTTCTTCAATAAAACTTCAATGTATACCTACAAGGCATTTATTTTGATTTGTAACCCATTTATTCCAAGTTTAAAGGGTGAGTAATAATAAATTGTGAAAAATCTACAGTACAAATAAATGGAAGGAAATACATAAAAGGAAATTTTCCTGCCCTCTTCCCTCCTGCCTCCCCACCACAGTGGTTGCTTCACCTTCTTGCAAAAGGGGGAACTCTATTGAAGAACTAAAATTGAATTGAGGTTTTGTTGTAGAAGAAGGAATAAACAATCAATAGGAAAACCATCTTATTTGGGGTGATTCTCTATTTTCTGAAAATTTGGGACATATTACTGATTGAAGTAAAATAGCTCCTTGAACCCACACTACTCATCAAAAGATAGGTCTAACAACAACAAACTATAGGACCTCAATTCCTTACCTTTTTCCTGATATGTAAGGTGACCAACCATCCTCCTTTAGGGAGGACAGTCCTCCTTTTGTAAGTTCTGTCCTCCCTCGAAAAGTGTCCTCCTACATGTCCCCCTTTTCAATATTTGAAAACTAATATGCAGGGCTTTTTTCCCCTCATAGAACGCTTAGAATGGCGTTCCAGCACCTTTTTTTGATGGTTTTTTTTTTCAACTTTTGCATGAGCTGTGCTACTCCTGCTATTGGCTTTCAAAAGCCAATAGGAATTGCTGCTGAACGTGCCAAAACACCCAGCTGGCAAACTTTGCATATGCAAGTTGTCTGCAGCGAAGGCGAATTGGCAGGAACTTTGCACCCCTCCATGCTACCCAACTACACCATCTCCTAGTTAGTCCCAAAGATACCTGGAGGAGACTGGAGCAGCGACGCCATGGTAAGTTTCTCTTGATCTTTGGCCCTGCTAGGGCAATAATGGCTGTGGGCGCAAGAGGCAGGGGCAACAGGGCTTCTGCGGGCGGGGGTGTGAAGGGCTGTGGCAGCCAGCTGCCCCCTGTGTTGTGGGAGCCACAGGGCCTGCTCTACACAGGGCTGCGCAGGGTGGGTGGTGGTGCTGTGGGGTGGCTGCAGGCGGGGTGTGTTGGCAGTGGGCTGCCTCCTGGGGGCAGAGCCAGCACAGCCGGTGCTTTGGGAGCTGTGGGGCCCACTCTACATGGGGTAGCGGTGCTGGCGGGGTGGTTGCGGGCGGGGGCACGGTGGGTGGTTGACCTTCCATGGGCCGGGCCAGCTGGTGGTCTACCCAGTGCTGGATTTGCACTGCTGCCACCTTGCCCTGCATGCCTATGTGGCCATCTTGGAGCGCCTGGCTTGCAACACCTGCCTCCACAGCCCATCCCACGCAGTACTCATTTAAATAATAATTAATAGGCATGTAAGCATAATTACAATATAAAATTTTATTGTTACAAATGTTTTTATTATGCATTTATCATATTATAGTGTATTCTGTATTATTGTTGCAATGAATAAAATGTTCCTTTTATTTACGATTTTTTTTCTTCAATTTATTTGTGTCCTCCTTTTCATTGTAAAAAAGTTGGTCACCTTATGATATGTAAAAGTTGTGGCTATAGTGGCCTCACCAGCTAAAGGAAAGGAAATAGTAAAGAAGCATTCCAACAACATAGAGTCACTCCATGGGAGAAAATAACATAGGCCAGATTAGCAAAGCTCTTATCTACCAGCTCCCAAGATAATGCAGTCATCTGGCACGATTCTTGTAAAATAGGTGAGCAACAATAAAGGAAATTGCTTTGGTTGTAAGTGGAGTTGTTCTGCTTCCTGACAGTGGTTGAAGCATTTACCTAAGGATAGGGCAAGTCATCACTACCAGTCTGCAGCTCCCTCCCCATCCATCAGTCAAGAAAATAAGAAACAAATATCCAAACAATCTCATGTTCTAAAAAGATAAGAACAGTCTGTATTCTGAATCGTATAACTCTATGTAACCCTAACTAGAGAGTATGTATCTGTATGTTAAAATATCTGGCATTTATTGGGTTAAGTGCTGTCTCCTTAAGAGATGGCTTATGGGAAATGTGGTTTAGCTAGTCAGTCATACCATGTTAATGTGTCAGTGGGAGGAGTTTCTAAAGGGCATTGGGAGACTTCCTGGACCCAAGCCAGATTGGAATGTCTTTGTCTAAAGAGGAGAATGGGCCATCAGATGTCACCCGATAACCCTGTTCCGCTATAAAGATGGTATGGAGAGAGCATCATTTTTTCACCTATAGGAATGAACAGAGATGTATTATCAGAAGCAACAGTCATGAATGCAAGTAATCTTTCTGATTAAATATGTTTTTGTTATGAAATTATTCCTATTGAGTTTATCTATCTGATCTGATTTATAAAGGCGTTTTAACTCAGGATCAGAATAATGAAAAAATGCTCAGCATTCATATCAGCTTTATAAAGGCAAATAGTAATTTGATGTGGCTAATTTCCTTCAATCACCTGCAACAGTAATTTGATGGGGCTAATCTCCCACTAAATGCCTGAAAAGTAAATTCAAAGTATCTTTGACTCTGAACTAAAGAAAAGTAAAAGTTATAAAGTGCTTTGTGTATTGTTTGGATACTTCTGCTAAATTACCTTTGGATCTGTTTACAAGTCAATGTTTAAAACAAAGAGATATTGTGATGTCTATCTCATTAAGTAGAAGAGGAAAAATCTGCACTCTTAAAGGCTGGATTTCTAACACCAAAAGGAGCTTTGGGCTTTTATCCCCCCTCCTTTCTTTGCCAGTGATTTAAACAGCCTGAGACAAAGAACTGTTTAAAGACTACCTCTAAAGTTCAGATAAAGGCTTGGAAAGGGTGATATCCCCTCCCTTTGTTTATATTCTACATTTGTGTAAACGGAGTGAAACATCTGAAGCTGTGTCTTTACGCAGACAAAGGGAGAGTTTGGAATGCAGCCAGAGGCAGACAATTAACTCTAAAAAGGGAAAGAAATATAACATGCCTGTTGCAAAGTGTTAATCCAGTTTTGATGTCGTTAAAGTTTGATGTTGGTAAAGCCTGTAATCTACAGTCCAGAAAGGTTGCTGGGCAAGGAATTTGTTTCTCTTGTTTGTACATCACCTAGAAAAAGAAAGCAAAAAGAGGCCCCTTTGAGGGCAATAAAATGCATGCCTTAACAACCAGGTTACCAAGGAGAGCAATTAAGCAATTAACCTCTTCACACAGCCACAGCACTGGTGAAAGAAGCTAAGTCACCCCTCCCCTTGGAATTTCAACTATGTCAATGGAAAAGTGTTCAGAGGTCCCAATAGCAATGCAGTAGCATCCCCTCATGGCCAATTCGCACATGACATCTTTCTGCAATTTACATGTTGGATTACAACAACTTGATAATTAATTCAGTACATAGCAGGCTTATACCAAGCCAAGCTAAGAGCACCGCCTGGATGGGAAAGAAGGTACTTCACTGCATGCATCTCTAACTACGCAGAGTGAATCTGATAGTTAAAGAGCAAGTTACTTAAATTCATCCCAAGCTACCAACACCCCCTAGAGGGCACAGAACTTCACCTAAAGTAATCACTCACTCAAGCTGATGACCAAGTAGTTCCAGCTTGAGGGAAATTAAGGAAAAGAACAGGCAGCAATTATCCTTGCCTATTATCACAAAGCTGATGACCCAGAAGTTCCAGCCTGCAACCTATCGACCAGGTGGGAGTTTGTAGAAGCTAGTGAAAGCTCTACATTCTCTCAATGGCCACTAGCAGTAACATGGTAATAAGAAGAATTTTGGCTGGCCTCTCTCCTAGTGGTTAAAGGAGGAACTATACGCAAGCCTTTAATCACGCACAGAGAAACTGCCTAGTGGACAAAGGGTGAACCTCGAAGGAAGAGCACCCTGGTAGCTGACCCGCAGGAAGTGACCCCTAGTGGTGAAAGGGTGAACTGTGCCAAAGTACCCATAAACACAGGAGAACACACCCAGTGGTGCCTCCAGCCACAGACAGGACCCCAGTAGCTGATCTGTAAGTAGCAATCCCTAGTGGTCAAAGAGAGAAGTTCTTCGAATTTGTTCCAAAATAGCTAGGAAGTGTACTGAACCTATCCTAGCCATGGCAGAGTGTCCCACTGATCTAGCAGAAGAGGTTCAACCAACCAGCCTAGATGAGACACCCCACCCAGCCGGTCAAGGAGAAATGCTGCAAACAGCCAACCTTGACCTGTACACAGAGGCTGAAGGTCAAGCTTCAGTGAAGCCAAAGACATCTCAAGGTCCCTATGCCCTGAGGCAACAAAGAAAGCTTACAGAAGCCATGCACTCACATCTGATGAAAAGATGGGAGTCGAACTACAAGCGCCACAATAGATGCTGGGAGAACTTATTCAAACTCTACCAGGGGCCTAAGGAGAAGCTCTCCCCGAAAGTGTGCACCAATTGGAAGAAGATAAGGACAACACCCACGTACAAAGGTTAGGCTATGAGCACCAACTCAAAGACATTCAGACGCAATTAGGAGACTCAAGAGTCGATAGCGAGATGCAAAGCCTCAAACTATTGAACAAGGAATGTAAGAAGCTCTTAGAGGGTCTACAACACCTCCCAGAGCCCAAGCCTCACACCAGAGACAGACCAGTTGAAAGGGCCGAGTCTGAAGTCTCCCGCCATTCACATGCACCATCCCAATGGTCGCATGCGGCTCCATCTCATGTGTCTGAAAAACCCTCATCCTTTTGCCATATATCCAAGGCACATTCCAGTGTGTCACAACAATCTCACATCACAGGCACCTCCCACCATTCGAAAGCATCTTCTCATCATAGCCGAGCATCCCGAATTTCACAAGCAGAGCAAGCAATCATCGATGCTAAAGCTGCTGAAGCAGTCTTTCACATGGCACAAGAGGAGCGGCAGAAAAAGAAAGAACTGGCGGCTATAGAACTCGAAGAAGCCGAAATAGAAGCCAAACTAGAAGCTGAAGCAGTCAAAATGAAGAATGATCAAGAAACTGAAGCAGCTCAAATGGAGGCCAAACGAAAAGCTACAGCAGCTAAAATGAAGGCCAAAAGAAAGGATGCTCAAGAAGAGCTTGAGCTTGTTCAAAGCCAACGAGATGTGGCAGACAAAATGGCTAGAGCGGAAGGCCTTCAGAGAATACTCCAGCACACCATTTTCTTGCCCAATAGGGAACAACTGGAGAATGAAGATTGGCATAGCCATGTGCATGCCTATGTGGACAACCAAAGCACGTTTCAAAGTGAGCAGGTGAGAGCGCAACAACCATCCATAAGCCCCCAAGACCGAGTAAATGCATTTTTTCTGCTGTTTTATATATATATATATGTTGTAAACCACTCCGAGTCTTTAGAGAGGAGCGGCATATAAATCCAATAAATAAATAAATAAATAAATAAATAAATAAATAAATAAATAAATAAATAAATAAATAAATAAATAAATAAATAAATAAATAAAGGAAATTATAAGATCAGCAGAGGATGTGGAAATAAACTGGTAGAATGACCCAAAGGTGCTTTTTCAGGAGGCAACTGGGCTTTCTTGTTTTTCTTTGAAGATATTTAGCTTCTCATCCAAGAAACTTCGTCAGCTCTGACTGGATGGTGGGGAATGGAAGAATTCCCTTGCAGGATTTATATTCCTTACAGACCAGCTGTCTGCAAGGAATATAAATCCTTCCATTCCCCATCATCCAGTCAGAACTGAAGAAGTTCCTTGGATGAGAAGCGAAATGTCATGCCTCCGTCAGAGGCTGACTCCAAGGAAGACATGGAGTTCCCTGTTGAGGCCCAGGAGGGGGTGTCTGTGGCTTCGGAGAACTGTAGGGAGGAGCAGGCTGAGGCAGGCCATGACCACAGACTACCTTCTTGATCTTTCCTTGCAGTCTGCAGTTCGCAGTTCGCAGTTCACAGGCAAGCTGAGAGTTAAAAGGATTCTACATTTTCTTGTTATCTGTCTTGCTTTAAAAACAGTGTAAACTTCCCTGGCTGTTTTGTTTGAACTCGTGCCAGCATATGTAGGGGCTTTTGAGTGAACATTGGTAGTGATTAAAAAGACTATTGCTCTGGCCAGCTGATTGCTTTGCCTACGTTTGGGGCCCTGGGTCATCACACGAAATGTCTTCAAAGAAAAACAAGAAAGTCCAGTTGCCCCCTGAAAAAGCACCTTTGGGACAACCATGGCCTGGAGGACTGAGAATCTCCATAGACATTGACTAGAATGGTTCTGCTCTCCCCTTCCTAAGGCCCTCATTGATTGTGTAGAACAGGGGTTCCCAACCGTGGGTGCTCACAGCCCCTGGGGGTACAAGATGGTATTCTAGGGGGGGTGCAAAAACTTGGGTTTAGAAGTTTCAAAATTGTAGTGTATATGCATAATTCGTTGTCATTATTTCAAACTTTTGTAAGGGATGCAAGAATATATCAGAAGCTTTCTAGGGGTGCACGGTATAGAAAAGGTTGGGAACCGCTGGTGTAGAAAATAAGGATTTATCATAAGCAACACTTCCATCATTCCATTTCATGAAAGACATGAAACCAATATTTCTGTGCACACTGAAAAGGCATGAGTACACTACTTTCTTTGTAGCATTATAGGAAGATGTGCTCAGTTGTCTATTTCCATAGATATGGGAAAGATCAGGATTGAGGTAATAAACTACTGCAGACCTTTGCCATCCCTCTTTCCTGAATCTTTCTTGTCTATTTTAATACATAACACTGGCCTTGTTATTTGGCAGAGTGATAGTGAACACCAAATGCAAATAAAAACATAGCAAATATTCTGTACAAATTGCAAGAGGTGTCAAAAAGTCAAAATAGTGGATTTTAATTGAATCACTAGTAAAAATGAAGAAGTAAGCTCGGCAATGTTCCAGGGTATTGTTCTTGTTACTGGCAGTCTCCCAGTCCTTCATTTGTATTCCTTGTTACAGTATGACTTTTGATCCAAAATGCCTTGATAAAATGCGGATGGAACACTGAAGGGCTCAGAGTCATGTGAACTGAAAGCTGGCATGGCAGACTTTATTCCCCCTGTTGATCTGTAGAATAACTTGGATAGAAACTCTCCATGTCTCCTTTAGCTTCTCTTAAAAGATTTTCATGTCAGACTATGTATTATGGCAACACTGCTGCTAGGTTTTATCAGTCATTTGCAATGGGGAAAAGCAAGCTATCTCAAACTATTTATAAGTGAGTTACATAGGTTTTTTTTAATTTTACTGGAAATTAACTTATCAATATTGTTTAAGTGAAATGATTGATATTAATTGATGTATGTATAATCAAATAATATATATTCTATCTAGGTCAGGGGTAGACAACCTTGGCTCTTTTATGACTCGTGGACTTCAACTCCCAGAATTCCTGAGCCAGCTATGGTATGCTGGCTCAGGAATTCTGGGAGTTGAAGTCCACGAGTCATAAAAGAGCCAAGGTTGCCTATCCCTGATCTAGGTTATGATCTCATAGTGCCTCTTCACCTCCTTTCAGTTAAAACAGACATGATTAACAGGGAAGCAAGGCAAAACTCAAAGAATAACTGGAAATGTTGAGATGATAAATGGGACCTGGGAATGCAGTGCAACTAGGAAATGAATAAAGAGAAATCATTGTGTTCGATTTAGTGACACAGAAACCCTACTGAACCCAGGCCAACAGAAACACTAGTTAAAGAAACAGATCCCAGGGTCTCTGGGAATCAGGAGATGTATACAAATTTAATAAAATATTTATAACTATATAACAGATAGGAGATAAATGAAGAAACATGTTTCTCTTCACCTAATATGGTGGCTAAAGATTATGATTACCAAGATCCAATATGTCTGACAAATAACAGGTTGGAAAAAGGCATATAACAAATAGCCAACTCATGAAACTTTCTGCCATGCAAGACTTTGATGAAAAGGATGTTTGGTAAATGCTATCAAGGGGGTGCAACCTGGTGACCTATAGTTGTTCTGTACTATATAACTCATAATTTCCATTCACTGGACATCCTAGTTGTATCTGATAAATATTATGCTCCAAGGCATCTGGGAGGGAGGTATATTAATCCTTTCTTATATTATCTGTACATGACTGATAACAACAGCTCCACACCACCAAAGTTTTGAGTGAAAGATCAAAAGAAGGTTGAAATGTTTAAGCTAACTTGGGAACATAAGTAAAATGTGGAATGGTTGAAATATACCAAGGTCAACTTATTTATTCGTTCATTTGTTCATCTGAATGATGTGCCAGGCATGATTGTTAAAAGATTTCCTTAGAAGAAGCTGCCAAAAATTGGGTCCCATGGAAACAAGACAGATAAAGATCAAGCAGAAAACCTTTGATAGCTTCTTCTGACAGGCTTTATCCAAAGCCTTTTGAAAGTCTAAACAAATTATATTCAGAGCTTCTCCTTTAGCCAGTATTTTGTTAACTCTTTGAAAGGATTTTGAACAGGTCAAGGTGCTACACTTTCTGCAAAGGAATTCTGAGGATTGTTTTTTATTCATTGATGGATATGAGATCTTCAAACTTTTTACAAGTAACTTTGTGTCAGAGTTTCCATTTTTCTTATTATATTAAAAAGTAAATAAGTCTTTTTTACTTTCTCTCTAAGCATCTGTAAACTCTCAGTACTTATGAAGCAGATAATTGTGGCCCCGTTGTGATCTCATAGAGTAACCAGGGGGTCTTCCTCATTCACCATTAAAATTCACCAATGATATTTGCTATTGAAAACAAATAGTGCAGCTGTAGTCTCTTTTTTAATGTTCAATGCTGTCAATTTCAGTTATATTATAGTAAGTTCAATGCTGATGCAATCATCAGCACTGGGTTAAAAGTTTCCTACTAAATGTGGCAAACTGTAATAAGAAAACTTCAGGAATAATTTGAATGGAGTACAAGTTGCTTGATCTAATACTTATACACTTTCTGTATGAAGGAATTTAAATCTGATTCTCCAGTATAGTAGAAGACATTGATAAAAGAAAAGATCAGAGTTTGGGTTATTCACAGACCTAGCCTAACTGTGGAAAAAAGTTCCAGATCATGAACAATTTCAAACTCAAGTTTCCTACAGATTCTGTAGGTATCTCGTGAGATCTCAGCATCTCAGTCATACAGCAATTTCATCATGATCTAAATTTCAGTCTATGGTTTGAGAATATTCAAGCAGTCTTTGAAAGTGTTGCTATGGTAAGAGCAGTACAAATAGGATGTTTGCATTCCAGAATAGGCAAGACTACGAAGCAAATGTGGACTAAGCAAGAAAAATAATTATGAGAGGTCCTTGGTGCTCTCTGAGCTTGGTTGTTTTATGCAGACGTTTGGTTACCCAAACTAGACAACATCAGGCTAGTAAGGAGTGGGAGTTTCTCTCAGTTTATATTCTAGTGGCTTGCCCTGTCAGTGTTGGTGGGGGGTGGTCTTATAAAATAATTGTATTTATTTATGAATTCATTAAACATTAAAATATTTAATATACTTTCCCCCTATATTTCTTTTTTTTTTACTTTAATCACATTAAAAATTGGTAGTACCTTTGGAGAAGATGTAATGGCTTCACTCTTTCAGAGGCTGCAGCTTCATTATTCCTTCAGGCAAGCCAAAATGTACATTAAGAACCTGTCTTGATCAACCCAAGCCAAATAGCTGACAAATTATTATGATATACAGATATTGTACTCTGATACTAAGGATAGCTCAGAGCTGGTGATTATTGAGTTGGGTGGCAGATATTGATGGGAATAGTTGAACAGGAGAAAGAGGTCAAACTATCTTTTCTGTGTAGTTCATAAGACATTTTTATCTTCCCTTTCTAGAATTGATCAAGACTGAATATACAGTATACCACCAAATTAGTGCCAACTCTTAACAACTCTATTGACAGATCTGCTCCAGGAAGATCAGTTTCCAACCTTCAAGTAACCCATCAGTACTGTAATCAAATCTTGTTGATGGTCATCCATTTTTTTTCTTTCCACATTTCCTAGCATTATGGACTTCTCAGAGAGCTGCAGCTTTGTATAAGGTTTCCAAAATAAAAATTTGGCCTGGTCATCTGTACCTTGAGATTGATTCATTCTATGAAGTATTTGTTTCTTTTCTAGTTACCCTCACTGTTAAGAGAGTTTTCCAATATCACATTTCTATCCTGTTTACTCAAAGCCTAATTTTAGTATCCAGAATGTCACAAGAAAAAATATTGCTTGCACAGTCCTATGTTGTATAGGTACAAATACATCATGGCATCTGAATAGCCTTTCCAATATCTTCATTGCGTCCCAGCAAAACACTAATCCTTAACTGTTGATAGTTGATCCTCAAAGGCAGATGCTAACCACCACCTCAGTGTCTTCATTAAAAATCCTAACACTGATTGTTCTTCCTTTTGTCATTAGCTTGTTCTTATTTAGACCTATTTTTTTCACTGTGCTTCTTGATTTTTATTACTAGAGCTTCCAAGCTCTTTGCATTTTGAGCTTTCTTTTTCCCCAGACTAAGACATTTCAACTTTCTCTGCTCTTTGGTCCTCTCTTTTAGAAACCAAGTATTTAATCCTACTATATGCCATCAGTTTAACCTTAGGAGTGTGTACGCTAGATCATATTTTAACTAGTCCAGCTGATTCAATGAAGTGGAATGAATGATGTCTGAATTAGAATTGTGCTCTGAAGAAAAGGAAGCATTAATGTATTATACTAATTTGATAGGCCATGCAAAATATTTTTATAAATCAGCCATACATTTAATTCCAATAAATCTTGATAAATCCAATATACTTCAAAGTTGAAATCCCTGAGAAAACCAATTAGAAGAATAGCTTTGCTGGATATGACTGAGTAGCCCAAATGTTGTTTATTACAGAAATGAAAGCTAAAATCATACACTATCTCTACAGGTACTAAAGATGGCCATGTTTCCTGTCCCTTCTGATTTATTAATCTGACATTTTAAAATAAAAAAGAATAATTGAAATAAAATTGACACTAGGAGGAGAAAGAAAAGAAAGAGGAGAATGAAGACGAGGAAGAGGAAGAAGTGAAGAAAGAGGAAGAGATTTTCTGTCTTTATACACAAGGGGATTAGGATATAGATTTATCTCTGAGATCAGATAAGATTAAATACAGATATTATTTTTCTTTGTCTCTACCTCTGTCCGTTCCTTATATATTGTGCTCTATCCTACCAAAATGCAAAGTTCAAGACAGACGTACATAGCATCTTCCTTTCTTAATATCTGTGCATTTTAAATGAAAAAATTGCCATTGTCATTGAAACAAAGGAAGCAACCAAGTTCATTTCAAACTTGACAAGGCCAAACCAAAAATTTAAAGTTCTAACAGATATTTAAGAGCCTAATTGACTATGCATAACAATAACTAATAGCAGTAAATAATATTTTGTTATATACATGTGTGCATGCATGTGTGAATATTATAAGAAAAAGCAATTAGATTTATCTCTAATTAAAAGCAATTCTGATTTTCACTGAATAATGCTAATGTCCCACTGACTAGGTTAGGGGATTTCAATATAATTAAGAAAAAAAAAGATAATGCTGAAAAACAAGAAAATCGCTGTCACTAGCTGTAAAAAACAGAAAATAAAGTCTTTATTCCACTCTGAAAAGAATAAATATATCAATGTTTCTTTGTAAGATGGTTAATTTCAAGTTGCATTGACTGTGCTTGATTTGAAACAATTACATATATATTAAAATGGTTTAATGTTGGCAAAAATTGGGTGGTTTGACTTGCAGTCTTCTCATGAGATTCTTCAGTTCCCAGTTTTCAGTTGGTCCAAATACTGAATGAGAAAAATGGCTGAGAAAAACTGATTTCCAAAACCTTCAAAGGAAGTTTGTCTAATTTTCATGAAGCTTTCTTCTGATGTACAGGTATGGATGACTATGATAACTAATACTTAGACCAGGGGTAGGCAACTTTGGCTCTTTTATGACTTGTGGACTTCAACTCCCAGAATTCCTGAGCCAGCCATGCTGAGGGGAAAGGGAGAGGTTTCCAAGCTGAACCATGCTGGCTCAGGAATTCTGGGAGTTGAAGTCCACGAGTCATAAAAGAGCCAACGCTGCCTACCCCTGACTTAGACTAAACTGAAGTGGGCAGGAAAAATTACTAAAAAGTTGGGATTAGACAAAGTTTTCTATTGCTACCACACAAATTAACTTTCTCATTTTGTCTGGGGAGAGGAAAACATTAGAGTGGGGATGAATGACTGCTTACTTAGCATAGGCAATAGCACCTATTTCACTGGGACTCAGGGACTGGCGTCATACAATCTTACAATCTGCTTATTGGAACTTGAATCTTCCTGAATTGTCTTACTTGTTCATTTTTCAGATTTAAATTCAATAACATTTTATAAACTTTAGCAATAATATGTTCATCACTACCGCACAGTAGGCTATCCAATTCATTTTTAACAAAATTAAACACTAAGGCAGTGGTTCTCAACCTATGGGTCGCGACCCCATTTGGGGTCGAACGACCGTTTCGTGGGGGTCGCCGGACACCGCGGTCCGCCATTTTGTTTTTTGTTTTTTGAATTTTTTTTTGAATTTTTTATTTTTTTTTATTTTTTTCGGCGTGCGCGTGCCACGCATGTGCGGATCGGCCCATCGCGTGCGCGTGCCACGCATGCACAGATCCGCCCATCGCGGTCCGCCATATTTTTTTTATTTTTTTTTATTTTTTTTTATTTATTTTTTTTTCAGCGTGCACGCGCCGTGCATGCGTGGATCAGCCTGTTGCGTGCATGTGCCACGCATGCATGGATCCGCCTGTCACGGTCTGCCATTTTTTTTTTTGAATTTTTTTTTATTTTTTTTTTTGGCGCGCGCGCACCGCGCATGCACGGATCGGCCCATCACGAGCGCGCCGCACATGTGCGGATCCGCCTGTCGCGGTCCGCCATTTTGTGTTGTTTTTTTTTGCGCGTGCGCCCCGCGTATGCGCAGATCGGCCCGGCGTGCGCGCGCTGCGCATGCGCGGATCCGCCCGGCATGGTCCGCCATTTTGTTTTTTGTTTTTTATTTTATTTTATTTTATTTTCCGGCGCGTGTGCCCCGCGCATGCGCGGATCGGCCCGGCGCACGCACGCACGCCCGGATCAGGGTCGCGGCACGCATGGGTGGGGCAAGTGGGGTCTCAACCTGAAAAAGGTTGAGAACCACTGCACTAAGGTGACCAACTTTTTTACAATGAAAAGGAAGACACAAATAAATTGAAGAAAAAAATCGTAAATAAAAGAAACATTTTATTCATTGCAACAATAATACAGAATACACTATAATATGATAAATGCATAATAAAAACATTTGTAACAATAAAATTTTATATTGTAATTATGCTTACATGCCTATTAATTATTGTTTAAATGAGTACTGCACGGGATGGGCTGCGGTGGCAGGTGTTGCGGGCCAGACGCTCCAGGATGGCCACATAGGCGCGCAGGGCGAGGTGGCGGCAGCGCAGGTCCAGCACTGGGTAGACCACCAGCTGGCCCGGCCCATGAAAGGTCAACTGCCCATTACGCCCCTGCCTGCAGTCGCCCCGCCAGCACCGCTGCCCCATGTAGAGCGGGCTCCGCAGCTCCCAAAGCACCAGCTGTGCCGGCTCCACTCCCAGGAGGCAGCCCACTGCCAACACACCCCGCCTGCAGCCACCCCACCAGCACCACTGCCCACCCTGCGCAGCCCTGTGTAGAGCAGGCCCTGTGGCTCCCACAATACAGGGGGGCAGTTGGCCGCCACAGCCCTTCACACCCCCACCCGCAGCAGCCCTGTTGCCCCTGCCTCTTGTGCCCACAGCCATTATTGCCCTAGCAGGGCTGAAGATCAAGATAAACTTACCATGGCGTCGCTGCTCCAGTCTCCTCCAGGTATCTTTGGGACTAACTAGGAGATGGTGTAGTTGGGTAGCAGGGAGGGGTGCAAAGTTCCTGCCAATTTGCCTTCGCTGCAGACAACTTGCATATGCAAAGTTTGCCAGCTGGGTGTTTTGGCGTGCTCAGCAGCAATTCCTGTTGGCTTTTGAAAGCCAATAGCGGGAGTAGCACAGCTCATGCAAAAGTTGAAAAAAAAACATCAAAAAAAGGTGCTGGAATGCCGTTCTAAGCATTCTATGAGGGGGGAAAAGCTCTGCAGATTAGTCTTCAAATATTGAAAAGGAGAACATGTAGGAGGACACTTTTCGAGGGAGGACAGAACTTACAAAAGGAGGACTGTCCTCCCTAAAGGAGGACGGTTGGTCACCTTATTAAACACATGATTCTTTTTAGTATAGCTAACTTAAATCTTTCTTTTGATTGCATATATGTGAACCAATGGCAGACAGGACCTTCTGATTCTAGCTCCTCCTTGGATTTGAGGGTAGGCTCACCCAGATTAAAAGATATTATTTTACCATAAGTCCACCAAATTGGCCTCATCACCATCTCTTTTCTTAAAAAAAAAGGCTTCTTGTGGGGAAACCCAAAGTGGTACCTTCATAGAAAACCTTGTTTTATATTTATTCCAAACTCTCAAAATGCCACGCCTGGTAAAATGATTATTAAAATCAATATTTACTTTAACTCTATCATACCACAGATAGCCATGCCAACCAAACCTTAATTCAGGGTCTTCTAGGTCCAGTAACCTCTTGTTGTGAAGGTTTACCTATTCTTTTAGCCAAACCAAACAACAAGCATCAAAATACAGTTTCAAATCAGGTAAACCCAAACCCCCTCTTTCCTTAGCATCTTGCAATAATTTATATCTAATTCTCAGTTTCCCCCCCCTGCTATATAAACTTAGAGATATCCCTCTGCCATTGTTTAAATGGAGTTTCAGTTGCAAGTATTGGTAATGTTTGAAACAGGAAGAGCATCTTTGGTAAAACATTCATCTTAATCACAGAAATTCTATCCAATAATGATAAATACAATTTGTCCTATCTTCATAAATCTTTTTTTGATATCATTCCAGAGTGGCACATAGTTATTTTTAAACAAGTTTGTATTTGAATTTGATAACATAATCCCCAAATATTTCACCTTTTTCTCAACCCTAAAACCTGACTTTTTAATCAATATATCACCATCCTGGTCATATTCTTAATCAACATTGATGTTTTCTGCTTATTAATTTTAAAACCGGCCAAGGACCCAAACACATTTAGTTTCCTCATCAAGTGTTCTATGTTACTTTTTGGGTCTTGCAGAAATATCACCAAGTCATCAGAGAACACCCTCAATCTTCCTGAATTGTCAAGGTATCCTGGGTGACTATAGGGAGTGTCCATGTGATTGAATTATCCCTTAGAGAGAGGGAATGCCTTTGGCCTTGAAAGAGAATCCCTTTTCTCAAGAAACTATTGCTCTTTTCGAGTGGGGCAGCCATATCCCACCTAGATGATAAGATGATGATGATGATGATGATGATGATGATGATGATGATGATGATGATGATAATGATGATGATGATGATATCTCTACAGGTAGGTGTTCACCTTTTGTCAAGCCCTGAAAAAATATTTCTTGTTGAAGAACAATAAATAGAAGCACTCAACGTGACCATAAATAAGGAAAGAGTTCTTTAAATTGTGGGGGAGAGGGAGTATGCCCCAAAATTGCATTTGCAATGGGTAGGAGGTGAATGCGAAGCAGTGTTGTTTATTTCTCACTCCAAAATTGCTTATGGGTCCATTCTTGAAACATAGCAACTAGGCAGTGTGGATAAGCCTTTCTTCCAGATTAGAAAATCCCACCATTTTCTTGCTTTCCTTGATTAAAGAGAATGCTCTGATAGGCATTCACAATAAGGGAACAAATAGATCCAGCAAATGGAATAATTCAATTGTTTGCCTGATTTCTGAAATAATTATCTCTAGGCAACACAATGAGATTCAAAGGCTCACTAAGATGTCAATTTTACTAAGATGAAAGGGAAACTCAATGGGTTTACTTACAAGTAAATATGTTGAGGATTTGACTAAATAAATTTAGTAAAAAAATATTTCTGACTTTCCCAATAATGATAGCTATATCGCTGTAAATGATCCATAGATTTATATTGTCATGGAAGCAATAAGATTTCTTTATTTAAAACAAGTATTATTTTCCTAAGCAGCCAATGGGACTTAAATAACCGAAAGAGAGTGAGTGACACAGGCATGCTTGGCAAGATAGTTAAAATTATTTCATTCTTCTAATGGATTCATAGCCACACTATATTATGGTTGCATGCATTTAGTCCGATTAAATTTGCAACTCTCTGGATAGAAAGGAAACTGAATAAAAAACAAGTGATTGCTATTTAGAGAGAAAGTAACACATTTTATTTCTGAATTTTGATTTTGCTAGATGGAAGAAAGGGAAATATTTTGTATCCTGTAGAGTTAGTTCTAACTTTAATTGAAAAATTAATATGCCATATATTTAATGCAGTTAAGAAGAACAGAGCAGATAGTTGTGTCACAACAAACTGGAAGGAAACTAAATCAAGGGGCCAATCTATAGTATGTGTGTGACTGTCTATGTGTATTTCTATGTGTGTTATCTCTGACTCTGTCTCTATCTGTCTCTCTCTCTCTCTGTGTCTCTGTCTCTGTCTGTCTGTCTGTCTGTCTCTGTCTCTGTCTCTGTCTCTGTCTCTGTCTCTGTCTCTCTCTCTCTCTCTCTCTCTCTCTCTCTCTCTCTCTCTCTCTGTGTGTGTGTGTGTGTGTGTGTGTGTGTGTGTGTGTGTGTCTCGCTCTCGCTCTGTATATATATATACAGTACACCATAAGGTAAAATATTCTCAACAAAGGTACCTCAAATTGCCAATTGATAGGAGTGGAATTTGGGGAATTTGAGACTGCTTCAGCAATGCCAGGCTGCTTCATTTTCAGTATTCCATGATAGTTTTCCAGCCACTTGGGCAATCCTTTGTTTCCTCCCACCCAGTCATCTAGGTGCCTGCTGGGAAGGGGAGGAAACGGGACAGAAGGGAAGGGAGGAAGGTGGGAGGGTGAAAGGAAGCAGGGAAGAAGAAGGAGGGAGGGAAGTTCTTATACTCACTGCCAGTTTCCCACAAGGAAATTCAGTGGGGAAGCTGACAGGAAGTTGCTTCCATTCCCACTGATTTTTTTTTCTTCCCATGGTTTTTGTGTTTCATTGTTTAGATAAGGGAAAAATATCTGAAATGATAACATGTGATCTTAATTAGAAAAGGTTGCAAGTTGCTCAAGTAAGTCTTCCCAACCCACACATTCTTCACTGCTCCCCTTGTACTCACTCTATTCCAATCAGCCTTGACCTAACGGGCCACAGGTTGTTATAGTGGTGGTATGAGCGTGATGTGCCATGCAGTGGCAGCACCAGCACAATGCACCATGTGGCATCGGGCAGTGGCATGACAGATGTTAGGGCATGGGAGGCCTAGCTGTGGCAGTCCTAAGGTAAGCAGGTGGGGGGCAGCTCCATCCCTCATGCCCACCCTAGCTTGATTGTTATGCATGCACCTCACCTCACCTCATACAACCAGACAGTGGGATGGGGTGGGAAGGGTCTTAACTGGAGCTTATTTTGGGGTTATGGCTTATATATGTAGGTCTCTGTAATTCGGGTTTTCTCCCGCATAAAATTTGAAGTAAAATATGGTTAATATATATTTGTATATGTTTAAGTACAGTATATGTATATGTGTGTGTTTGTGTGTGTAACTCTTATACCTCTTTGGCTTAACAATCAACAATAAAGGAACAAGCAGATAAGATATACAGCACAGATTAGCCCTTGGCAGAGCAACTATGAAGATGTTGGAAAAGATATTCAAATATTGTGATGTATCTATACTAGAAAGATCAGAACTGTGCAGGCAATGTATTCTCTATGAGCCTCTTTGGACCTGAAATTTGGAATTTGAAGAAGCAGGTTAAACTTTTTTTTAATCCTACCTTTATTACTTTATAAGTAACTCAAGGTGGCAAACACACATAATATTATTTTCTCCTGCTACTTGCTCCACAACAATAACTCTGTAAGGTGGGCTGAGCTAAGAGAAAGTGACTGGTGCAAAATCTCCCAACTAATTTCCATACCTTGGGCAGGACTAATTCCCACTTCCTAACCTGGTGTCTTAACCACTAGACCAAACTGGTTCCTAAAGAGCACTTCTGAACTTTGGTGTTGAGAAAACATTTAAGAATACTGTGGACAGCCAAGAAAACAAAGAAATGTATCATCAAACAAATCAAGCCAGAGTTTTCACTTGAGATATACAGGGTTAAGGCTCAATGATTATACATTATGCAAAAATCTAATCTTTAGAGAAGGATCTAATGCTGGAAAAGGTGGAAGAATAGAGATAAATAGGATAACCAACAACAAATGTAAAGACTCAATGACAGTGGCAATTGCTGCACTGTTGAAGGATCTATTAGGGACAGATTGTCATGGAAAAATCTATGTGGTCTCTAAGATGAACACCAACTTAATGGCACATAATCAGTCAATGCTACTCTTTCTAAGCCAGGTTTACCTAGGTCAGGGATAGGCAACCTTGGCTCTTTTATGACTCATGGACTTCAACTCCCAGAATTCCTGAGCCAGCTATGCTGGCTCTGGGAGTTGAAGTCCATGAGTCATAAAAGAACCAAGGTTGCCTACCCCTGACCTAGGGCAACTAGTAACACTCTGAAATCATCAAACTAAAATGTTTAAGAAAATTCAATAATTAGAATGCATGCTGGTACCATTATGAAACAATGAGGAATAAAAGCAGCAGTTGAGTCATTTAAAAGATTTTTAAGCAGCATGTATATTTAAAATTAACACATTAATGGAATAGAATGGTTAAAATGGCGTGGAGAATAGAATCCGCTTTGCCTGGCATCAGAAAAACAATTCAGTCTATGTCTGAAGCTGCAGGTGTATCTGCTTCAGCATTAATTTAGAATAATCTGTTCTTGCTGGAGTGATGGAATCTTCTTAATGCTTGGAAATTTGCTTCTAAACGAAGGTTTGATTTAAGAATATAAGGCAAAAGTCAATGATAATCAGAAAATATTTAGTGAATATACATAGAAGAGTCAGTGAAGTGTAAAGTGTTGAATTAGAAGCAGGGAGGTTCATGATTTTCTACTTTAGCATAAAAGCCAGCTGGAGGATTTGAAGCCAGTCATTGTCTCTCAGCCCTACATTGGAAAGGATCTGGCTGTCTGTTTATCTTCTCAAGATACACTAGACCAGCATAGCAATTTAAGGTTCTTAACTTTCATTGAAAAAAACCTTCATCCTACAACTGATTGATTTGGGCTGATAAGAATCTTGTATTTCAAGCATATTTTGAAAAGTCATTTCATCTTTTCTGTAAACCTCAGTTGGAAGATCACCCAAGAAATAATATTATAGTTCGTAGGAAACAGGTGGTTAACTAAATAAGCAAAGAATTTACCTGAAGAAATAGGGAAAAATAATTAAGGGCAGAAAAAAGCAAAAGGAATAATTAGAGAGAAATTGACAAAGTAGGAGGAGAAACCAATGAGCAGAAAATTGCAAACAGTTATCTGTCATGGCCAGAAGATACAATACAGTGTCTTTTTTAGAAAAAAAAGGAGCCCAAAATCAAGGATTTAAGGAAAGGATGCAAAAAGTTCAGCTTCCCTGCATCACTTTTGTAAGACACAGAATTATCCAGGTAAGGCCCATTTTGGTTTTGAAAGGTATGGAAAGTTTAAAGGAACACATTTGGAGTTCAAGCCTTGCAGATACTTTTTTACCCTTTCAAACTTCCAAATTTCATCCCTAGATGGGCCCAGCCCAGCCCCCCAGTTTGGGGATGCATCCTTAAATGGATAGAATTTACTAGCTGCTAGTCAAAAATGCTGAGACACCTCCCAAAGACATTATGCTTCTCATCCAAGAAGCTTCTTCCATTCTGACTGACTGGTGGAGGATGGAAGGATTTATATTCCTTGCAGTCATCTGATCGTTAATACTCTTTCTGAGACTCATTGAGGCCACTTGGAGGTTTATCTGTGCCCTTAGGGTCATCTGAATAGTGAAAGTAAGTGTGGAACCTTCCTGTAACTGCTGAAACGTTTTCAAGGAAAAAAACAAAGCCTTTGAAGATGCACCTTTGGGACAACTATGACCTGGATGATTGAGAACCTCTATAGCAGTGTTTCTCAACCTTGACAATTTTAAGTTGCTGGCTGTGGAATTCTGGGAGTTGAAGTCCACATGCCTTAAAATTGTCAAGGTTGAGAAACACTGCTATAGACAATGCTGAGAAACCTAATGTACTATCTAATGTACTCCTGTGGCTAAAAGGTAAGGATCACATTTCTGTTACTGTCTGTCACAACCTAGGTTACAAACGACTTGCTCAAACAGCCCCTCACCAAGTCAATCTCTCAGCCATTCTGCTTAGATAGGATTCATTAGCAAAGGATGATAAACTTTAAAAGAGCGCTAATTGCATCCTCCTCTGCATGTGAAATCCTGCCCAGAAATTCTCCTTTTAATTGCTTGCTGCTTTTGCAGAGATGAACTATGCTCTTTGTGCCATATGTTGCTAATGTTGTACCTATTAAGGTATATATATATATATCCTTTCCCTCTGCCCAAGTTGAATCACTTTTCAGTGGCTATCACTTAATTGCTGCTGGGGATTAGTAATCAATGAATTAGCCAGAAGGTTCCTATCATTCAGATTTAGTTCATGCCTATTCATTTTGGTAATTTTTCATGTAGCTTTTTTTTAACCACTGCTGAGGAGGAAAATATTTGTAAAGTGAAGCTAAATGGCTTCAGACAAGGCTGTTTGTGTTTTGTTCGATAGGAAAATAAGAGTACAGAAAGATGCTTGTTTGCAGCTATTTCAGCTGCTCCTGCTTGCTTTTTATTGTTACCAAACTACTCTGCCAGCATTGTAAAAAAAACTATATTTAATTTGGGAGTGTGTTTGTGTGTGTGTGTGTGTGTGTGTGTGTGTGTTATTGGCTGAACTGAAAAGAGTTTGCAAGAGATCAATAAGGAAATTCCACCATTATAGCTCTGTACAATCTTTCTGCTGACTTGGACATTGTGATGCTGTTATCTCATTGAATCATTTGAGTATTGTGAAAGGATCTGTTGCAGCGTTTTGCTTCTCTAGCAACTAATGAATTACTGTGAGCTTAAAGTCCAGAGCTTTCATGGGATGTCTTTCTAGCTTCCCATCCTTTAGCAATACAGTCAGGCAAGGTTTTAGTTTGGATCTTTTTTTTAAAAAAAAAAAAAGGAGACCAGTGAAGAGACATGAAAGGAACAAGATTTTCTTAAAAACTGAACATTAACAAGCCCATAAATGGCACAGACATGATAGGAGTTGCCAGGGTGATTACAGCACAGGTCAATAAAATTTGTCCAAATACACAAAATAATAAAAAAAGGATGTCCTGACAGACCAAAAACTGCCTATCCAAATAATTTCCCCAAGTTATCATTAGAACTTTGTTAAAATGGTCTTTAAAAGCTTTTCTTTCCTGATTATATAGGAAATTAATTCTTTGCAAACAGCAGTCCACTATTTGGTGAGCTCTCTGTGATATCCAAGGAGGATGTAAGAAATAAATGGATGTTATTTACTTGCTACAGTTGTATTCTACTTGCCTCATTGTTCCAATGCTGTAACAATCTCCAGTGTGTAATGTATCGCACTATTTTCCTTCAGGGTAAGCAGTTGTAGGAAGGAGATCAAAACCCTCCTTCCTCTGTTTCTCTGATTCAATCTCCCTTCCATTTCCAGGGCATAAGGTTAGGAATTACATTTGAAACAAAGGTAACAGGCTTGACAAAGAATTTGAAATTGGCCAAAGTCAGCAGGCCATTCAGGTGAAATATTCCTTTCAGGATGGCAGCAATTCCACCCATTAATAAACAAAAGTTCCTTTTTCCCATGAGACTTCCACTTCTATCTATAATGCTAATTAGCAGTAAAAAAGCAGAAAACCTAACTCTAGAGTGCCCCCTTTTGGAGAACCCAGTCAATTACACTTCCTAAGAATTGCAGGGTCCACTTCCAATAATTGACCTGGTGCTCTGCTGGAATTGTGCTCTTGAAAATAAACTTCACTTCTGCTTCAATCAATTCCCTCTATTCTGCATTTCTTTTTTCTTATCCCAGCTTGGAATGAACCAGATTTCCTTCAAACACAATGGTATGCAGTGTGCAGGAAAAGAGTTAGTGATAGCAAGTCCAAAAAATAAAGGCATCTCTTAAGAAGAAGAAAAAGAAATAAAACTATAACTAGATATTTATTTTACGACTTTACCCTTCCTTTTGACACATTGAGTTTTCCTTCTTGGCAGTTTGATCCTCATTCATTCTTTCTATATAACTTGGTAGCATCAATGTATGCCTTTTGTGTCCCGATCCATGTACACTTGAGGACCTTGTGGCAATGCACAGAACACAATGTTGCTAGTTTCTGGGCAAGATCTGTTTAATTTGTACATATTTTAGTCTTATATTATATATTTTATGTCATATAGTATGCTTTATTTTAATTGTGATGCTTCTGACACAAACAAACATTGGGTTTGTTTGGAATTGGAATTGGATATGTCTAGTTTAATCACAAAGAAGAGGGAGTCAAGCTATTCTTCAAAGCACCTGAGGACAGGACAAGAAGCAACTGATGGAAACTAATCAAAGAGAGAAGCAACCTGGAACTAAGGAGAAATTTCCTGACAGTTAGAACAATTAATCAGTGGAACAACTTGCCTCCAGAAGCTGTGAATGCTCCAACACTGGAAGTTTTTAAGAAGAGACTGGACAGCCATTTATCTGAAATGGTATAGGGTTTCTTGCCTGAGCAGGGGATTGGACTAGAAGACTTCAAAGCTCCCTTCCATCTTTACTATTGCTATTGTTATTGTTATTGCTTCACCAATTACTCACTTTTCTCTTTGTTCCATCTTTCCTCAGCATCTTTTTATTTTTTCTCTCTCCTTGTTTCATCACATGGACTTAAGTGATGCATTTCCACTCGTTCAATTTATCGTGTTGTTTCTTCAGAGATGCTTCACTCCCATACAACCTAGTGGACACAGCTACAGTTGTTTCTTTTGTCAGACATTCAGTCCTCCCCAAAACTGTATACTAACCACTCCTTTCTACTACCTTGAATTTCTTAAATTTTCTCTTTGCCTTTTCCCATATCTATTAACATTCTACTGAGGTACAAAAGTTCATTTAGTTGCTTTAATTTTTGGTGAAATATATATAATTTCCACTAATTTATCCCAAATCCTCTGACAATACAACCACCTCAGTGGCGCAATGATTAGAATGCAAGACTGCAGAGTAATTCTGCTGACTGCCAGCAGTTTGGCAGTTCAAATCTCACTGACTCAAGATCGACTCAGCCTTCCATCCTTCCAAAGTCAGTAAAATGAGAACCCAGATTGTTGGCGGCAATATATTGACTCTATAAACTGCTTAGAGAGGACTGTAAAGCACTGTGAAGAGGTATATAAGTCTAAGTGCTATTGCTATTGATACATTAATTGTCAAAGCCATATTCCTCCATATTTCTTTTTTTTAATACACATTTTATTGGTTTTTTTATTTTTTACATCAAAATGCTCAGGAAAACACCGTGGTGAAAGGGTAATCAATCATAGCAAAACAAGTCATATATGTATAGCTAAAATTAATATCTTAAAAAATTTCCCCCTCTATTTCCCTCACATAATATAACAGATTTAGTTTAATCTATTTCTTCTTAAAATTCAATCAATCCACAAAATCATCCCTATTATATCTATATAAATCACTCCTGCTTTTAAACTCCACTAATTAATTAACATATTCCAATTAATCTTAAACAAACAATTAATAAGACTTTGGGTATCCCTTCTACAACACATAATATTCCAAGAATAATATTCTAATATTTTCATATATATTCCATCTCTTAATTTAATACATCATTAATTAATACCCTTTCTTCTCTTATCATAGATCTCTCTAACTCTTCTGCTATTACAAAATAGTTTTCTATATAAACAAAGTAAAAACAAACAAACAAACAAAAACATTTCAACCTGTTAAGTAAAATTTAAATCTCAACAAAATTATCTATCGTATCTAAAACAAACCTATTATTACACCAGTTATTATCTTACTACTTTTATTTACTCAATTAAATTGTCAAATCAATCCAAATCTCTAAAGCCTTTTTGACCCAATAATTAAGCTTTTAAATCACATTTTTAAATCTGACTCTAGCTTTTTTTCTATACCGAGCTGGTTTCCATAATGTCGCATTTACATCATCAAATCTCAGTATTTGAGTATTAATGTTCATCAATAAATCGATCTGATCAAAATTCTCTTTCCCTTTTTCCAGTATCATGTAAGCAATATAGTCCATTTTGTTCCATATTATAATTTCAGCTTGATTATCCAAGTTGTCATAACTTTCAATCAATCGTGTCTGGCTGTCAATTCCTGTTAATTTTAGCAATGAGAGTACTTCACTTAAAATCATTTTTGGATCTTCAAAGTTCTCCATCATTTGTGCATAAATTTGTGAAATATCCTCCTCTGTAGTAGTTAATTGGTTTGTAGAGTAATCATTTAAAGTCTCAATCTGGAATTTTGGGTCCAAAATTTTTCTAAAGTTGAATTGATCAGTGAGTTCCTCCATCTCAGATTGTGTAGACTGTTGCATATAAGTTTGTCCTTGACCTGTAGATTGGTCTTTTAGAGTTTGAAGCCCAGCTTGTGGTTCTACAAGATAATCTTTAGTTTTTCTCCATGACTTCATCTCCTCTTTCATTTCCAATATTTTTTCCAATAACAGCTCATAATCCAGTCCAGAATTCAATTGATCAGTAAATTCTTGCTCCATCTCAGATTCTGTACATTGTTGTATATAGGTTTCTTCTTGGTCTATAGATTGATCTTTTAGAGTTTTAGGTTGAGATTCTACAAAATAATCTTTAGGTTTTTCTCCATAGCTTCATCTCCTCTGACATTTCCAATATTTTTTCCAATATCAGCTCATAGTCAAGCAGTGGGTAAAGGTCTGCTATTTCCATCGTAAAAGAGTCTTTTAATTTTTTTGTGGAAACTATATTTATTCCGCCTCCACCATTTTTAAATCACAAACACAACCCACAGCTGTTTCCAAGCCTTTATCTTTCCTTCTTATTAATTTCTGAAGGTCAAAGCAGTTGCAATAAATATTTTTGCCACAAGATGTCCTCAGTAGACTATAAAATTTTCCCCTTTACAAGTTAAAAGCCTTTATCTCATTAAAGATGACAAAGAAAGAGACAGAAAAATGCCAATATCCTCAGTATAGTAAGTAAAATAATGCTCTATATTACAAGTTTTTTCCAGGGATGCCAATAACCAAAAAAGTTCAAGGTATAATAAGTGCTATTCTGTAATTTTGTTTAGAGGGTTTTTTTTTTCCCAAACAGTCAGACGCCGCTCTCTTAGAACAGGGAAGTCATCCAAAAAAAATCTCTTTGCAGGAAAAGTAGTTCAGAGAAATAGTAAGGATAGAGGGAGGGAAAAAAGTCTCACCCAGATTCACCACGGTGGTTCTTTGTGCCTAGATGATTTTCTGACTTCAGCTAGCACAGTGAAGTAATCGGCCATTTTACTCCCACCGCTCCACCGCAGCTGAGCAAAAGCCTCCTCGACAGTGGTCGCCCCTCCAGGGCAATTTAGGACCCACATAAGTGTCTACCGGTGGAGAGAAAGCAGCAAACGAAGAGCAGCAGCTCTTCGTATAGCTGCGCCTGCCGTGACCAGATGCGGAAGTCATTCCTCCATATTTCAAATCACAAGTTTATCTAAGATTGTCTCTCAGCCAAAAACATAGCATCATTTGTAGCTATAACTGCACACATATTCTCATTCCCATCAAACATATCTTTGATATCACCACAAATACTCCTTACATATTTAGTACATGAAACAACAAAAGGGACATTGATTATGTGTGTGTGATTAACCCTTAGTTTAAGATTTCACCACTAAGTATTTCATTTATTTCCACTCATTCTTTAGTTCTGTCATACTGTATGTCACTCATGGCATACATTCAACTCCATATGCATACAAAGTATTGTATTATTTGAAATGATTCTCTTCATTGCATGCTTTATCTGGCAATTAATTAGTAAATCAATTAGTACATTAGTTAATAATCACATTGGTATGAAATTCCAAAAGAGTCAAATCATTTGAAATGCAGTGGAAAAGATTGTAATTTTAGTAGTACACAAAGTGTGCCCTTTAACTTTTCTACCTGTGCTATCAAGCCCATTCTGTTTACCCATTTTTACTGAGATCTATTGGCAATCTGGCAAATATCTCATGCAGCTTTACTAGTCTGCAATATCAGATAAGGGCAAAACAGAGGTATTCCCTTCACATTTCATTAACCCATGTGGATGTGAGAGTCAATACGTTCTTGTCTGATTACTGTTACTTGCTTTTCTGCCATTCTGTTTTGTTAATTACAAATCAAAATCAATTACAAATCATTTATTGTGAAATACGTTGAAACGTGAATAGGAGGAGATAATAGGAGTTTAGAATTCAACTTGAGGAAAAGGCAAGAAAGGGAAGAAAGTAGCCAGACATGCTGTGTGGTGTTGCTTGCCCACTGCAGGTGATTGAGTAATTGTTTCCTACTGATTTAGTGAATGCTGATGTAAAGTCTATAAAATGAATGTTTCTCTATTCCTAGAAATTCTGCTTATCTCCCACTCATTAGGGGAGCAACGAACTATGTCTGGAATATCATAAAACATTTCTGGGTCCTGAAGATTTACTTTCAGAAAATGATGAACCATTAAGAGCCAAAATCGTGAATTCCAGGAGGAAAAAAAATAAATAACATTCCAAGAAACTCTTCCAGAGAGATCCTTCCTCTGAAACAGGAGGACGTAATTTAAGGGTTTCAGAGTTTGCATTGCTTGGATTATAACTGTTGACACAAAGTCTGTGGAGATTCTCAGTCATCCAGGTCATGGTTATCCCAAAAGTGCTTTTTCAAAAGGGAACTGGACTTTCTGAAGTCCAGTGGCCTTTAGAAAAATCACCTTTGTTGACACAAAGAGGACCATACCTATGTCAACTGGAATACCGTGTTTGATCAAAGTAGAACAATAATGATCAGGTTACTTTAAATTGAATCCTATGAAGGATTTAAACAGAAATCCAGAAAAGCTTATACACTGCAATATTAAATGAGGAGAACCTATGCTAAGGTCTATTAAACCATTCCATGGAAAATTAGAAAGAATATTGACTCATAAATTTCATGACATTTTTGTCTATATACTAATACTCATCAGACTATAGAAATAAGCAAGATGAGTTTGAAATCTTATTACAGGAAGGCAAATTTGATTTAATAGTTATAACTGAAGCCTGGTGGGAGGATTCTCATGACTGGACTACAGCAACTAAAAGATATAATTTGTTCCAAAAGCAAATACAAATCCCCAAAAGAAATTACAAAAAGAGAAGAAACTGCATTCCAAAAGAATGAACTTTGTGCCAATACCTAAGGCATCTGGATTAAAATAACTGAAATAAGGAATAAAATAGGTTTCTGTTATTTGTGTTTACTACTGGCCACTAAGTGCAGAAGAAAATAAGGTTCACACCTCCCAAAAGTAAATTACAGATATTCCTATTATACAATATAAAAGACTGACTTTTATGACTTGAAAATTGTTAGAATAAACAATTGAATGATTGTGATAAATTCTGCCAAGATATCTCCTTCAGATCTCTGGCCTGTCCTACAGGCACCTAATGGTCATAACATGTCAGAGAAATATTATCTTTTTTATTCTGTTTATTCTTGTTTATTTCTTGTTTGTCTGAAATTTGAACAGAAGCCAGTGTTCAAGTATATATATATACACTTGATTTAATCCTATGATTTGTAATCTCTATAGAAAAATCACTTTGGAAGTACAGACATATCTTATAATTAAACTATCTTATAATAGGAGAAAGAATCCCTGAATAAAGTATCTCTCATTTTTGCTCCAGTACTCTACTCTAAGGCATTTTTTCCAATATTTAGACAGTTATTTGCAGGAAATCTAATTTGTGGTTCTTTGAGCTGCATGCCATTGACCAATAACACATAATGGCTTAGCTATAAACAGTGAAATCCAGATTATTGTCTTTCTTTGAAAGATCAGATTAATCTTCCAATAAAGATCATACAGATTCAGAGAGAGAGAGAGAGAGAGAGAGAGAGAGAGAGAGAGAGAGAGAGAGAGACCACTGCTCATGAGAAAAAGAAATGTGAAAGATATGCATCCCTTAAAAACAAATCTGGATCAGAAAAACAGACTAGTTGCAAATATGAATTGTTTGTTCATCATCAGTCATGACCCTGCAGAGGAAATTATGTAGGATTATAAACTTAACATCACCTATTTCCACAACTACTCTTTCTCTTAGTGTAATCCAAGTTTCAGTTTCTTGTTTATTTTTTCATAGTGTTTATGCTTCTTCCCACTAATCCACTAAGAGAAGGACTAGTATAGGGATGACATGATAGCAGTGTTCCAATATCTCAGGGGTTGCCACAAAGAAGAGGGAGTCAAGCCATTTACGTTATTCACCAAAGCACCAGAGGGCAGGAGAAGAAACAATGTTTGGAAACTGATCAAAGAGAGAAGCAACTTGAGAAACCATTCACACTGCCGTCCGCTTTGACAGCTGGCTCTGCCCCCCAGCTGTCAGAGTGGGCAGTGGTGTGAATGGTTTCTCAGGTTGCTTCTCACCAATATTTTTTAAGACAAGGTTTGGCAAGAATTAATAAAAAGCTGGAATATAGTTAAATGTCAATATTACACAAAGATTCCGGCTTGGCTATCACCATTGGAGGCAGTCACATATCCCAATTTGTATAGGAAAGACAAGGTTATTATATATAAAGACATTTTGACAGAAGTAAGTTATTTAAAACAAAAACAAGAGCTAAAACAACAAGGAATAGACATGGAGTAGTGGTCTTATCTCCAAATACAATCAAAATACATGAAGGATAAGCAAGAATGGGGTATTAACAGACAAGATACGGGGTTAGATAAAATACTGCTAGGCCTGGAGAAAAAACAAATAAAGAATATTTATAAACACCTGTTGGAACATAAGCTATATGAGGAGCAGGTTAAAGAAACAATGGTGACGTGGGCAATAGATCTAGGATGTAATATAAATATGGATCAGTGGCAGCAAGTATGGGAGCGAAATAATAAAATCACATTGGCGACATCATATAAAGAAAACCTGTATAAGATGTTTACAGATGGCATCTTCCTCCAGCCAAATTAGCCAAAATATATAACGGATATTCTTCTATGTGTTGGAAATGTAAAAAAGAAAAGGGCACCTTTTTTCATGTATGGTGGACATGTAGAGAAGCACAGGTGTATTGGCGTATGGTCTGGGAATGGGCAATAGAAATGACTAGGCAAAACATTCTATACAAACCTGAGGCATTACTATTAGGAATACTAGAGAAAAATGTAAACAAAGAGGATACATATTTAACTATTCATGTCGTTACGGCGGCAAGGATACTATTTGCTCAAAAATGGAAAGCAATGGAAGTACCGAGTGAGGAAGAATTAATAAAGAAAATTATGTATTGTGCAGAACTAGATAGGATAACTAAAAGATTAAAAAATCAGGAAGAAACAGAATTTTATCAAATATGGAATAAATTTTATAGATGAGGGGGGAAAAATGGAGGTCACAAATAAAGAGGTAAGTTAAGATAGAGACCAGAATTGTATAGTTTGTATATAGATATATTATATGTAATTAATGTACAATATGGACTGAGGTGTCAGTCAAAGACGATTTACCATGTTCAATGTTTTTAATTCTTTTTTTTCTTTGTATTCAATAAAAACTTTAAAAAGAGAGAGAGAGAGAAGCAACCTGGAATTAAGGAGAAACTTCCTGACAGTGAAGACAATTAACCAGTGGAACAGTTTGCGTCCAGAAATCGTGGACACTCCATCACTGGAGATTTTTAAGAAGAGACTGGACAATCACCTGTCTGAGATGGTATAGGTTCTCCTGCTTGAGCAGGCTGGACTAGAAGACCTCCAAGGTCCCTTCCAGCTCTATTCTATTCTATTCTATTCTATTCTATTCTATTCTATTCTATTCTATTCTATTCTATTCTATTCTATTCTATTCTATTCTATTCTATTCTACAAAGCATCTGAAGTCAGGACAAGAAGCAACGGATGGAAACTAATCAAGGAGAGAAGCAACCTAGAACTAATAAATTTCCTGACAGAACAATTAATCAGTAGAACA
Source organism: Bothrops alternatus (assembly GCA_034064705.1). Lineage (NCBI taxonomy): Eukaryota > Metazoa > Chordata > Lepidosauria > Squamata > Viperidae > Bothrops > Bothrops alternatus. Next base: position 6,837,244 of record JARGCV010000007.1, on the reverse strand, counting down.
ACCTGCCTCCAGAAGTTGGGAATGCTCTGACACTGGAAGTTTTTAAGAAGAAACTGGACAGCCATTTGTCTGAAATGGTATAGGGCAGAGGTCCCCAACCTTTTGGGCACCAGGGACCAGTTTTTCGGCGGACCGGAGAGTGCGTGGTTTTATGTGCTGCCTGCATCTCATGGGTGGGGCTTTGCTTGTCCATGCGGACCAGTTGCTGGCATGCTGCGGCCCTGTCTATGGACCGGCGGTTGGGACTATATGACTCCCAAAGTCCTTTCCAACATTAGTAGTAGTAGTAGTAGTAGTAGTAGTAGTAGTAGTAATAGTAGCAGCAGCAGTAGTAGTAGCAGTAGTAGTATTAATAATAATCATCATCACATAGTCAGCCAGATGTTCAGACTGGATTTGGCATTTTTGTGTACCTATTGAGTCCTTACCAAGGATAACATAAGAACATAAGAACATAAGAAGAGCCATGCTGAATCAGGCCAAAGCCCATCGAGTCCAGCATTCTGTGTCACACAGTGGCCCACCAAATGTACATGGGTATCTTGAGCAGAAAGAGAAGGCAAAACCCTCCCTTTCCTTTGACCCCCAAACAAATGGTACTCAAGGGAATCCTGCCTGCCTCAACCAACATAGAGGCGGCACATGGACATCTGTTTTAATAACCACCAATACACTTTGCATCCATGAATCTATCTAGCCCTGCCTTGAAGCTGTCAAGGCTGACAGCTGTCACGACCCCTTCAGGAAGTGAATTCCATAAATCAACGACCCTCTGGGTGAAGAAATATTTCCCTTTATTTGTCCTCACTTTCTTAGCTATAAGCTTTAGGGAGTGCCCCCTTGTCCTGGTATTGTGTGATAGAGAAAAGAATTTTTCTCTATCCACATTTTCTATCCCATGCATGATTTTATACACTTCGATCAAGTCACCCCTTAAACGCCGTCTTTCAAGGCTGAAGAGACCAAGGCGTTGCAATCTGGTTTCATAAGGGAGGCGCTCCATTTCCTTGATCATTCTTGTTGCCCTTTTTTGCACCTTTTCCAGTTCCATTATTATTAATTTATTATTATTATTATTAATTTAATTTCTATGCCGCCCTATTCCAGAGAACTCATATCTTTTGAGGTGCGGTGACCAGAACTGTACACAGTACTCCAAGTGTGGTCTCACCATCGATTTGTACAGAGGCAATACAACACTTGCTGACTTATTTTTGATTCCCTTCCTAATCATGCCAAGCATGGAATTTGCTTTTTTTACTGCTGCTGCGCATTGGGTTGACATCTTCATCTTCAAGGATAGCCAGATCTGGATGTTTGAATAGATGGTATTACAGATATTGTCGCAGGATGGAAGCTGTTCCTAGTAAAGCCGCCTTTTGCAATTGACTGATGGTGAATTTGTCAATGTCAATGATGTCCAAGTAGTGCTCCAGTTGTTTCGGGATTACACCCAAGGTGCCTATTACTATTGGTACTACGCTTGCTTGCCTTTACTATAGTCATTCATTTCTATTTGTAGGTCTTTGTATTTTGTTATCTTCTCCAGTTCTTTCTCTTCTATTCTGCTGTCTCCGGGCATCATCATCATCATCATCATCATCATCATCATCATCATCATCATCATCATTATTATTATTATTATTATTATTATTATTTCCTACCACCAGCCTATTTTTATTTTTCCTCTCAGCAATCTTTGCTCTCTTCTCTGGTTCCCACCCTGTGCCACACTTCTTAGGTCACAAAGACATCGAGACAGAATTTGCAGACACAAGAATTGTCTTAGAAAAGGGCAGTGCAAACCTCCAGGGGATCGTTTTCAGCAGACCTCAGCGCCAGCAAGTTTCCATGACTTCACCTGATAGATGGTTATTCCTGTAGCCAAAAGCCATGAACTATCAATTTGATATTTTAACATTGCCCTTGCTTCTGGGAAATCTTTTCTCTCTCTCCTGTAAGTAATAAATAAAGAGAAAGAAAAAAAGGCAGACAGTATACATATTGTTTTTTCATTGTTCCTACAGTTTTCATGTTTCTGATTTCCCTCTTTGCAAAATATAGGGGGGAAAATTAAGTCATAAACTAGATCCAGTCATTAGGTAAAGTGAGATGGATGATGGGGACAACAGCATTTCTCTGGTTATTGTTTCTGAATTCCCCCATTCTCCTCTCTTGAAAGGCTGATGGATCTGTTAGAGAAGATTTTTGGTCTGATTCTAAGCCAGGTCACCCAATGAAAGACACAGGACAATTGCTCCAAAGTAGAGGGAGAGCTTATTCAAAAAGCCAGACAGTGAAACAGATGGTCAGCAAAGTGGCCACCCCTTAAAAGACAGAGGCAACAATACTTATAGGAGAACATGTTTGTTGTTCATGAGTTCTGCAGATATCCTGGACAGTGTGTTTGTCTCCAGAAATATTTGGGCTTCAGAGGTGAGAAGATGCAGGTATCTCACCCTGCAGTGGTGATAATCCTTTTGTCTGTTTTGTGTGAATACCGTAGATGTTGGATTTTTAGTCTGGTATTGGGAGAGCTCTGTTGTGTGGGTAAAGGATTTCCATGTCTTGATTTCTTGTTACTTGTGTTGCTGGTATTTGCCTAATTTCCTAATGTACTTCCTAATGAGATACACACTTTGTTGTTAGTTGCAAAGTCATATCCGACCCATTGTGACCCCATGGACAATGTTCTTCCAGGCCTTCCTGTCCTCTACCATCTTCTGGAGTCCATTTAAGCTCATGCCTACGATACACTCTTAGCCTGTCAATATAGGTAGAAAGGCTTAAGTGATCTTTTGTTTTATTGATTATGGGTTCACTGTTAGGTCATGGGGAGACCCAAGTCTGTGGGTGGAATGAATGTTAAGGGCTGAGGTAGGCAACATGGAGGGCATATGGGCATTTTCATCCTACAGTCCAAGGATCACCAGATCAGCAACATATTCTTCTAAAAACGCAAATGAAATTCTGTCCTTGACTTCAGCTTGACTTTCTTCCATCATCCTATATGTCTCTTTCTTGGTATCAGCTTTCGTTTCCTTACTTCTTTGTGGAGTAAAACCAACATATTTTCTATCCTTTTCCTTTAACTTTTAAAAGACTGTGAGACAACTGCAGAACGTTGTAACCAGTATTAGCTTCCTAGAGGATCTTTATCCAGGTCCATGGATGGGGGTGGGGACCAATAGAAAAGATGCTGCTTGGGAATGAAATGAAGAGAAAGATTATGGGTAAAGTACCAGGAGTACAGCGGTGCATGAATTTGAGTGTTTAGCTTTATCTCACAAAAATCCACAGTGTAACCAGTATATAGCTAGGTGCTGTGAGTCCACTGACATTGCATACACCTGCATACTTTCCCATTTTTCTTTATTGTGGACCAGTTGTTACACTACATTTAGTTGAGTCTACCTGTTACTAAATGTTCTTCTGCTCATTTCAGCCAAGTTTTTTTTCTGGAGCCAATTACTGTACTTTCAAATCTAAGAGGTATAATTACCAGAGCAATCGATAAGGAGGTCAGTAAGGATTCATATGATAGATGAGATAACGCCAGCACATTCCACACTTCAGAAATTCACTAACTACCAAAAGATGCTTTTGGCACCATTCTTTAATGTTTTCAGTTTGTATTTTATCGCAGATTGAAATCCCTACTCTTCACCACAGGGAGTGCCTTTGAGAAAAATTGTGCTTTTCAAATCATTCTGAAGTAAGAATCAAGATTCTACACCATGCAGGAGCAGAAATAGTATTAATTGACACAGAAGATGTACATTTTAGTAGCAATGCTTAAGCTGTTTTTCCCTCAGAGGCACCATTTCAGTGCTCCAAAGGCTGAGGCAGCCTGACTGATTTGATCGTTGATAGAAGCAGTGGCAGCTATTTTTGTTGTTCTTGTTGTCATTCTTGGATAATTGAGTGGAGAATTTAAATTGCTCAACTTGTTCAAGCTGAGCTCCATCAAAGTAGATGGTTACCATCAGTTGGGAATACCTTAGTTTGTCAGTATTAATGGTTAAAATGTTTAATATCAAGTAGAATGCCATTGGCTTCTTTTTCACTGTCTGCAAGAATCACATCCTTATTAGCAATCATTATGTTTGTGATGAATTCTTTGTGTACAGATTCGACATTGCATCAACTGGACAAACTTTCTACACGATTGCATCAAGCAGGATGTTGAACAGCAAAGGAGATGGAACACAAACCTGCCTCTCACCAATACACACAGTCTGTGGGTGTTTTGTCATTAACATGAACAGAGCATTGTGATCCTTCATATATCTGATACAGGCAACATTCTAATATAATAACCAGGTCTTCTGGGTGAATGGACATTGTCAAATCTTGCTGCAAAATCAAAACATCTGATGCGTTCCTTGAGTAATAGTCCTAGTACAAATATTTGGCTGTGTCATCCTTTTTCAGACTGAAAACTAGCCAGTTCTTCTTAGGTTATGATTAATAACAGGCTAATCCCACAGTTATTCTTGCATTCCTGAGTATTTTCTTTCTTGAAAATTGTTCCTTTATTGCCTGTTTCTATCAATTTGACAATTTGGTGTATCATCACCAAATCTTGGTATTGGTATTCAGGAATAGTTCTCTTCACAGCAATGAATCCAGGATTGTTTGTAACTGTATGTAGAACTGTGTTTGTAACTGTGTTGTTTTTTAGCTCATCAATGGTTATTTCTGTAAGAACATAAACATAATTTTTATTAGTTTTTAATTGTTTTTTATTGTTACTGAACAGGATAGAAATACATGAGGTCATTGGAACTGCACAGTAATATTAGAGACTATGTAATCTATAGTGTAATGTAATAATAATAATAATAATAATAATAATAATAATAATAAAGTTGGAAGGGACCTTGGAGGTTATCTAGTCCAACCCCCTGCTTAGGCAGGAAACCCTATACCATTAGAGACAAATGGCTGTGTTGGAGTATTCACCGCTTCTGGAGGCAGGTTGTTCCACTGGTTAATTGTTCTAACTGTCAGGAAGTTTCTCCTTAGTTCTTGGTTGCTTCTCTCTTTGATGTCTATGTGTTTCACTCGAAAATATTACAAGAGTATCTTATTGTCACTTCTGACTAGGTGGACATGGACATTTCCACAGCTACAATTAAAATTCCATATTGAAATAATTTCACTGAAGCGTTTCAGTAAAAGTTTTGCAAAAGTCTGTCACTCGTGTCTAGCTCTGATTGGCTTCTGCGCCATTTTGGGGACAACATGAGTAGTAAAAGCAAACCCCATAGAGTCAGCCATCTATAGAAACATAGAGATTAACCACATTTACACACCATTGAAAAGAAATAATGGAAAGCTAAAAAGAAAAGAAAAGAAAGAGACTAGAACACATACTTTCCAACAGCCAACACCTAGTTAAGCAGAGATTAGCACCAGAGAAACAAACAGAAAATAATACCCTAATCAAGTAACTACCAAGGAGAAAACTACACCCCCACCAACCTTTCAATCTATATAAACAGGTAGTAAACCCCACACTTACTCACACTGATGATGTCTAATGAAATGTCTGTAAGCAAACAATCAACCTCAGAGAGCATCAAGGACTCCACTTTCCTCAAAGTCTTAGGTGCATCTCCAGAAGATACCACTGTCCTCCCAAAAGTTTCTGCTGAAATATAATGTCTAATGTGACAAACTGGGAGTAACTAACTGTACTGAATTAAAATAAATTTATTTTTTCTCCTACCCTTGCCTGTTCATTGAAGCTTGGTCCCTGGCATATCATTCAAAGATCATGTGTAGCCTATGACTTGAAAAAGTCTGTGTACACACCTAATATAAGCATAACTTTTTTGGCATGAACATTGCTGTGGAATGACAATATTAATGTAAACTCTAATATAATTTCCCATTAACTTCATTGTGCAATGATCTGATCAGAACCCAGAGATATTATGCATTAAGTGAAATCTTACAATAGAGCTAACTTTAATGGATTTGACAATTAATTAAATGCCCATCAGTATAAGGAACCAAAAGAAATATGTACTGACAGGATCCATTGGCTCATGAAGTATGCTGTCTGGCAGAAGTATAGATCAGAGATGTGACTTCCAAGTCTTAACAAGTCCACTGACAATTATCTCTTCCTTCTAATCTAATGTACTTCAGACAACAGCTGCAACTATATCACCATGGGCTTTATTTAGGAAGGTAATTCAAGGTCCTGGAGGCTTTCTTTCTTTCTTTCTTTCTTTCTTTCTTTCTTTCTTTCTTTCTTTCTTTCTTTCTTTCTTTCTTTCTTTCTTTCTTTCTTTCTTTCTTTCATCCATAAATCAGGCAATCATCCTCTCTTACTATTAATTCTGAAGGCTGCTGTCTCAGGGAAACTTCTCAGCTTGATGTTTGAAAAAAGTAAAGTTCTTTTAACCTTTTGAAGTTGTGCATGGGTCTCAATTCTTTTGAACTGGGTATCAGTGGCCGCTTTCAGCAGCTAAATTGCAGAATTTAGAAACTTCAGTAGCAAAGCCTCTCAAAATTTAAAAAAAAAAATCTAGATTTCTGGTGTTAAATGACAGTACCTTTCATAGCCTCAGGGTATCTTCATTTTATCTGACATTTTTGGTCAGTCACTTTTTGCTGAATAGTACCCTACAGAGGTTTTTTTTTTCTTTTTGATTATTTTTATCACATACTTTTGCATATGACCTCGTTGTATTTGATGTATCAAATGTTCAAATTCAATGTTAGTTGCTTTTGCAGATATACAGTAGGGGTTTCATCTGACCTTTTTAAATCTTTGGATTCTTTGCATCCTAGTCCAAGGAATGATAAAATAATTCCATATCTGTCTGTTTGATGGCTCTGTCAATTGATTAATTCTAACAAATTCATGTGGAGATGGTTCATTTATATTATTAGTGAATCTCATTGGAAAGAAGACACATTCTGATCAGTATATTCATTTCTCCTACTTTACTTTATCATTCCTGAATTCCTGATAATGCAGTTAAGCACTATGTGATATATTGAGCAAAACCTGTGATAATGTTGTCACAATAGAAGCAATGGCTGATGTGGTACATAGTCTTGAAATGTGACAAAATGTAGCAAAGACAGATGAAAAATTTCAAGAACAAAAATGGAAATTTAAGTGTGATTGATTAGCTGAGGGTGTTTTGCTTTTCTTAATTCTTTTTTTGGGCCAGCACAGTTGTTTCAAAAGCTGCTGGAATGAACAGTTCTTGAATTTCCATTATACCTTTGATATAAATGGAATGTTAGTCCCAGTGAAGTTTATCCGTGTTCCCTCTTGTATGGAGGGCTAGTTCTTTCAAAGGGAATAATATTAGATATATTTCATACCCAGAAATACATCTTAAAGGACACAAATCTAGAATTAAAGACATTAGTGGTTCATACTGTATATCTAGAATGCCCACAGCCACAGTGAAATAAAAGGTACTTCCAAATTCATAAAAAAAGATATTGCCTTCCATTTTTATTTTTCGGTATGTTTTATTTTTGGCCTCAGGAATGGCATTTTGTTATCATTTATCTGCCATTCCTCATTTCACAAAATCATTTGCTATATTTCATCAGTACCAGTAGGCCTTTGCACTTGGATTTTAGTCATATCAGTTCTTTAGGATAATCTATTATAATACTATCGGTGAAAAAACTAAAATGATAGAATATGTACCTGTATTGCTCAGAAAGGCACTATTTGTCTTTTGTATACATGATCAGCAGAGAATCAAGCAGTGAAAAAAAAAGTGAAATGTATTAACTTGGAGACTAGTGACTGAGCTCAGAGCCAGGCTGATGAAATATTTTGGGTAATGCCTTACCAATAACCACTTTGTCTAGTCTGGTTATTCTGGATAGTATACAACAAAGTTATAAAACAGTAATATAAAAAGTACTCATTATATTTAAAAAAATCACAAAGCTAAGATAGAACAGCAGATGTTCAGTGTAATAATGGAGTACAGCAAGGTCTCAACCAATGTTTGCTTGTAGATGTTTGCTTGTAGATTTACCCAACTAAATAACATCATCAGTGCTATTACATGTTAGTTTTTATATACAATAGCTTGCCTATATGCATAGGAGAAGTTGTGTGAGTGAATTCATCTTTGAATGAGGAGGTTGTTCCATTATCTCATAAAGAGGCCTTGGTTTACCCCCTCCTCAAGAAGCCATCAATTGACCTCATTAAAATTGTCCGGTATCTAATCTTCCCTTTTTAGTTAAGGTGATTGAGAAGATGGTTGTGCAGCAGCTTCAGAGGAGTCTTTCAGTTGGGATTCAGACCTGAGTATAGGATGGAAATGGCATTGGCTGGGCTTTTAGTTGATCTCTGGTGAGGGCAGGACAGGGTTTTGAATCCAGCTTTGCCATACTGGACCTCTCAGCAGTTTTTGATACCATCAGCCAAGGTATCCTTCTGGATCTGCTCAAAGCATTGGGTGACGAGGTGACACTATGTTGTTTTGATTCCCCTCTTTTTTCTGGGATCATTTCCCATTGGCAGTCATTGGAGAGGAGACAATGAGGACTACTGCAGATTCAGTGCCCTTTTTGCTCCTATTCATCATCTATATGAGGCTATATGAGCTCATCTATCAGGCCTCAGGCTAGAAATGAGAAGACTATGAATCCTACTCCTGCCTTAGGCATGTAAGCCAATTGGATGACTTTGAGCCAGTCACTCTCTCTCAGCCCAACTCACCTCACAGGATTGTTATGGGGAAAATAGGAGAAAGAAGAAGTATTAGCTATGTTTGCTTCCTTGAGTTACTTGTAAAAAAATAAAATAAAGGCAGGATCAAAAAAAATCAAGGACTCTGCTTATTTGGAATCTTGCCAGTGCAATTCAGATTTAGGATTAAGATAAAAAAAATTATGCTTCAGATATCATGAACAAGGTATTACTTACACATTGGATCCATGCTTTTGGTTGTATGTGTAAGGGTGTGTTTTCAAGACACTGCACTGCAGGCTGTGAGTCCTAAAGTGATGATCCTATGGATGTTCCTCTGATTTGTTGGTATATTTGTCCATAAAACTAAAAGTAAGTAGTGAAGCAGAAGCTTATGAGATCCATGATTCTGGATATTTCAATCCTAGGGTATTGGTTGGGTATATTGTGTAGTAGCACTGCCATGTATTCTTTCACTAGTTCCGGATCTATGAGCGTAAGGAGTTCTGTGACATTGAATGAAATCACAGTTTCATCTTTTTCTATTTTTCTGGAGGCAGTGTAGTGGAGCGTTGATAGAATATTTTTGCTCCTCTATGAGAGGTCCAAGTTTTTTTGGTAAGTTATTTGTTTATGATAGGCTTAGAGGAAACCATGTGCAGATTAAAAAGTATTTCACATAGGTCAAGGATAGGCAACCTTGGCTCTTTTATGACTCGTGGACTTCAACTCCCAGAATTCCTGAGCCAGCCATGCTGGCTCAGGAATTCTGGAAGTTGAAGTCCACGAGTCATAAAAGAGCCAAAATTGCCTACCCCTGACATAGGTCTATTCAGTTTCTTCAAATTATTGCCTAAAATTCAATACTTCGACCATTTATGGACCTTTGAATTAATTCTAGGACTAAAACTAGTTGAACAGCTTTAGTATTCAAAATGTGAAACTCCATGCACTTAATGAAGTATCTGCATACATGAAATCCATGTTGGAACATCTGCACAAAAGTCTTTTTTTTAAAAAAAAATGAAGCAAGATTAGCTATCTTACAATCATCTCAATTTCTTCTTCATTTTTTTCCATGAGGAAGTTTCTGTATCATTAAAAAAACTACTTACTTGAAATATTACTTTTACTTACTGATTAGCTATTGAAAGAAAGGATACATATTTTTTATTTCTGAAAAAATTAGAACAGAATAGAATAGAATAGAATAGAATAGAATAGAATAGAATAGAATAGAATAGAATAGAATAGAATAGAATAGAATAGAATAGAATAGAATAGAATAGAATAGAATAGAATAGGAAGGGACCTTGGAGGTCTTCTAGTCCAGCTTCCTGCTGAAGCAGTAGAACTTATACCTATAAAAGATCCATTGTTGTTTATGCCAAAGAAAAGAAAAGAAAAGAAAAGAAAAGAAAAGAAAAGAAAAGAAAAGAAAAGAAAAGAAAAGAAAAGAAAAGAAAAGAAAAGAAAAGAAAAGAAAAGAAAAGAAAAGAAAAGAAAAAGAATGTCTCTCAGGGTCAAATTATGTGCCACTACTGCAGAATTGTAGAATTATAATAGATATAATGACCTATTCTAAGAAAACATATCAGAATACTATACATGATATACCTCACACATGGGGTCTCTATTACTAGAGGATTCTCACATTTTAAGGAATTTCCAGAAGATCACAAGGATCAGGACCATCCTCACTGTGGAGGAGATGTTGTCCAAAGGGCGGGTGTCACCACAGAAAATGCTCATTTGCCAGATCCCATCAGATGGAACTCTTTAGCCCAGGGGTACCCAAACCCCAATCCATGGACAAGTACTGGGCCACAGCATGCCAGCAACTGGACCGCACAAACAAGCAAAGCCCCATCCCCGGGATGCAGGCAGCACACAAAACCACCCACTCTCCGGTGGAAAAACTTCTCTCCATGGAACCCAAAAGATTGGGGACCTCTGCTTTAGCAGATGGAACCCACAACTTGTCTCTCCTGCCAGGTAGATGTAATCAGGGAAAGGTCTCTCAGATATACAGTAGAATCAACAATCATCATAAAGCACAAAACCTGACATCAGAGCAACGCAATACACTTCAACAGTCAAGAGCTCTATAGAAGAACTCCTTCCTGACAGCCTTCTGAAAAATTGTAAGACAAGACAATATCCAGATCTCAGGAGATAATTCACAAATACATTTCTTATAATTGCTGAGACAAATTCTCCCAAAGCTCCCCTTGGACTATACAAATGTATGATTGAACTCTTTGGGAAAAAACAGCTAGAGCGAAATTTGAAAAACAGAGAAGCATCAAGTACCCCTTTTTTCTGTTTCAAATCCTCTCTGTCTCAAAGCTTCTTGTGCTTAGAAATAGCTACCTACAGGAATTTATTAACTGTAATAATAAGGCCATGATGAGCAGGAATGAGAAAGCTATGAGTATTATTTGACTCTGTATCCCAAAGAGGTCATTTGCTCAGGAAGTAAATGTGACTTTTGGTGGGAAAAAAAGGCTTTTAGATATTTATATAACCATTTGTAGGAAAATGTTCAAGATAATACTAAAATTGGCTTCCTGTATATCCTTCATATTCATTTCTTATGTGGTTATTCCATTAATCAATTTTTTCAGAAATTGGGCCATTCAGTCCCCAGATAAGATAATTGTCTGGAAATAGCACTTATTCCTTTTGATAGACATCTGCTTTTCTTGAGATAATGATACTGTTCCATTACTAAAACCAGAGACTACAGGATATTGTAGATCCAAGCTTCATTCTCACCCTATCACCAATATAAGCAACCAAACTTTTTCTTTTTTCTTTTCTTCTTTTCTTTTTTCTTTTCTTTTCTTTTTTCTTTTCTTTTCTTTTTCTTTTCTTTCTTCCTTTTCTTTCTTCTTTCTTTCTCTTTCTTTCTTCTTTCTTTCTTTCCTTTTTTCTTTCTTGTACAGGAATGGATTCTGTCTTCCACCCGTTCTCATTTCATTGTAAGTCTTACAAAAACAAAGTGATTGGTCCACCTGCTTCATTCCAGTCTAGCAACGTCTCCAGTTATAAATAGACATTTATTTATTTATCCCACATTTATTACTTACTCAAGATGGTAAACATGCATAGTACTTCTTCCTACTCCTGTTTTTTTCCACAACAACCCTGTGAGATGGGTTGGGCTGAGCGAGAGAGTGACTGGCCCAAGTCACCCAGCCAGCTTTCATGCCCATGGTGAGACTACAACTCACAGTCTCCTGGTTTCTAGGCCAGCAACTTCACTACTACATCAAACTGGCTATCATGGATGACATGTCTCCTCCCCTCCAATGGCTGGTTATTACTCTGTATGGTCATTTCATTCTAGGTTCTCAGAGAATCAGCGACTGCCTTTATTTTCTCCTTTCAGTTGCCCCTTAAAGAAGCTAGTAAAGTTTCCTAGCTACTATGTTTTCCTCACCTTTTCTGTCAGCACAGCTTTGTTCCAGTCTTGCATCTCCAAATGAGCACCAGTTCAGCACTTTCTGACCAGGCTGCATCAAGCATACTTTCCTTTGTCTCCTACCCTGTGTCCATTGTTTTGCAAAGGCCAATCTATGTTATGTGGGTATGATGCTCCAAAGGGCAGGCACCATAGCAGAAAATATTATCTTCCAGGTCTCATCTTAGTGGATGGGACCCATAACCTTCCTCTTCTGTTGCATCTGATGGGACAAGTAGATGTAATCAGGAAGATGTGGTTCCTCAAATACCCCAGTTCCAGGCCATGTTAGATTTTCTAAGTCATTACTAGCGCCTTCAATTGCATCTGGAAGCATATTGGTGGCCAATACATCTCAAGAGCAGAGGTGTAATTTGGACTCAGGAAGTACAAATAAATCTCTGTGTTGCCATCAGCTGCAGCTTTTCACTAGTCCATTCCAGAGGTAACCAGAGTATGAATGACTAGCAGCAAAGCGCCCGTCCAGGTTTCTGAACTAAAACCATTGGAGGTTTTATATCGCCAGAACATCTCTTTGCTCTATCAATGTAACTTTGAAGCAACAATATTACAGTAAGGGAGCAGGAGAGAGAAAGGGGACACATGACTGTCAAAGTAGAACATTTGGGAAGAGTGTGCAAATATCAGGACAATGAAAGGAAAACAAAGGAGACTACTACAGGAGGAGAGAAGGAGGAGGAGGAAGAAGAAGAAGAAGAAGAAGAAGAAGAAGAAGAAGAAGAAGAAGAAGAAGAAGAAGAAGAAGAAGAAGAAGAAGAAGAAGAAGAAGAAGAAGAAGAAGAAGAAGAAGAAGAAGAAGAAGAAGAAGAAGAAGAAGAAGAAGAAGAAGAAGAAGAGCTGTACAGAGGACAACTAGTGAGGGCTGACTTCCCTCTACAAATGGGAAAGGCAAGAAGAAAAGGAATGATGTAGCAGCACCAGCCCTATTGTCAAAACATAGCAGTAGTCATCTTCAGGAAAACAAGCAGCATAGATTCTAGGTTGGGATTGTCCTAAATTTGTTTCATTCTGATTACTTTTATTAGTGAATTCATTTTAGAGAACTTTCATATTTGGAGTGATCACCTCATTTTCAAACAATAACTTGAGAAGATTTAAAACTCCAAGAAGTCTCTGGGATATACTCATATCATCCAATCCATTCCAATGTAACTATCGTCCTTCCTGCAATATAATGTACCAACAAAAACACTCCCAAATTGGATTTTGAGGAAATGATGTTGATTCCTTTATGTTTTTTCAAAATAATCATGGCATTTATTCTGTGTCATAAATGTCTAGTATTTAGGAGAGAAACTGTTTGATACAGTAATTCAAAGCACTTTTAAATTCCTAGGTTAGGAAAGCTGAGTATCACTTCTTTTACTGAGCACAAAATTATACACCATAATGAGATAGAGAGAGAATACTATGAATGTGTAGTTTGTTTCATGTCCCTTGGGTGCTTTTTATTGAAAAACAAATTTGTACTTTTCGGAGTTGCTTATTATATAGTGCAAATGCTATTTAAATTTCAATAAAATTAGACATTCAAGGTGGAAAATTGAGTGTAAGTACATGTAAGGGTAATACCTGTTTGTACACACACACACACACACACACACACACACACACACGCATACCTGCACAGAAACTGAATACACTTGTACAATGCCTAAAACTGTAAATGTACTAACTTTGGTGAAAAGCTTACCATTTTACAAAGATAACACAGTTAATATTTCAACTGAATATATATTCCTCTTTCATTTGAATTGTAGTAAAGTACTCAGCATTGCCAATAAACAATACACCAGAAATATTCTCTACAGAGATGTGTCATTAGAGTTCATTAAATTCCTTGGCACCACACAAGTTATTTTTTAATTGTGTAAAGTCCAGATAGCATTTTGTTCCAAGTTTCAATTCATAAAACAAACATCTTTTATCCCAAGGTACTCAATTAAAAATACTTAGTTGAAACTATAAGACTTAATGATAACATCTTTCTTTTTACTATTTAAAGTTTCAGCTTCCTTGAGTTATGATGCTCCCATTCATTTCAAACATTAAATTTCTCTTGGGACACATGATTGCTCCTTATGTAAAGGTATTACAAAAAATATTCCTGGAAAATCATGTGACTCTCACAAGATCCCCTTTCAAATTTGATAGCTATTACTTTTTCTTTCCCTATACTGGGTGGCATTATCTACATTATGTTTTCTTATCTGAATAATTCAGAAAAAGCTAGTAACAACCAATTAGTAAATGAAGATAAGCTTTCTGCATTTTAACCATATACAGAATAGAAATACTAACTGATACAGGAGAAAATCTATTCTGCAAAGGAAATTTCCTGTTCTATTGTATATGTGCACTCCAAGTTGGCTCCCATTTAAGTAACTTCCCATTTAAGCTGCTTCTGTCCTGTGCTCAGGTCAGCTTTATTCTAATCTGGTTAAAGAAAACCAGATTGAGACACTTTCACAACAGTTTGTCAAATATTCAATCTGATTTGACTCCTATTGAATTTTTCCTTTGATCCTGTGAACATCTCAGGGCTCCCTAGGAATTGTGAATAGAAAATGACAAAATCTTGGATTCAAGAAAAAATAAATCTCAGGGGGAAAAAAAATCAGGTACTCAGAAAAAGAAATAGAAGTTTGAAAAATAATACTTTGTGATTTGAATTGCTTTTCAAGAAGAACTGGTATAGAATTATTTAGAATCCATGGTGAGCATTGTCTCAGTTAAAGGAGAACCCTTCTTCTGAGAAACAGCCAATGGAATGATGGAATTAGCCTGCAGAAAGCTGAAGGAAGACCTTAAGCCTAGATAGACAGGGGCACTCAAGATGATACAGTAAGGAAAAATATACTTTGGGAATGGAGCAAAAAATAAGCATGCCTGGAAGTTATTTTGAAGGTGAATGGGAAGGCAACATCATCTGGTTTTGCCCTTCAGAAAAGGCTGCCTGCCTATTCTGTGAGAGACAAACAATGTCATGTTAAGAGTAAAGAGTAAAAATAAAAAAGTAATTGAGAATAGCCACAGGTAGAGTGGTCTTCCCTCACATGAGCAAACAGGTTGAAACCAGACAAAATCAGAGGACAGCCAACAAAAAATAATGCTGTGAAAGCAATCACCAAGCAGCAAGCCTTACACAAACCAACAACAACCATTGAGCATGAAGAAAAGGAGAGTGGAGGTGATGGATGGCTGCTGGCATGAAATAAAATGTATCCTCTCTGTCTACATAGCCATCTACTGAGTGCTCTGTTTTCTCCTTCCATTACCTGCTTTCAACAGGACTTCTATATTCATTGGCATAATAGCTTGATCTATCCACACAGAACTGCTTCTGTCCCTTGCAACAGTAAACTTCTTTCCAAAAAGAAAGAAACCGTTCCTATGGACAATTTCCATTAGAAGTAAAGTGGCATTTGTCATTCCTAAATGGTAAATGATTTTAGAAGCTGTTTTAGCAACATATCAAGATGTTTCGCTAACTTGGCTTCCTGCATCCTCAATAGACTTTCTGTGAGGTGGATTTCTGCACACACTTATCTGTTTTGCTGTAAGAGTGAAAATCCTGGATGTTAGGACAGGTGAGAAAGGCATTTATGTGTAAAACATTATGGTGAAAATAAATGCTAGTCAGGAAGGATAAAGATGGAGCTCATATTTACTTCTATTTTCTGGACAATCATTATGATCAAGAAGAAGAAAAGTCAGGAATCACATGTCTTTATAATCTTTGAGGCAGATTGGGGGCTTTCCCCCAAAGCAATGGAGTTTGAGCAGCTTAAATGAATATTTATTCTAAAATTAAAAATAGATTCATTCTTGTTTTCTACAAAGTTGTGTATCATACTGTATCAATAATCTTTATACAAGTTGTTGCTGTTACTCCACCCCTCAATTCCAGACTTAGTTAATTATTTTCACATCTTAAAACAATTTATTAGTTTGCAAGATAAGATGCATTAGAAATCAGGTGCTTGGAAAAAGAAATAGGAAAAAATATTGGGAGAAAAATTCAGGTGTCTCAACAGTACTATGGTCATCATACCTTATGAGCTTCCTGGAGAAATGGAGTCAAACTGTTGTGCTACCATGAGAGGATACTTAGGCCCCAAACAGTAGAAGGAGTAGGAGGATGAGCATCTAATGAGAATTTTAAAATAAATCAAGATGGCAGCACAGCTATGAAATTGAAGACCCACCTCTTTTTAAAGTGCAGTTTACATCAAAAAGGGGCAAGGATTTCATTGTATGATCATAGCTGCAATCTGATATTCCTGCAGATATCTATGAGCATGAAACTCCCCAAACACTAAAGGGCTGACTCTCCATCTTCTGATATAAACTAATGGGCATTGCTATCTAAAAAAGAGAGTCCATAAAAAAGGACTTTTGAAAAAAATGGCAATACAGTTTATCAGTTTGACATCTTCAGTTGCATTGAGTGGTTTTAATGTTTGTCTTTTTAGAAAAAAATGTTGTAAAGGAACATGGAAGACTTCTTGACTTTTATTGCTTGCGTATATTTTAATCTAAACGTTATTCATGGTCTTGGTGGCAATAGTGGAGAATAATTTAATTAATGAGAAGATTATATCCAAAACCTAGAAATAAATTTACTATGCCTGCTGCCCAAATAATATTTGATTTCTGTTCCATACCAAACCTTCCAAATAAAGGTTTTTATGCTTTTCCATAAAAGTGGTTTTCATTTTCCTATGTCATTATCAGGATGTTTTAGAATTTATTTTTGTTGCTTTAGTTAGACTTTCCCTTATTATATAAAATGTCTTTCCTCTTCTATCAGTCTTCAATTTTGCTGTGAAAAACTATATATGTGATAGGCTCCAAAAACCAAGACAGACACACTTCTAAGCAGTTCCTTTTATTGTTCCTCACTTATATTTCCAAACTAATGCAGACTAATGACATCAAGATATATACTCCGAAAACTCCTAGGAAGGGGCTGTCTCAATTCTCTTCCTCCCAAAGTTCAAACTTTGCTCTCTCTTGCTATTCTGGAATACACACTCCCTCCCTCCTGGGAACCTGGATTATATTCCATCACACTTTCTATTCCACATTTTTTCTGGCATTCTGAGCTCAAATGTAAAGAAATCTTATGGAAGACATTTCCTCATGATGTCTTCTCCTAATCTTTAACTGAAATACGGGAGGTTGCCAGAAAAAAACCCCCACTCATACATCCCATTTTTAGTTGCTCATTGAATTTGTAAAGCAATTTATTTTCTATCGAATGAGGGGGGGAAAGGGTGTGTAACTAATTACCAAAGAGGCAGAATGCTTAAGCAAAGGAATCAGATACAATTAGACATTCTTCATACAATCTTTAAACAGAAGCTTTGAAAGATGTAGGTTAGATAATGAGCTTGTCTGTTGTATTAGAAAGGAAGCTGGGTGTGCTGAAGGAGATCCCAGGAAAAAAAAAGAAAGTGGAGCATTGTGGTAATTTTGGTTTTCAGAAGCAGGGGGTGTGTGTATTATATGAAATAGTTTCAAGGATGCTTCTTTCAAAGCATTATCAAAAGGTCAAGCTTTGCAAAGCCCTACCAGATTTTGTTAAGGGTGTTTTTTTTCCCCACAAATGAAGCCAAATGAAGGCGATCTTCTTTTTTGCCACCTACACTGGGGTAAATTGTACAATATGCAGTTTTATGGTTCTATAGATTTCTAACCATGTCTTTCTTAAATTGTTTCCTGACTTAAATTATCTAATCATGTGCTCTGGTTTTCACAATTCCATTATTAAAGCAAGTTAATTGGAGGGTTGTAGAGGCAGGCAATCTGAAGACTATGCAGAAAGTTAATAGTTGTTATGTTGTTGCTATTTTAATGCCCCATAAACACATCATGGTTCTGTTGTTTTTTAGTGGCTGAGATTAAAAATCTATTTTCAAACATGGCATTTTAATCTTCTTCTTTTTTTTTCCATGACAGTGAATTTCCAATACATCAAGTCATGTTGTTGACATGGGCTAAAATTTGGAATAAAGAAGGAAACTGAGAAAGACAGATGGTTTGTACTTTATAAAATCCCAGTGAAAGTATTAGTCGCACATGACATAGTTCCTAATCTCTTCTTTAAGGGTTGGAATAGTTTTCATAGTTGGCTTTCATTTCATACATGAAATTAGCCATCCCTTGTTGGTTCCCCTCCTTTTTTCTTTCTAAATACTGTATTGTACTATAAAATTGAAAACAGCATTCTGTATTGGCAATATTTATAAGACTGCAAGATATTTTGACATTAATAGAGTTCACAAACAGCCACAAACTCATTCATTGCAATTTCCTTCTAGCTCTTTTAGAGTTTGCTAAAATCAGCTTTCTCCATGTTGGAAGTTAAATAACTTTCTGTCTTCTTTTCTTCACTCTCAAAATATCACTTTGGCCATTTCCCAATAGTAGTCAAACTGTTCTTTATAGTTTTCCTTAAGAGAGTAAAGAAAACATTGGGCGTAATCTAATAAAATGAAATTCAATGGTCAAAAAAGTAAGGTTCTACATTTAGGCAAGAAAAAACAAATGCACAGGTATAGTATAGATGGTATCTTGCTCAATAGTAGCAACTGTGAGAGGGATCTTGGAGTCCTAGTGGACAATCATTTAAATATGAGCCAGCAGTGTGCTGCAGCTGCCAAAAAAGCCAAATACAGTGCTACGCTGCATTAACAGAGGGATAGAATCAAGATCATGTGAAGTGTTAATACCACTTTACAATGCCTTGGTAAGTCCACACTTGGAATATTGCATCCAGTTTTGGATGTTGAGACTCTAGAAAGAGTACAGAGAAGAGCAACAAAGATGATTAGGGGACTGGAGGCTAAAACATAAAAGGAACGGTTGCTGGAATTGGGTATGTGTAGTTTAATGAAGAGAAGGATGAGGGATGACATGATAGCAGTGTTCCAATATCTCAGGGGTTGCCACAAAGAAGAGGGAGTCAAGCTATTCTCCAAAGCACCTGAAGGCAAGACAAGAAGCAATGGATGGAAACTAACCAAAGAGAGAAGCAACCTAGAACTAAGGAGACATTTCCTGACAGAACAATTAATCAGTGGAACAACCTGCTTCCAGAAGCTGTGAATGCTCCAACACTAGAGGTTTTTAAGAAGAGACTGAAATGGTATAGGGTTTCCTGCCTGAACAGGGAGTTGGACTAGATGACCTCCAAGGTACCTTCCAATATTATTATTATTATTATTATTATTATTATTATTATTATTATTATTATTATTATTATTATTATTATTATTATTATTATTATTATCCATTTGTTTTCTAATCACCATAAAAGAAAGAGAAATGGCAAGGCTAAAATAATCTAACCAAGGCCTAGCTTTGTGAAAATTCAATAAAGAAAGGTTCACAATATTTGCCTAATGGATCTGGTATTAACTGCTCCATATCCAGAAGATTCTAGGGTTGGTGATTTCAAATGTTAGGTCTCCTAAATTTAAAAAAAAGGGGAGAAATGATAAAAACATCATCAACTGTCAGTTCAGAAATAGGATTTGGGCTGTAGAAAAATAACAACAAAACAGATCCATTTCTCCAGAGGGCACATAATGCCAATAAAAGAAACAACTAAGCAGCTTAAAGCCTAAGGAGAAAAGAACGAAATTTATCAGCACTGCAAAGTCAGCCTGGAACAACTGATACCGAAGCATGTAAGGAACAATTAACCTGTCTTCCAACAACAGTGGGAGTAATTTACTTCTGCAAATGTTGGCACCGCATGAGAATAGTAACGCTGTGGAACATATAAAAAGAAGTCATGTGGACAGTGTCTGGACTCTGGAAGAACAGGTTTGTATCCTGTATTTAAAGTACAATTGAAATAGGGTCAGATTCACATAGAATTCACACAACGTGTTGAGAAACCCTAGCTTATGATAAATGAGCTTTGTGCTTTTGTTGCAACTTGTTTCCTCTCTATAAATATGTTCCTCTCCTTTGACTTACTGAAGAAAGAAAAAATGGCAGGTTATCAGGGCACTCAGTTCATTCCCAGTTTACAAATCAGACACATTAATAACTTTTCATTTGATTTGTGTCTTATGAAAATGACCAATGACTCCTGACTTCTATGCTAAAAATAGAGTTTTCAGAGAAATGTTCCTATATTAATTAAACAAAACTCCTGAATTCTAAAACTAGTACCACCAAGAAAACATAAGCTGGCTGATATGTTTTTTTGCTAAAGGAATATTTTCATATGCATAGGAGTATATGTGCCTTAGGACTCCATGTCAAGCTTCATAAATTCTATTTATATTCTTGTCCAGGAAGTATATAATTATTTACTCTGTAATAGATGCATGGAAAATGTATGTGTTTGTGTGGGTTTATCTTTAATTGAAGAGCCACAGCTGACCATAGGCTTCTGTTTCCTTCTCAGCTTCCTTTCTTCAATTTATTCAGTATTGATCTTCATTGTTTACAATTTCTAAGTCATGAGCCAATTAGAAAAGGGTACAGTTTTTTAAAAAAATATTTCTTATTCTCCTTCTTGTTCCTCTTTCTTCTCATCATTTCAACATCACAGGACTAAAGAAGACACAAGAATAAAAAGATTCCCACTGATTACCATCAGCAGAAATTTATTTATTTATTTATTTAAAAGTCTGAAGTTCTTGCTGAAAGCAAATTTAGAAGTTTAGTGGATCTGAAGTTGTTTTTTCTTTGATTTTTAAAATGTTCAAGCCAATAATAGATTTAGCATATTAGTGTTTTTTTTTTCCTTTGTGCCCTCCAGAATGACTTTGTAAATCAGTCTTATATTATACCGATCACATTTGGTCTTCAAAACTTTTGTTTCTGTAAATCCAAGCAATATGTAGAGCCTTTCCCACTGCTGAGTTAAAATGCTCTCCATCTATCCCTAAGTTGGCAAAAAACTACACGGGCATGAAATTTGCTGCCCCAATTGCCAATCTTTTTTTTTTTTTAATATATAAAAAATTCTTTTATTAAAACAATCAGCATTGGACATAAAAACATATTATGCAGCAATCGTCATGACACTCGGTATACAATACTAAGTATTAGTCTTTGAAAACGTCTGAATTAGTAGGCCTTTCCCCCCCCCTCGCGTCTAGCCTCAACTATACTCCTGTTACATTTTATTTTGATTGGTGTTTCTCCTATCTGTTTCAATATTAATGTGATCAACATTAAACATAAGATCTTATTGCTAAACAATCCTCCTAGAACATAGCATACAACATTAGGTATTAATCTTTGTAAACATCTGTTTTAGTAAACGTTCTTCCCTCCTCCCTTACATCTTCAAGTATAATCCGAATGCATTTTGTTTGATTGGTGTTTCTCTTATATATGGTCTATCTACTGTTTCTAGTCTATCGCATATTGTACGTTTGCGCTTCTGAATTGACTTCCTCCCATTACTAGTGCAATCTGTTATAGTCCATAACCAGAGATCCTGAGGTGAAAGTTTCATATCTTGAGGTAGAGATTCAGTCTACTTTAACAATATTAAAGCAAACATCATTAATCATGAGGTTATGTTAAGAGGCATTAGTTATAGAACATATACATTCAACATTGGGTGTTAGTTTTTGTAAACCTTTGATTTGTTAACCCTTCTTCCCTCCTCCCATCGAGCCCTAGCTAAACGCCAGCTGCATTCTGTTTGATTGGTGTCTCTCTTGGATATAGTCTATCCACTGTTTCCAGTCCGTCACAAATTGTTCATTGGAGCGATTTTTCAAATATGCTGATATTTTTGCCATTTCCGCCAGATTTGTTACTTTCACAGTCCATTCTTCAATAGGCGGTATTTCCGGATTCTTCCAGTACTGTCCCACCAATAATCTTGCTGCTGTAATTAAGTTCAAAAATAAATTTGTCTCTGAGGTAGTGATATCCTTTGTGATCCCTAACAGAAAAGCCTGAGGTAGAAATTCTATACGCTTTTTGAAAATAGTTTGGAGTGTCCACCATATCTTCCTCCAGAATGCTTTGATTTTTCTGCATGCCCACCATATGTGAAAGTAAGTAGCCTCCCCGTCTCCGCACCTCCAGCATTTGGGCTGGGTGCCCGGGTAGATGAGTGATATTTTTTTCGGGTCTAGATGCCATCTATAGAACATCTTGTAGAAGTTTTCCCTTAAGTGTTGCGATTTCGTGAATTCTACATTCCTCACCCAGATTTTCTCCCACGTGTCTATGGCGATAGGGTGTCCGAAGTCTTGCGCCCACTTTATCATACAGTTCTTGACTAGCTCGGTTTCAGAGTCCATTTCTATCAGAGTGCTGTACACTCGTTTGATGTGCCTAATCCCCTGTTCTCTGATCTGTTTAATTAGGTTCTCGTCGTTCTGGGAGAAGCCCTTCTTCTTGTCTTCACGCCACCTTGACTGTAGTTGTATATATGATAGCCAGTTACTTCCTATTCCTCTGTTTGCTAGCGTTGCTTGAGATTTCAAGAGGAACCTGTTTTCTTCTCCCAGTACAAGTTCACTGTAGGGCACCACTCCTTGCCCTTGGGATGTGTTCATATCCCCTGTTGCGTGTCCAGGGATCGTCCAGATGGGAATCTTGTCGTGTAGGAGGTGCCAATCTTTATCCTGTCTCTCTTGCCTCTGTTCTGACTCACTGATGGATTGTTCTGTCCTGATTATGCGTGTGAAACATGTGATAGACAAAGCAATGGATTGAAGCCTCTGGCTTGGCTGCCTTCCTTCTCTGCAAGTCACCAGTCTGCAAGACAATCTCCGGCAGGAATAAGAGTGCAGCAGGAATGCAGTAAGCCTGGCTGCCTTTCTGGGCATTTTCTTGTGGCCTTCCTGCCTCACCTCATCCCAGTGTAACATAAAGTTGATGAGTGGGTGGGTGGGGGAAAATTTATCAGTGTCACAAAACAGAGTCACAAACCACACTTTCCATCTGGGATTTTTGTCTCCCTCATTTCTTTTCTTTGTATAGTCAACAAAAGCCAAATGCCTGATTCCTTCATCCTCTGTTCAAGAGACAGTGGGGAACGTTTCGTTATTTTGTGCTAAACTGGTAAAAAGTTTAGAGCCCTCTGAGTTGTCGGGCACTATTGAACAATTCTGATAGTGTGACCTGCTTTTTTGGAGCAGGTGACATGCCTGCAACAATCTGAAATGGCCTCTGGGATCCCACCTACTATCCACTGAGTGGATAGTGAAGCATAACAGATTCAATACACCTTAATTGTCATTTAACACTATGGGCTTCAGGGGAGAGAACACTAATATCAATTCAGCCAAGGGGCACTCATGGATTGAGGCTGAGATGTCATGAGAACAACACCGAAAAAGAAATGCTACCAGTGCTTATTTGTGCTATTGTTAGGTACAAGTGCTAGGTGTTAGCAATAGAGACTTCGGTTAAGACAATGGAGAACTGCCATACTACTGCATATGGCTAATAAATTATATTTGTTTGCAATAAATCACTCTCAGTTCACTATTCCCCCTCCTACCTACCAGTTACCATCCATTCCCAAAGAATGCTGGCATCACCACATAGCTGTATCCAATTCTATTTTAAAAGAAATTAAGATCTTTCTTCCTAGTATCTATAAAGGAATTTAGAGCTGATTTTAAAGGAGGTATGAGAAAGATATTAAGGGAAGGACTTGGAGAAGGGATTCACTTTGTTTAGTACAAAATGGAGAGAAAATTGATATTAGCTGTTCAGGGTAATCCACCTCAAGAAACAGGCACTGCAGAGATTTCAGGAATGTTACTTTATTGTTATGAGGCAAAATAACAGAATTTTGGAAGCCTATCCAAATTATTTCTTCTCTTTTCTTCTTCTCCCAGTCAAGGCAGGTTTGGTTTACATTTCCTTTTTATACTTCCTTCAAGCTCTAGGCTCTGCAATTGCTTGCCCAATCTCCTTTAACAACTCCTATTTTCCTCAGTGTCAGTTTTGAATTCACTTGTGCACCAAAGATGATAATATATCTGTTATATTGATGATAATAAATGAATTACAGGATTTATTAATAAAAAAATGAATATTGGCAGCCCCCCCCCCCACAATGTAAACCAAACCTGCAAAAAATTCCGTGGAAGTCTAAAACTAATTCTATTAAAATGGACTACTATAAGAGAATTAGGCAAGTCTAATTATGCTTTATCTCCTCCTTTTCTTTTATATTGATGTTACATATTTAGGAAGGAAGGAAGGATGGAAGGATGGAAGGAAGGGAAGGAGGGAGGGAGGGACGGAGGGAGGGAGGGAGGAAGGAAGGAAGGAAGGAAGGAAGGAAGGAAGGAAGGAAGGAAGGAAGGAAGGAAGGAAGGAAGGAAAGTTTTAACAAAATTGCATTGGCACAATGGAAGAGAAAGCCTCTTCTGTGTTTCTTCCTCCACTTTCCACAGTTACAGTTATGGTGGCATTGTAATCCATCACTGATGGCTGATACTTCTACTATTATTTCAGCATTTTTCATTTCATATTTTTATCTGCTAGAGAACCTGTGTACTACATTAATTCAAATTTGACAGCCCAGGTTCCACTGCAAGTAAGACGGGACAAGACAAGCACAACGTGCTAATAAAAGTAAATGCAATTATTCTTTGGTCCAGAGCTGGCCCTGTGACGAGGCTCAGTGAAGAGAGCCACCTCAAGCAGCAGACGTTGCAAGGCAGAGTAGGATAGCCAATTTCTCTATCCCACAGTCTCTAATCTAGTTTTGTTTTGTTTTTTTTCCTGTTGGATGCAGTCCAGTGACAAAGATTCAGTTTCCATTCTAGTTACTTAATATACATGGAAGAGAGAGGGTTGCCATCTTGGTCCAAAATTGCTTTGTTCTGTTTCTTAGTTTGTTTTTACAGGAAAAAAATACATAATTGTACTTTACTGAAAGACATTTCAATGATTTCATAGAATCCTCTTATATAATACTAGATAACCCATGCCCCATTGTGTCATCATTTCAGAGGTATGTCCTTACCTAAACAGAGAACTTGAATGACCACAAACTGGGCAAAAAAGCAGTGGAACTAGGAGCAATTTTCCACCTCCTGTTGGCTTCCCCATTGAATTTCCTCATGGGGAAGCTGGCAGGGAGCATTGAATATCTTCCTTCCTTCCTTCTTTCCTTCTTTCCTTCTTTCCTTCTTTCCTTCTTTCCTTCCTTCCTTCCTTCCTTCCTTCCTTCCTTCCTTCCTTCCTTCCTTCCTCCCTCCCTCCCTCCCTCCTTCCTTCCATCCTTCCCTCCCTAGAATTCCTGCCAGTTTCCCCATTTATTTTGCTTATGAGAAACTTGTATGGAGAAAGTCAGTGAGGAAGCCAGCACAAATTTGCAAGTCCAAGGCCAGTGAACAGTAAGGGAGGGAGTGGAGAAAGGGATGGGTAGAGTGGCAATCCCTTGTTCTGAAACATTGAAACTGAGGGTCATATGAGTACAGCAGCAGCTCAGCAGCTAAAGCAGTTGAAGCAGCTACACTTTCCTAAATTTCATTGTTTTTGCAAACATGGGTCCTGGATTTTGAATGTATTCTGAGTTAGCCCATTTCTGCTACCTTGGTTCAAACATTATTGCCCTATGATGGCACTGTTTCTCCCAGTCAAAGACTATTATATAGATTGGAACAATAGATAAAAGTGAAATAATGCAGAAACAAGTGAATTCATTTAACTGAATTAACTTATTTGATTTCCAGAGCTAATTCAAGGTGTCAGCTCTTATTTTTCATTGGTGTCCCTTGATATATTCATCCTGTAACAAAATCTTCTGAGTTCCTGAGCCTTCTGAAGCCCACCCTATGGCTTCCAGAATGCAAAACTTCAATGGCAACCTTCATTTTATGAAAGTTGCACTGCAGAAAGCTTTCGTGTCTCTTAGCTTTCCAATGTAAAATGTAGTCTTGGGGAGTTTTTTAATCTCTTTTGCCTCTTTTGTTTAACTGAACTTCTAAACTTACCCTTTTCTACTGATGTTTTAATGCATATATTCTATTTCATAATTTTTATTTCAAAATATTTATTTAAAATAAAATAAAATATATTATTTAATTTTGTAAATGAATGTTTTAATAGGAAAAGCATAGTTTAATTATTTGCAAATAAACAGGATATAGTTTAATTATTTGTAAATAAATAGGACAGGTATATTTCAGATCACAATTTCAGCATGATTCTTCTATCATCTTACTTAAACTCCTTTCCATGATGTATTAAATTATTTTAAATTATTGTGTCACATATTACAGGGGATGTGTGTCTTTCTGTTTAAACATTGTGTGTGTGAGAGTGTGTGCGCGCGCATGCGTGCACGCATGCGCACGCATGTGTGTATGTGTTTTCATACATACATAATAACCTTGAATCTTTTTCAGTGGAGGTACCACAGGTGTAGTTTTTCACGCCAAAATCTAAAATTGCAAGGTTTGTATGTAGTGGGAAGTAATCATGAACCCAAGTCTTGTAATCAGCCTTACAATGTGTAAAAACTACAAGTCAGAGAAAATTGTAAAACAGCTTCTGAATACAATATAATTAACACGATTCATAAAACATTTTGCTTTGTTGCATTGAATAAAGCTTGGCTGGTGGTACAAAATATGAGGCTTATATACCCTTTCCTTTAAATCTCTACTTGTGACAAAATGAAATAAGAGAAAAAAAATTTTTTTGTTTCTTTTTAGTTTTGCATTTTGATCAAGGCACAGTAAAAATGAGGGAGACACAATAATCAATTTTAAAAAATCAGCCAATATAATAGTTTTAACTTAACTAAACCAATAAACAGATATTTACAACTAAGATCAAACTAACTGGTTCTCTGCTTTGCCTTCCCTGCACCTTAGTCAATTGGCTAGGGTGGGGGCAGGAGGTTCCAGCAGGGGGGGAGGTCCTGGTTGCTGAATTGCTGGAGGTCCCAGCTGGGGGGCAGGAGGGTACAATTGGGGGGCTAAAGGAGTCTCAGACTGGGCTGGGTGCAGGAGGGTGGGGGGTCAGCAAGTCCCAGCTGTGAGAAGGCGAGGGGGTTTAGCTAGGGGCGGGAGGCCCAGAGTGCCTCTGTGGAGAAAATCTGCCCCCCACCAGCTGAGCCTCTCATCCACACCGCAATCACATAGGATTCCATAGAAGGGGCACCAGGCAGGGGGCTGGAGAGAGGAGAGGACAGCAGGGAGGATCAGAGCTGCCACTGTCTCCCTTCCACAGCATAGCCCCATTGGCATGGGCGGAGATGGCCCTGGGATGGCTGGAAGGGGGCCCTCTCCCGGCCCAGGCCCCATCCACTCGGTGGCTCTGATAGGGGTGGTGGCTGCTCCTGCTCCTGCTTCTCCAAGTCCCTCGACTGGCCAGCCACACAGGGAAGCAGGAGGGCCGGCCAAGGCTCTGGAGCCACCTCAGTTGCCTGCTGGCCACAGCCGGCCCCACTTCAGCAGCCTGATGAGGCAGAGGATCTTGCGCACAAGCTGCCCAGCTACGTGGGGAAGCAACACCTGGGCAATTGCAACCAGTTTTAGTCCACAAGGTAAAAAAGATGCTGAGACTCTAGAAAGAGTACAGAGAAGAGCAACAAAGATGATTAGGGGACTGGAAGCTAAAACATATAAGGAACGGTTGCTGGAATTGGTTGTGTCTAGTTTAATGAAGAGAAGGATGAGGGGGGACATGACAGCAGTGTTCCAATATCTCAGGGGCTGCCACAAAGAAGAGGGAGTCAAGCTATTCTCCAAAGCACCTGAAGGCAGGACAAGAAGCAATGGATGGAAACTAATCAAGGAGAGAAGCAACCTAGAACTAAGGAGAAACTTCCTGACAGTTAGAACAATTAACCAGTGGAACAACCTGCCTCCAGAAGCGGTGAATGCTCCAACAGTGGAAGTTTTTAAGAAGAGACTGGACAGCCATTTGTCTGAAATGGTGTAGGGTTTCCTGCCTGAGCAGGGAGTTGGACTTGATGACCTCCAAGGTCCCTTCCAATTTTTATTATTATTATTATTATTATTATTATTATTATTATTATTATTATTATTATTATTATTATTATTATTATTATTATTATTATTGTTGTTGTTGTTGTTGTTGTTGTTGTTGTTACATGCAGGGCTGGGCAGGAGGAGGTGGTGGCAGTGATCCTTGCATTGCCAGGCCTGGCCAGCAGCAACTCTGGAAGTGAAGCTGTGCTGCCCATCCTCATGCCGGTCGGGTAGCAGCGAGGAAAGGCAGGCTCTGGCACATGCCCACCGCTTGTTGCTGCCGTCCTGCATCATCTTGTGTGCACCTCCAGTGCCTTGCAGCCGTCTCCCTTTCACAGTGCAGCATCAACAAGGGCAGCGGTGGGCCGGAGGCATGCAGGGGATGATGTGGAGTGGAAGCAGTGAGGGGTGGGTGCAGCCAGAGCCCGCCTTCCCCTACTGCTGCCCCCACCAGCACGAAGATGGGTGGCAAGCTGCTGCTGGCTGGGCCTGGCAATACAGGGAACACTGCTACTACCTCCTCCTCCTGCTGCCCAGCACCACACGTTCCCAGGTGCTGCTGCCTGATGATGCTGGGCAGCCAGTGAGTAAACTCTGCTGCCTCATTGGGCTGCTGAGGCAGGGCTGGCTGTGGCCAGTGGGCAGCCAAGGTGGCTCCAGACCCCCAGCTGTCCCTCCACCTCCTCCTGCTTCTCTGCATGGCCAACAGGTCAAGGGGCTCAGAGTAGCAGGAGAAGCAGCAGCTGCCACCCCTGTCAGAACCCAGGACCCAGCTGGGCAAGAGCCCCCTTCTTGCCATCCTGGGGCTATCTCTGGCTGTGCCAATGGGGCTCTGTGGCTGGTTCGCCATGATGCAGGACAGCGTTTCTTATGTTTTTGATTACAAGTGGTACCTTCCTCAACCACACAGTCTCCCTGAAAGCGATCAGTTCTAACATCAGACACAGGTAGTTGGAGAAAAAATAGTAAGTCGCCATTTGATACCTGCCTTTTTCTTTTGGAACCAAAGTTAGTGGGGAGGTGGCTGAAGAGAAGAATGGTCAGGGTTCTGCCTGTTTTATTTTTAATGAAATGGACTGGGCTGCGTTGTTAATAGCCTGCTGCGTAACAATGCAGGTAGAACCACAACTGTCCCTCTCTTCAACCAGCTGCCTGCTAACTCACTGAGGTCCCACATGGCTGAATACATCCTGCCATAGCTGGTTTCCCTCCCCCCGTAGTCCTGGCCCTCCCGGCCTCGCATGCTCTCCTTTTCCTGGGCATGACCCACTGCAGCACCTTCTCAGCTGTCAGCTGACTGTCCAGCTCAGAGGCAGCTTCTCTGAACTTCTGGCAGTGGGCTGCTTTTCATTTTCTCCTCCGGATGGTTTCGGCAGATCCCCCCCTCATCTGTCCACCCACCCTCTTCCATTTCACTCCCCTTCAGAGTCCTCTTCACAGCTCTGCCCACACAGCCACAAAAGTGGCAGATAGAGCAATGGAGCTGGAAAGCATTTCTCTGCCACTGTGGATCTGGAAAGCTTGCCCCACCCACCACCGCCCAGATGCCCTCGTTTCCCAAACCATTTCTTTTCTAACCTTCTTTCCAGCTCTTCCGTCACTTCCTCCACTGCTGTGTGATCTCGTGAAGTTTGAATTGATTGAACTATTTTTTAGTCCCACAAACTTCTTTTGTTTGTGGGACTGCCCACGGCGGTGGAGGAAGTGATGGAGGACCGCGTTGGAGCTGGGAAGAAGGTGTTGCATGGGTCCAATTGGGGGCAGGAAGCGGGGAGGCGTTTCTGCCATGCATCAACCAGTTCTCTGAACTCAAAAGAAATTAGCTACTGGTTCTACCAAACCAGTGGGAACTGGCTGAATCCCACCACTGGTTCTGCCCAATGGAACACAAGGAACAAACAAAATAAAAATAAGAAAGCAGAGCCTCATGGTATCATGAGAGTAGTGGAGAAGATCCAGAAGAGCCCAAGTGGAATTGTTCTAGACTAAAATCAGGAGGTGGAGGGAAAACTGGGAACAAATGCAAGTCTTCTAGGCATGAAGTAGGCATGGTATGCTTCAGTAAGGAGTCTCCGTCAGAAATCCCTACATGCCATGAACACACATCAAATGAAAGAGACAGAAACCCTCTTGTACAATCAGTAAGTGAGTCAGCTGAACATCAGTTAAGATCCTTTTTAAATACTTTTAACTCATTGTATTAGAAAATGCTAATGCAAAGATTAAAAAGTAATGTCAACTAAAAAATGAAATGGAAAAATAGAACATACAGAAAAGGAAAATATAGAAGAAAAAACTAAGAAAAGAAATAATGACTTTCTCCTTTATCACAAGTATAAACAATTTGAAACTTACCACCTTCTCTTAAAATAGAAATGATCTCTTATGCCCAGAGTTATCAGAGATAACAAACATATATATTTTAACCTTGATCAAGTAAACCAACTTTATATTCTTACGGTTTACTTTTAACAATCTTTATCTTTAGTCTCTTCAAATAGTATCCTAAAACTTGAGGCTGAAGCAGAGAAACTGGGACAGCCTGGGGCCACTGGTGACAACTAAGAGGAAAATAAGCTAGTTTCAGTTTTGAGCAAGCCTTTAAATCAGACATGTCAAACTCGCAATGTCATGTGACATCGCGCAACGTATCAGGACGGTTTTTCCATTGTCAGCAATGGGGTGGGCACAGCTTCCGGATGACACGTCCGGCCCGTGGGCCGGCAATTTGACACCCCTGCTTTAAATAAATACTGAGCGACTAAAACCAGAATGTTCCCTTCCCAGTTTGATCATCCAGGTGGCAAGCTGTGATCTTTATCAAGGCATGTTTGTATTCAGCAAGGGTCAATGTACAAATAAACTTCCCAGAAGTATGTGAATAATATCATCTTGCAGCTATATTGTTGTTGCTGTTGTCTCTGGAGTGAGAAGAAAAGAAATTACCATCAGTCAGATTGTATCCAGGCAATGCTATATCTCATCTATCTGCATATAAGCCTTCTATTTATCTAGTGAATACCATGACTTATTATTTATTTTCAAATATTTCTGGTCACACTTCAAAACCAAATTATTCTAGGGTAGCCTACAAATGTTTTAGATGCCATTTTTAACTTACAAATTAAAGGCAGCAGCTAGAAATCTGTTGTATGTGCCAATCAACACTTTGGGGCTCTCTCTTTCTCCCTTTCTCTCTTTTTTTTCTTTCACTCTCTTTGTTGGAATATATTTCATAGCAGATGGAAAACTTTGTTAGAAAGATTGTGCCATCACTGACTGGTGGTCTGTAACAAAAAAAGGTAGGAACAGGATGCAAGCTAGCTTGCTTTTGATTTGCAAGTGTTTTTCCATGTACATGAAAGCCATTTCCATTACCCAGAGCTGATGCAGAAAAAAGCTGCTAAAAGCTGGAGCACGAGCTTCTAGAGAAAAGTGTGACAAACGTTAATTGAATAAGGTCTGGTCCAACACTCTTTGTGCATTATTGATAGCATTTCTCTCTCCACTCTTGAGAAGAATATGTTCCTGCTTCCAAAAGGAAGCCAATGAAAACTGGTACAATGTGTATCAGCCGCAGTATACAGTGGGAGGAGCAGCTGTTCTTTGGAGAAAAATCAGGGAGGGCGGGGGGAGGCATCAAGGAAAATGTCTTGCTGCAACAAAATTAAGCAAACATATGAAGGGAGGAGTTATGCATATGACGCCCATCTTTCAAGGTAGCTAATTGGGCATGCCAGTGGCTTTCTTTTTTTTTTTTTACAGATGTAACTTTTTTTATTTTGACATTAAGCTGTACAAAGTATTTCACAAAATATATACTGCAGTCACACTTCAGCATTTGCTCGCTTTCTTGCATTAGTTTGGTACAAAAAGGTAGCAATAATAATAATAATAGCAGCTTTGACAGAAATAAATTAAAAAAAGAAAAAATAAAGTAAATATCCCCCTCCCCCAGACATTAATCCTACATTTTAAAATGTCGTTTCCCAACTCCCCACAATATTGCACTTGAGCATGCGAGCATGCAGGTAAACATATTAGCTTGCTTCTTTACTGTTGAGCCAGTAGACTAGTGCATGTCCTTCTATGACCATCTGCATCAAATGAACTGAACCAGTGGCTTTCTTGATGGAAAAGAGAAGTTATACCATGGACAGCAGTTTGTCCTGCAGGAGCCTGCAGTCATAATGGCACACTTGTTGTCTCTGCAGCAAAACAAATGAAGCATAGCTGGCTCAGGAATAGCATAGCATAGCTGGCTCAGGAATTCTGGGAGTTGAAGTCCACGAGTCATCAAAGAGCCAAGGTTGCCTACCCCTGCCCTAGGGCATAAACTGCTAGAAAACATGCTCTTTTGCCAGCCTTTGGGCTCCCTTCAGAGGTAATTTGCATGACGTTCATTCACATATGCTTTATTACCGAACAGCCATTAATATTATGACAGAGCAGAAACCTACAGCTTTCCAAGAGATGGGCAAGTATAAAGAAAGTCTAGGGTAAAACAGAATATGTTCAGTATATACTGTATTGTATTGATCAACATGGAGAGTATGCTTGGTAATTACCATAAATGGAACAAATGAATGCCCTTTTGTTTGTGTAAGTTCTTAAAATAAAGTCAGTTCCATTTCTTTCCCCATATGAGAAGTCGGTCATTAATAATACCTAGCAGGCAGTCACAGGAAGAACTAGAGGATCAAACCTTGGTATTCAGTTCACCAGCATCTAGTCTTTTAGAAGATTAGTTTTATAAATGTATTCAGCAGCGGTGTGAAAATCGTTACTTTTGGAAGTCTAACACATTTACAGAAAAGCCATTTTGAAGATTCCATGGGATCCTTTTCAGAGTCACTGATCTCAGATAACAGCTGCAAAATGGGCTTCTTCATGAATGCAATGCTATCGGAGAAAGTGAATAACAAAATTCTCAAGACTCTATTAATCTAATAAAGCCAGTTCATACCTCTTGTAGTAGACAAGATCATTATTTATCCCCATCTTTTGACAATAAATTAGTCTGAATTGTTAGCTGTTAGGCTGTTAGCTGCTTTGAATTCTGTGAGCAAAGAATGCAGCCAAATTGCTTTTTATTATAGCAATGGTTGTTTGAAATTGCATCGCCAAGTAAACCTTTATTTTCTGGTGTAAAGAAAATGATTTATTCAAATCAGCTGGAGTTCTACAACAAATATATTTATCACTTTACACCAAGATCTGGGTGTTTAAATAATCGATGCTGAAATTTTGAACTGGGGGGGTGGGTGGTAATATATATATATATATATATTACAAATAATTAAAATTTTAGCAATCTAAGTAGCAAATAGCTATCAGCAGAAGCATCAATCAATAAGGATTCATTCTTTTGATATCTTATGGATCAGTTATTTACAGTATTGTCCCAAATCACAAGAATCAATCTCTCTTCCATGAAAAGAAAGAAAGAAAGAAAGAAAGAAAGAAAGAGAAAGAAAGAAAGAAAGAAAGAAAGAAAGAAAGAAAGAAAGAAAGAAAGAAAGAAAGAAAGAAAGAAAGAAAGAAAGACTATTATCTACAATTGAAAAAGGTATTAAATAGGTTTCTAGACCAATTTTTGAAAATATTAACAAATATCCTCAGGTCCTCAAAAGCTTTCTTTCTCTGTATTCCAGAATTGGTGTTGCAAAGCAAACCTTTATGACGAAGGCATTTTAATGAACATGGAGAAGAGCATTATCCTAGCAAATTGAGGAAATAGCTAGAACGAGAGAGTGTAGCAGTGACAATAGTATATCAGACATTGCATTCAGGAGAAATTTATATTTATTTATTTGCCAGGCTTTTAGGCTGTTTAAATATCCAAATAAGATTAAAATTATAAACCTGAAGAATCAAATCATATTAAGATTTTTTTTTCTTAGCTGATAGATCAAATGAAATGGTAGCTGGAGGGGAGTGGGTACAATCTATCCAACAGTTAAAAAAAACTGCTAAAATAAGATAACCTTGTTGAGATACATATTCCATCCATCTTTGAAATGAGAAAGGAAAAATGCAAATAACTTTTCCAGTGTCGCAAAGAGTCTGAAGTTTTAGAAATTTGCAGTCCATTAGCCTGGTTTTCAGATAACGTTGGGTGATCAACAAGAGTCTGTGCAGTCCAAGAAGAAGAAGTAGAAATCCATATTGGAAAGTGATGCTATTAGCTTTTCATTCACTTTCTCTATAGCATTCAAAATACTATAGCTAATTATTTCAGTACTAAATAATGCTTTACCATTATAACATAACTATTTTTTAAATCCTTTTTTGGGACAATATGCCATTACTCTGATACTGAATTTTAGAAGCCTACTGGTATCATGGATGGTATTATTGCTGGCTGTACAGAATGCCAAAACATGTTATTTCATTCTCCAGTGAAATAGCAAGCACTCTGGAGAAAAATAGTTGTAAAATTATTGTCATCATAATTAAACATAATTTTGATTATAATGCTGTTATCCTTCTGAGTTGCCTGCTGCTTTTCAATATTCCAGCTTTGGCTGTATTACACTGAGATATATCAGCAAAGATGTTTATTTACTTTACAGCAGAGGTCCCCAACCTATGGGCTGCAGTCTACTACCAGGCTATGGCCTCTTGGCCATTGGGACGCGTGAGTGGCTGGCAAGTGCGCACACACATGTGTGCACACTTACCCCCCCTTGAGCTGGCACTAGCCTCACTGTGAGCCTAATGTGGGCGCTAGCCTCACCGCAAGCCAGCACTAGCAGCCCCATTTGCCACGCACACATGCTCGTAACCCTGTTCACGTGCATTCACAGCCACATTTGCGTGTGTGTGTATGCATGCATAAAGGTGCCTGCCCCTCCATTTCCCACCAGGCGCCAACCCAGAAAGGTTGGGGGGGACCTGCTTTACAGTAACTGAATAAACAATTTATTACAGTCCTTCAAGAAAAATTATATTATCTATTTGAACTAATCATAGTGTAATGAATTGTAATGACATATCTATGTGTATGCTGAAAAATACCTAGTGTAATACATGCAAGTACAATTTTGGTTCCAGGACCAGCATTTCCTATACTTTTTTTTTCTTAATCCATGTTAATGGGCATTTTTCCATTCACTGAGTTGGTGAAAAAAAAGGATGCTAGCATATATAAACTGTCTAAACCAGGGATCTTCAAACTTGGCCCTTTTATGACTTGTGGACTTCAACTCCCAGAATTCCTCAGCCAGCGTGCCTGGGAGTTGAAGTCCACAAGTCATAAAAGGGCCAGGTTTGAAGACCCCTGGTCTAAACTAATCTGTCTCAAGAACAAGGCTAGCAAGTGATCCTGTCTTTATAGCTTTACCACAGAACAACGTAAAAAAGCAGTCATTCAATTCCTTTGACTTTGTTTCTCCTTCTACCCCATGTTACTGGCCTGGAAGAAAAACTGCCATCAATTGTTTTTCTTAATATGTGGAAGAACAGGTAGAGTGAGGCTGGGCAAGTGCTTAAATTGGATATTTCACCATCTTATAGGTTGCCAGGTAAATGAGTTCCAACGCAGAAATGCTTCCTGTCTTTCATTTAGACTACTTCTGAAAAGTTGGGCCTATCAATCTTTCAGAAGACCAGTCTACTGCACACATGTTTCCCCCCTCCCAAAAAAAAACACAGCTGGCAAGGTAACCTTGGAATGAAATGATAAGAAACATAGTATGTGCCATACTAGGCATAAGGCCTATTAGGCATAAGGCCTCACAATCCACAAGCCCTCACAAAATTTCAGAATCTCAGAGTTTTTTATTTTGCAAATAAGTTCATAATTGCTTATATGAATAAAAGTAACCCTGACTATTTTGACAGCATTTTGAGATATTTTTAAATTACTTTAAAATTATATATAAGTATTATTTCCAGGATGTACTATATTATAATCTATGAGAAATAAAAGGCTTTCATTTGAAAATAGTTGTATTATTTTTAAGACCACGCTATTAAGTAATTAAAAGATAGATAGGACAGAGAGAGAGTGAGAGAGATAATATTTAAAGTTCTGTTAGTACACACTTTAATTAGACCTTATGGTATAATTTTTTTAACAAGGCGACTCCAAGATTTATACAATTTAGGACCTCACCAAGTCTAACTCTGGCATTGCACTCCACTAACCTGTCATTAAGTTATTTTTTTGACAGAGTGTAAAAGAGTCTACTAGAAAATTGGTAAACTTGTTTCAAAACAGCCTGACAGGTCAGTGGGCCTGAGAAAGGTGCAGGTAAAGCAGAAAGGATTCATTCAGGAAAGTTCCCTTCTGTAGGAAATAACCAGGCTGAGCCTGAGGGAGGAGTCAAATGCATCATAAGTCATGAGTCCTTTCACGCCCACAAGAGATCTAAGTCAAGCCCACTGTGAATTCCTTATTTACTGCCAAATTGCTTTAACTGTTAGAGATTCAGATTCTTGTAAAGAGCTTAAGCTTACAGTAAATCTTTATACCTATTTGAACTGTCTGGATCTCCTGATCTCCCTGGTGACTGACACCTTCTGTTTCCTTCCACCCCTCTTCCATCTAAGCAGCTTTGCTAAGCTATGCTAACATATGTCAATAACAAAGTTTATTATTTACCATGCCCTTATTAAAAAGAGAATATCAGCCGCTGAGAACACAGCATTCTTTTCAAGCTGTTTTGAAGAATTGATGTTTGAAGTACATAATTTGTAAAATTATTGTAACAGCCACTACTGTTGGATTGAAAAGTTATTAAGATTTTGTTTATACCCTACAACATGCCTCCAATCTTACAATGCTGGATTTGTCAACTACTATACTATAGCCTCTAATTACTATTTTTTCTACTCTCAAACAGCATACCACAATAAAAAAAAAGTAGAGCTTGAGAGCAATATCCAATCTGAAATTGCATGTGTTATATTGGTGAGGAAAGAATGAAACAGAAGAGTGCAAGAATTTGAAATGTACAATGAGGAAGAGCCTGGAAAAGGATTTTAACCAGCCCAAATTGGAACTGCTTATGCAGACTAACTGCTGTGTTTTCACATAATGGAAAGCTCTTAAAAGAGAGCTTTAAATGTAATTTGGGGGATTTTGACATTTAGTAGCAGTATTAATTTTTATTTATTTATTTATTAAATTTATTTATTTATTTATTTATTAAATTTTTATACCGCCCCTCTCCCGTAGGACTCGGGGCGGTTCACAACAGAGTAAAAACATAAAAACAATAAATATTTAAAAATAAATTAAATTAATATTAATACAAGGCTGTTGCTAAAAACCTGTTAAAAACCCAATTCTAAAACCCAAACAGCCTTGTTTAAAAATTTTAAAACCCGAGGAGATCTAGGCCAGGCCGGCTTGATTGAAGAGATGAGTCTTCAGTTCTCTTCTGAAGGTGCGGAGATCATGACATGTCCGGAGTTCTGGGGGGAGCTCGTTCCAGAGGAAATAGCAGGAAAATAACAATACTGGCTTCTGAAAGCACCCCACAGTTTTCTTGTTTTTTCTCTTAGTTATTATATTGGTATGTGGGAAAGACCTTAGGAGATTGGGCAAAAAGTTGCTGCTAAGGGAACGGTCAGATAGAGACAGCATAACCTACAGCTGGATAGAGGGCAGGGCAAGAGACTCAGAAGAAACCATCCCTAGTTTCTCAGGTGCTAAAGGAGAGGAGAGGAGGGGGACGGTGAATTATACTTTCAGCCAGTGGTGGGATTCAGCCAGTTCGCACCACTTCGGCAGAACTGGTAGCTAATTTTTTGTTGCCCAGGCCCAGAATAGACTTCTGGAAGCAGCATCCACACAGAGAACCGGTTGTTCATATATTTGAATCCCATCACTGCTTTCAGCCTTGCAAAATTCTGTCAATATAACAGTACTATAGGGTAGAATTAACTCATCTGGTTGTGATTCCTATAGTTTTACCCTTTGAGGCCAACAGTTATTCCTTATTTTTCTACAAAAAACCCTATATGCTAGTATTTGGAGATTACATCTGAATCATGAATTCCTCTGTAGGAAATATTACTTATATCATCAGTTTTGCTCTTCTTCCTTTTTTGAAATCAAATTTTCAAATGATCTGGAGTTTAATAGAACACTTACTATAATATTAGGTAATATTAGATAATAAAGCCTTGCAAGGCTTCAAATTCAGCTCCAGAAAGCTATTTCAGGGCACACAGGGATATAATGTAAATGTAATCCCCATCTGCAATTCTTTAAAGCAATCGCATCTTTTGGGGGGGGATTTTATCTATTTTATTGTTCAATCTGTACATGGTGCTCGCCCATTTCACATGTCTGATTCTGGATGGCTCACATAGTTAAAAAATACAAATTAATAACTGAAATACTAACAACTACAAACATCTATTAAAACCATTAAACAACATAATTTGTGAGAGCATTACATCCATGCACAATTTCAGAGGCTCCATACCCCTGTCAGATCCCCAGGGACAATGGCAAAAGCCTTCGGGGTCTTCTAGAAAGCCACCTGTCGCATGCTAAAGCAGTGCATATTTTCCTGCATTTGAATTTGAAGCACTTGGCCTTGGCAATGTCACCACAAAGAACAGGAAGGATGTATAAGTCTTTTTATTTTTGTTGTTATTGAAGTTGTTCCACAAGATTTGTTGGCATCAAGGCAGAATTTTGAAGGTACACCCAAAGATGTTTTTTCAAGGAGCAACTGGACTTTTCCTGATTTCCCTGAAGACATTTTGCTTTTCATCCAAGAAACTTCTTCAGTTCTGACTGAAGTGGGGCATGGAAGGATTTATATTCCTTGCAGTCATCTGGTCAGAAGTGAAAAAGCTTCTAGGGTGAGAAGCAAAACATTTTCAAGGAAAAACAAAGGAAGTTCAGTTGCCTCCTGAAAAAACACTGTTGTGGCAATTATGACCTGGATGATTGAGAATCTCCATAAACATTTTGGAGGTACAATTTCATTATTTAGGGGGGAGGGAAGGACAGAAATGAAAGTACTTCGTCTCCCAAAGGAATCTTACATTTTTATTTTGGAATATAAAGAAAGAAACCTGAATCTTCAGACGAGTCACTTTGCCACCTACTTTTGATAGTGTGCTCTCAGGGAACCATTTAATATAAATGAAATGATTCGTGTATATTTGAAGTGTCATGGATAAACCCAGTGGAAAAGACAAGAGACAGCAACACAAAACAATAATTCATACTTTAAGATTCAGAGGTTTATTTTGCTAATAATTTGGAACATAGCAAGCATAATAACACAACATCACTTACATTAATAACCCATTGCAATGAGGATCATATGGCATAGCAGATTCCAAAGGACAGTTATAGGCCAATGGCAAATCAATCAGGTCCTGTCCCAAACCTTTATCCCCTTTCTCATTCTAAAACTGTAGTCAGATGGTCTGCTGACTTCTGCTGACTTTCTGCTGAACATAACTTTCCACATATACCTGTGTACATTGGAACCCACATCCATCAGCTATTTTCAGTTCCTCTTTTGCCACAATTACCATACTCATGTTCCAAATATACATAGAACTACCTACTTTGCAATTTCATATTGCACAAAGCTCATCTGATTACAAATATTATTGAGAAACAGCATAAAGTTCAAGTTAAAGCTTCAAATCACTTCTGTGGGGGCCTATTTCAGCTTTGTTCTAGCCCTATCTTATTAAATGAGAAGGGCGTTATATCTTCATCTCCCATAGAAGGTTCCATTGTCTACACATTTTTTTTTGTAGTTCAGCAACATATACTAATTAAAAAAGAAAAAAATACAGCAAAAATCAAGCATAAACTCCAGAAACAGCTGTTGCCACTGTTAAATAATGACATTACACATTCCAATCCATTATATAAAAATTTTTAAATGTATCTCTCAGTTTAAAAACTCCGAAGAATATTTAAAGGGTGGCAAGGATCAGGAATATGTTTATAACAGTTTTAAAAATTATAATTTAACTGTAATTTTTCATGTAGCTATTTGCAAATGCACATTAACATAGAAAAGGAACAGAATGCTGGTGGGCTTCTTTCACTGAAGGTGTTAATGCAGAGACACCCATCTGTCAGGCATGCTTTAAATTGGATTCTGATACTGAGCAGGAATTAGACTTGAAGTCTAATTTCAGCTCTGTGATTCTTCTATGGTAATCCTGATCAAGTTCCAGAAGAATGCTGTTGTTGTGATACCTACTGATTACAATACTTTTGCAATATCCAGGACCTGGTGAGATTTATCCTACCTTATTTCAGATTAGCCAAGTGTCTCATTCTTGTATGACAAGACATTTGAGGCAATTGTGTTACTACAGTTAACAATGAAAATTGAGGACAATACATACTCACAAGTAACTTTTTGCAATTTATGTTCCTTTTTCAGTGTGAACAAAATGGTATAAATAAAACATTTGCATCTTATTACTTTCGGGAACAATCTAGCCTGGCCTGAAAAAATCCAGATACTGTAGCTTTCTTATACTTTTACTTTAATAAGTGACAGAACAAAAAATATAAATGACTGTTCAGAAGTAAGTCTCACTGAATTAAATGGGATATTTTTGCATGATAATAGCTTTGATCTTTTTTAAAATTTTGTTATGTTGCACATTATGGTTTTAATTACTAAGCTATCATCAAGGTCTTCTGGAAAATAAAAAGGAGGAGAGAAATTTTCTGCAGTAACAAATCATTTCATTCCCCATCAATTCTTTCATGCCACAAAATATATTTAAACTTGCATTATTGTTCCAAGAATTTAAAATATCTGCACTTACAGATAGACTGTAAGTGTTATGGAAGAGAAAAAAGCTTTGGTGGACACAATTGAGACTGACCTGAAAGTAGATTTAAAAATGACAGGCTGCAAGAATTATATGGCTGGGTGCCTCCTGCTAAATTTTTAAGACCTGTGGGTGAGGCCTTTGTTGCTGCTGCCATTATGTTGGACTTTTTCGAAGGCCTTATCTTTTGGACGTTGGGTTCCATAATTACTGTTAGTATAATTATTCCTCCTGTGGGTTCTGTTTTGGACTCTACTACAGGTTTTATCTTAGGAGGGACTAATACAGGCACAGCTATAGTTATTGCGGCAGGATTAACATCTGGCATGCCTGTTTTTATTTTTATTTTTTTTATTACTATGTTTTTTAATTGTTTTAATTACTATTTGTTTAAATTTTTAAATAATTCAAGTTGTTTAATACTGTTTTAACTTATTTTTGTTGCGGGGGGGATTGACTGTGGAATGAATCAAGTTGAATGGATGGTTAGCTTATTGTTTTAATTTATCTAGTTTAAAGGGCGGTTTTTGTGGGAGGGATAAATTAATGATATGGATGGAGCTGTGGTTGAGTGGAATGAATGGGATGGACTGGCTAGCCTGCCTGGCACGGCAGAGGCGGAGGAGGAGGGGGACGCTGGCTCTGGGGTGATAGAGGGCCAAAGTATACCAGTCTTGCTGGGGAGAGGCAGATATGGCGGGAGCCATAGGGTAGGCCATTCCCGGGGAACAAGAGCTCGCTGTCTAAAAGCGATCCCTTGCTCTGACCCTGTGAGTTCAGCCCGAAGTACTGGTAATGGGCGAAATCTGGACCCTGGACTCAGGCAGTTGTTGCTCAATGCCAGGTCGGTTGTAAATAAAGCTTCCCTCATCCATGATCTTCTCCTGGATGAGGAGGCCAACCTCGCATGTGTGACTGAGACCTGGCTGGGCCCGGAGGGAGGAGTTCTTCTCTCTGAGATGTGCCCAGCTGGGTTTCAGGTATGGCATCAGCCACGACCCCAGGGAAGGGGGGGAGGAGTGGCTATTATAGCCAAGAAGACCTTTAGCCTACGCAGGCTCGCTATTTCTGAGATTGCGGGTTGTGAGTCGCTCCTTGTGAAATTGGACCTAGGGGTACAGGTGGGCTTGTTGCTTGCGTACCTGCCTCCCAGCTGCGTGTCAACAGCCCTGCCTGCACTACTTGAGGTGGTTGCTGGGCTGGCAGTTGAGTTCCCCAGGCTTGTTGTCTTGGGGGACTTGAATCTTCCGTCGCTCGGCGAATCCTCTGGGTTGGCGCAGGAGTTCATGGCCACCATGGCAACCATGAACCTGACTCAAGTAGTTCAGGGTCCGACCCACGAGAGGGGACACACTCCCGACATGGTATTCTTCTCAGAACAGTTGAGCAATGATCTGAATTTAAGGGGCTTAGATATCTTGCCTATGTCATGGTCAGATCATTTTCTTCTACGGCTTGTTTTTAAGGCTCCAATCCTCCCCTGCAGGGAGGCAGAACCGATTAGGTGGTTCCGCCCCAGACGTCTGATGGACCCAGAGAGTTTTCAGAGGACGCTTGGGGAAATACCGGATTCTCTCATTCACAGTTCGGCAGAGTCCCTGGTTACGGCCTGGAATATGGCTGCGAAGGGGGCTCTTGACCGGATTGCGCCGCTGCGACCTCTCTGTGGTAGAAGACCCAGGAGATCTCCTTGGTTTACTGAGGAACTCAGGGGGATGAAGCACAGAAGACACGCCTAGAGAAGCGATGGAGGAAAAGTAAATCCGTATCTGACTGAACACTATTAAGATCTTATATCAAGACTTATCAGGTGGCGCTCAAGGCGACAAGATGCGCGTATCATTCCGCCTTGATTGCATCTGCGGAATCCCGCCCAGCTGCCCTGTTTAGGGTGACTCACTCCCTCATTAATCAGGGGGTGGTGATGCACCCTTGCAGGGTAGTGCTGAGGATTTTAATAAGTTTTTCGCGGATAAAATCGCCCAGATTCGGATGGACCTTGACTCCAATTGGAATGCAGTGTCGGCTGACAATGAGTCAGTCGAGATGACAGGGACTTGTCCTGATCCTGTTGTGTGGGAGTAGTTTGACCTGGTAGCACCCGATGAAGTGGACAAGGCCATTGGAGCTGTGAGTTCCGCCACCTGTTTATTGGACCCGTGCCCCTCCTGGCTGGTTTCGGTCAGCAGGGAGGTGACGCGGGGCTGGGTTCAGGAGATTGTCAACGCTTCTTTGAGGGAGGGGTCCTTTCCGGCTCCCTGCAAGGACGCAATTGTGCGCCCCCTCCTCAAGAAGCCTTCCCTAGACCCAGCTGTATTAAACAACTACCATCCTGTCTCCAATCTTCCCTTTATAGGGAAGGTTGTTGAGAAGGTGGTGTCACTCCAGCTCCAACGGTCCTTGGATGAGGCCGATTATCTGGGCCCTCAACAGTCAGGATTCAGGCTCGGCTACTCCACGGAAACTGCTTTGGTCGCGCTGACGGATGATCTCTGGCAGGCCCGGGATAGGGGATTTTCCACTTTCCTGGTGCTACTTGACCTCTCAGCGGCTTTCGATACCATTGACCTTCTGCACCGACTGGAGGGGTTGGGGTTGGGGGCACTGTTTTGCAGTGGTTCAGCTCCTACCTCACTGGTCAGTCACAGTTGGTGTTGGTGGGGGTCAGAGGTTGACCCCTAGGTTCCTCCGTTGTGGGGTCCCTCAGGGATTTGTCCTCTCCCCTCTGCTGTTTAATATCTACATGAAACTGCTGGGTGAAATCATCCGACAACATGGGGTGAGATATCATCAGTATGCTGATGATACCCAGCTTTACATCTCCACCCCGTGTCATTTCAGTGAAGCAGCGGAAGTGATGTGCCGATGTCTGGAGGCTGTTGGGGTTTGGATGGGTGCCAACAGGCTCAAACTCAACCCCGACAAGATGGAGTGGCTATGGGTTCTGCCTCCCAAGGATAATTCAATCTATCCGTCCATCAGCCTGGGGGGGAGCTTTTGACCCCCTCAGAGAAGGTCCACAACTTGGGCATCCTTCTTGATCCACAGCTAAATTTGGAACATCATTTTTCGACTGTGGCGAGGAGGACATTTGCCCAGGTTCGCCTGGTGCACCAGTTGCGGCCCTATTTGGACCGGGAGTCTCTTCTCACAGTCACTCATGCCCTTATCACCTCGAGGCTCGACTACTGCAATGCTCTCTACATGGGGCTACCTTTGAAAAACGTTTGGAGACTTCAGGTAATGCAGAATGCAGCCGCGCGAGCAGTGTTGGGCTTGCCCAGAAATGCCCACATTTCGGCATCACTCCGCGAGCTGCATTGGCTGCCAATTGGTCTCCGAACCCAATTCAAAGTGTTGGTTATGACCTATAAAGCCCTACATGGCATCGGACCAGGTTACTTACGGGACCGTCTGCTGCCCCATGAATCCCAGTGGTCGGTTAGGGCCCACAGAGTCGGCCTTCTCCAGGTCCCGTCAGCCAGACAGTGTCGCCTGGCAGGGCCTAGGGGAAGAGCCTTCTGTGTTGCGGCCCCGGCCCTCTGGAACCA
The DNA here is from genome assembly GCA_034064705.1 of Bothrops alternatus. NCBI lineage: Eukaryota > Metazoa > Chordata > Lepidosauria > Squamata > Viperidae > Bothrops > Bothrops alternatus. The sequence goes on along the minus strand of JARGCV010000007.1, from coordinate 6,792,766 downwards.
ACTTCCCCCGGAGATCCGTGTCGCCCCCACCCTCTCCGCCTTTCGTAAATTACTTAAAACACACCTCTGCCGGCAGGCCTGGGGCAGCTAACATCTTGCCCCAAGCCAGTGTATGTCTGTGTGTATGTTGAATGATTGGGGTTTTTTTTAAATTAAGGGGTTTTATATACATGTATTTTTAAATGTTGATTTCTATTATGTTGTGAGCCGCCCTGAGTTCTCCGGAATAGGGCGGCATAGAAGTCAAATAAATAATAATAAATAAATAATAATAATAATAATATGGGAACAATTGCTACACTGGATGTATAAATGAAACTGGTTAAAAGCTAAACAATTAAAAGGGACAAACAAATAACAAAGCAAAAGAGTGATTTGGATAATTTTCCTATACTGGATTTACAAAAGAGGCTTGTTAAAGCTTTGAAGAACTTTGTGAGAAGGCACAAAGAAAAAAAATGAAAAGAAATCAGAATAACAGAATAACAGAGTTAGCTTTTTTGCTGACTGCAGCATACTATTGGCTCATATTTAAGTGATAGTTCACTAAGACTTCAAGTTTACTACTCCTAGAGCCAAGTACCACCTATTCTATACCTGTCCATTTGTTTTTTGTTGCCTAAGTGTAGAATCATACATTTCTCACAGTTGATTTTCATTATGTTAGATAAGACTCAATCCTGTCATGATCCATCTGGATCTTGAGCCTGTATTCTGGAGTATTGGCTATTCCCGCCAGCTTGGTGTTGTCTGAAAATTTGATGAGATCCCCTTCTTTTTTCTCATCTAAATCATTTACAAAGATAATCAAGTTCCAGGACATTATTTGAAAGGGATTAAAGATCTAGATGGTTAAAAATAAAAGGGAAAAATATGAAGTTGGTTTATTTAATCAAGGTTAAAACAGATACATTGGTATGTCTGCTAACATTTAATGGTTATTTCTAGGACTGAACAATGAGGATTTAAGGATTTATTTATAATTAGAAATTAGATATGGAAAAAAGATCATTTGTTGAATGTTAAGATAAGTTACTAAAATTATTTATACTGCTGATGAAGGTGAAATCATTTCTTTATATATTTCTTTTATTTTTCTTTACCATATTATTTTACTTTCTTTTACATTTTTTTCCATTTTTTCTTTTCTGCCCTTTCTGTTTTCTTTTATTCTTTTATTTTTAGTATTACTTTTATCTTTTTAATTGTAATGTTTAATAAACATATTAAAAAGAATATAATGCAGTTAGTGTATCTAAATTAAAGCTACTTCCATATCTTTTTTATTCAAAATTATTGTTGCTTTTTGACTTACGGAAAATAATTGGTGTTTACCCATCTCAAGATGTGACAGATGAAATTGTCTAATGTCCAATTTATTTTGTAGTGTATATAAGGGCAAAATCATTTTCAACTTTTGTAATACAAAAAAATCTTTAGTGAGGATACTGCACAGTAAAACAAAATAGTTATATGCTATCTATAGTATGCAATTCCATTTTCTTTGTCATTATTTGCTTTGCTGTTATAGTTAGCAGCAGTAATTTTTCTCAATCAAGGAATTCTTGAGCAGAATCCTCAATTTCCAATTAATTTATTACAGGAGATATTATGCAAGACCGCCTGGTTAAGGCAGATTTTTTTTCAAACTTCTGTTCTGACATAATAAATACCAAGTGACTGACATCTCACACAGTCATGCAGACAAGATACCTAACCAATCACAAGCTAAACATCTGATTAAACAAGCTAATCGTGGAGCTCCCTCTTTTAATAGTATCTCCGTGCTGAAATCTGAAATATAATGGTGAAATGGAAAATGAACCAGAAAGGTATATAACAAATCCCAAATAAGTATTCTTGAGCTAATCAAACCCATTCAGTAGAATTTTCACATGAGAATGTTTTGGTGGTGGAGCCAACCAGCTTGACTTTTTTTACCTCTTTCCTTATAGCGAATAAAAACAAGAGTAGGAGAAAAGTAGTCACTGCAGAAACAAAATAGTGGACTAGGAATATATTTAATCCGATCCAATCTAGCTCATCATATGTTTTCCACTAATAGTGCTGGACTCACAGCCAGATCACCATGAAAAAGGTTTGTAAAAACATCTGATACTACAGGGCATTCAGAATAACACAGTTGGAAGGGATCTTGGGCCTTTTCTAGTCTAACTCCCTGCTTAAGGAGGAAACCCTATGCAAGACAAGTGGTTGTCCAATTTCTTTTTTAAAAGCTCCAGTGTTAGAGCATTGACAACTTCTAAAGGCAATCCATTCTACTAATTAATTGTTATTATACAGTAATATCTACTAATATCTCCTTATTTCTAGGTTGGTTCTCTCCTTGATTAGTTTCCATTTATTGCTTCTTGTTCTCCCTTCAAACTTGCCTTCGTGCTCTGGTATGAATCTTGTGATAGATTATGAAACCAGAATATTTTGAAATCCTATCCTGGACCAGAGTGTGGATGGACATGCCACAAAGAATGCAGGCATTATCCATCAAAATTCTAAGGAATGTGGCAAGTGGATTTCATTATCACGAAGAGGTTTTTAAAAGGGTGCAATACTTTATTGTGGCACAGTATGTGACTGAACAGAGAGCCAGTTTGGTCTAATGGTTAAGGCACTAGGCTAGAAACCAGGAGACTGTGAGTTCTATCTAGTCCAGACCTTAAGCATGGAAACTGGCTGGGTGACTTTGGGCAGTCACTCTTTCTCAGTCCATGACAACAGGCTCGGGTGACAAGTCAGTTGGTCAATTCCTATTGCAACTAATGAATCAACTCTCAGTTGATCAGAAAAAACTTGACCGTGCACTTGAGGGAAAAATACTTGGAAAACTAAAACCGACATTAGGTTGAAATTATGGAATTCTTGGGCCAAACACTTACACACAAGTGAAAGTTGGAAACTTTCCTCTACCAACCTACCTGAATAGATTTGCCCCTTTTGCCACTATGGGAATTATTTTTAAAAATAGTATTCTCTACAGCAGTACAAAATAATGGTATTTCAAGAATAGCATGCACAGTTCTAGACTGAAATGCATTTACGTCTCATCCCTTAAAGGTTGAAACCAATGTCAACCCTGAAGGAGCCTGCAGAGATAATCATCACAACACAAAGTTGCACAGGTGGCCAGACATCTGCAGTTTATAGCTTGTGGGCTGGATATTATTCATGCTTGTTCTAGGGAAGTTAAATGATATTTAACACATACTGTTACCTTCCTTAGATAGTTATACATCTTTATTTTATGGTTTTTTTAAAAAAAACCCTATGTTTGACTAAATATATATTCTGCATTTGGCACTACCTTTGTTGCCTCTGCTGCTTTTGCATCTCCCTGTCTTATTCTGCTGGCTTTAGAAGGCTTGCTCTGTTGTCAGAAAATGAATCTTTACATCACAGAGAATTTGAAAAATCTGCACATCGCAGCTGCTGCCTCTTGGTTCGGTAGACACCACTTCAAACGAAAAGAAGGGATTATTAAAAGCTGAAAAGAACTATCTGGAAAACAGACTCTGTGTTTAAATAAAACTGAACTAGAAGACAGGCAAAGGTCAGGACAAATAGTTTTATCTCTCACTATCACAACTTTGAGAACCAAATTTAATGCAACAAGCATGTTTCTATCAAGCACACCAATGCTGATGACAGCTAAACCTAGCCATTTTAAGTATCGTATCTTGACAATATATGATATTTTGTCTTTCAGGTTTAAAGTTTGTAAGATATGCTTAAATATAACTTACTGAAAGAATCTCAGAGCAGATAATATCACCTTGGTTCTTTGGAACTGGAAACAAGGGATTAAGCCATTCAGCATCAGATGTAATAGGATAAAAATCCTTGCTTATTGCCAAGGATTCTCAAAACTCTCAATCAGACCTTCAGATCAGCTTAGATAGTTGACATATATTCCTTTGGTCACCCTGTAGATTTTTCTGTATTAAACGCAATCCAAGATAAGTCATTGTATTGTTTTCCAATGTGCATATCCATGGAGCTATTCCTTTTAGAGTGTCTCCGGTCCAGATTCCCCTTTATTGGAAAGCAAAAAAAGTTGGTCTGTTATGTACAAAACAAAACTCTTTTCCATGTTGCTGTCATATTCCAATCTTGATCTTCTTCTCCATGCCAGACATGGCCCAGTAAGTAGAGAGAGACAAGCCATGAGACATTAAAAAAAAGATAAATTTATTTTCTCATCACTTTACTCCCCACTTCTTGGGCCAACAAGCAGGCTGGAATGGATGATGTCATCTGTCCTCACCCACCACCAAGAACATTTCCTGCTACATTGCCAAAGTAGTGGCTTCCCTCTCTGTTGGCTCAAGCACTGTTTTTGGTTTGCTGACCTGTTTTTACTGTCTTCTGGGTTAAGCCCTAGCCTTTGGCTACTTCACAGAGGCAGAATGCCTGCCCTCTCAACAGATTTTCCTCATTTTAATTCAAAAACAAAAAGCAGTGCTGTGCATGGATGTACTGTATCATTTCAACACTTTTCCTGGACATAGTATAAGCAGCAGGTTTTTCAAATGGGAAGAGATGATAGCTTACAATTTAGTCTGAACACTTTTCAGGGGACTGCCAAAAAATCTCAGGCTGGATTTTTTAAAACAAAACAAAACATTGGTTTAAAGCAAAGCCATAATTACAGGAGCAAGTAGGTGCTTTCTTTGTAAATTAAACATAGCTTTAGCCATGTTTTTAGTCCATTAGATACAGCCATGATACAGCACTGCTAAAAAAGGAAAAACAATGCACAGGTTTGTACGCAAAGTGCACAGATAAATCAAAATTTAAAGCATCTAAGTCTTGACAAAAAGCATTTTCAGTGCTTTGGAAGAAAGAACACCCAATAAAGTAGAGCAATTTGGAATGAATGAGCAAGTTCTTATGTGAATGAACAGCCCTTCATACATGGGTTTCAAGCCACATTTGGGTTTGATAGGTTAGAAACAACTCTTTTAATTATGCCCTGAAACAATCTAGTAGTAATTCAGACAATACATTTAGCAGCAAGAACTACTGGTCTCTGCAGAGGTCCTGACTACTAAAAGCAAAAGAACAGTGTAAACTATAATTTGCCAATTGGCGTCCTCATGTCAATGGTTATTCTGCCTCTGTTCAGTCAGTTCTGCTTGGCAGTGGACTGCAACGAAAGGTTTTGCCCTTTTTCAGAATTTTGTTAAAGGAAGGTCAGGAAAACTCATGACATAAGGTATACATCCTCTTCGCCATTGGATTTTTTTATGTCTGAAAGCAACTGCAAATTATTTCTAAGCTAATTAAATTTCTGAGCTAATTAAAATGCAGAAGTGGTTCATTCCTGAATACTTGAAAAAAAGGCCACCGCTGGGCATCTCATATACATGCATGCACACATCTTTCTCAGAATGAAACTCCAACTTTGTTGATGTTTTGCCTGAATGATTTTGGCACACAACTTTAAAAAAATAAATAAAGCAAAAGCTGCATAAGAACAAGAAAGTTAAGAAGTCATAGTCTAGATGCGATACAGGGTAACGTTTAACCTTTTGGCACCTAAAGATGAATCCCAAATTGTCTCTGTACAGAATTACCCTTGAGTGATTTGAAGCTTAATTGCCTTGGAAATATGAATTCCAGAGATAGTCTTTCGTATGTGACAAATTTCATTTCGTTTCTCCTTACTGAAATCACAGCAACCAACAACTTTCTTTCCCAGAAAATCCAAAAATGAGATTAAATTTAAGCCCACCTCAGAGAGAGAGCAGGAATGAACACCTTTTCAAGGCAAAGGGTTGCAATTAATATTCTTGCTGGAACCTCCAATTAGATATAGATGGAATCACATCACACCTCAGGACAGCATTTCTGGATCTCAACATCTCCACCCAAGACTGGTTTACTCATGAGGAGATTTTCATATGTGACATGACTAGTATAGAGATTTTATGGCAGACAAGGAGGAAGGCAAATAGAACAGATCTGCCTACTACAATATAAAATAATCAGAACCTATCTATGTGTATGGGTTCCAGGATTTAAATTCTAGGCTTCATCTTCCTGCCTTTTCAAGTTCATGTTCTTTAAAGTCACATAAAATAGATAGTGTTTGTTAATATAACAGTTATTATTTGTTTGGGAATAGTTGCTCCTGCTTCAGCTGTTTCATACCTTGTCCCAGGCTAGATACTTATATACACTGAGGGGTAGTTGCAAGGAGCTTTACTTAAAAATAATTATATACTGGAATCAGGAGGCAGTATAAAACACATAAAGCACCAAAGTCCCAGTCCCTAGAGACCTTGCCTCCAAAAGGTTCCAAACAACTGGAATCCAAAGCAAGCAGGGAACAATAGAGTCAGGACTTGGTTCAGAAGTTCAAGGACCAAACAGGCATCACTAGTCAGTCCAGTCCAGGTTCCAAAGAAACATATTCAAGAAGCAAATGCATGGAATTCCAGCAAGTAGAGTTCCCAATGGAGAACAGCTTGGCTTTCAAGGTTCTTAAATACGTCCATCCCCAAGTACAATCAATCAAGGTCAGGACACCCTTATCATGAATGTAGCCTGCAATCAGCCATAAGGGTTACAGGGTGGAAAGTCCTGGCATCAGCCATTTTGGCTGGAGAATTCTAAGAGATGAAGCCCACCCACCTTAAAGCTGCTAAGGATGGGAAACCATGATGTGGGTAATCAGGGAGATGAGCTAGTGGGAAATAGATAAGAACTGCTACATAAGCAAAATGGGCAGAACCATTTCTTAAGTCCTGGGAAATATGATAATATTCAGAAAAGACTTAGGTTCCTCCCTGATTCATTGAGATATAAGAGGAAGAGGGGACATGAGGCACAGCCAGGCTTGCATGATTCTATTACTATAACTTCTCTCAATAAAGTATTGAGTATTCTAATTTTGGAATTTGATTCCTGATCTGGTCTATCCCATCATCCTCCAGCAGGCAAATGTTGCTTGGCCATATCAGTCTGATTGCTGATTGCTAGGGTCCTTCTCAAGATGATATTCATGCAGGACATCTTGAACAGCTTCCTCCATTTCAGATTCTTTGGAGTGTAGGCCAACCCTCATACTTCATTCCTAACAGACAATGTTTTTCTGATATATCAATTTTAGGCTTTTCAGGTTTTTTTTTTTTGCTTCCCATCTCAAAATGCAATTTATTTATTTAATTGAAATCCAAACTTTCAGTGCACATAGGGCTTCCTTCTCTTATTTTACTCCAGAAAACCTCCTATAGGTAGGTTGGGCTGAGACTGTATGACTGGTTAAAAGTTGGCTTCTGCAGGGCAAGTGAACTAAAACCTTGTCTCCCTGATGCCAGTCCCATACCTTAACCACTGCATCTCATCAAAAGAAGTTCAAGGATGACAAAAAGGACTTTCTGGAGCACCTGCAGGTCCAGGCCTCATGTGAGGCATCTTCATGCAGTAAAAGATTCTGACAACAGGATAATACTGATTTTGCCTTGATAGTCATTGATAAGACTCATGTTTGGCTCAATATATATGGATATTCTCAATCATCCTGGTCATGATTGTCCCAAATGTGCTTTTTCCAAAGATCAACGGAACCTTCTTGGTTCTTTTCTTTGAAAGCATTTAGCTTCTCATAGAAGTATCTCCTCAATGGCTATCAAGGCAAAATCAGTGTTACCCTGTTGCCAGAATCTTTTTTGTGTGGGATGTCTCCCCTGAGGCCTGTCTTTTGGAAAAAAGCATCTTTGGATTAGGCTCAGTAGCTGAAAAAAAACATCCAGGAAGCAACAGCAAGCCATCTCCATGCTGTTATCAAGAAAAGCAGATGGCCATTTCCATGAAGTACTTAGGAATGGATCTCAGCTTAAACGAGACTTTAACTTTCTAATCTCTGAAGTCTACTGAGGAGCCCAAGAGATCCTCCAGAATTAGCTCTCACAGTATAATTTTTAATTAGACAAAAAGGGAAAGTTATTAAAAGCAGAGGGAATAGACATATTAACTTTAATTAATTTAATTCTAATTAAGCATACATGTAAATTAAATCAATGTCATATTTTGCCTCTCTGCTCCACCTACTTCTTTGTTTTGGTTCTCCCCTTTCGGAGCGCATCCACAGAGAAGCTAAAATGATAGTGTCCTTCAAACACCAGCTGTGTGTCCAATGTACACAAGAAAGCTTTCTCTATGGGAATCTACTACTTTCATCACTAACAAGATCATCCTAGCCACAGAACAACCCTTGGTTATTTAAAAAGTCAGCATTGATATATTTGAGCTGTTTTTGGCAGACCATAGCTTTTGCAGCATTTGGCTTCCCAGATTATAGGCATGAAAATTAATGATCTGCCGGCAGACATGCCCAAGTTCTAATGAAGCCCGTGTCAGGTGCGAGCGTAGTCAGGTGTGAGAAACTGCCTTCCCTCCATCCATACTGAAAGCTCACTCCTTTTTTTTCCCTCCTTGCACAAATTTAATTAAGTGCGAATGAAAATTTAATTACTGCTATAGACCAATTGTGCATTTGTGATCAAATAAAGGAGCTTTTGTAAGGTTTATACTGCTATATAGGAAAGAGGGATAAATGTTAGGCAAACCAAGGCAGGAATCCAAATACAATTTTAATTATTTTTGCTTTTGTCTGACAAGATTTGTGTGCATTTTCCAGCTTCGTACTTAAAAAAAAAAAACTTATATTCAAGGGATGAGAGACAGTGGCAGGCAAATAGGCCAGATGCATTAAAGAGCTCAAGCATCCTTTACAATTTTTTTTTTAAAAAGCTATCTCACTCAGAACAAAGACTCTGCCAAGCTTTAAAAATTAACTAGTAAAGGTCTAGTAAAATAAATAGCAAAAATATAGGCTTTGTCCTTTTCCTTCTTTTTCTCGTTCTCTGCCTCCATCAGTAGACAAATTTCCTGCAAAAAAAAGGAAATACGGTAATTAACATTTCTGTTTTGATCTGAAAATATGCAGAGTTTCAAAAACCCTATACATACATTCATTTTTTCATCTCTTTTCTACTTGAAAATTATGATCAGTTAATACATAAAATGTCTCTTATATAAGAATATAAAACTGAACTTTTTTTAATGATGAACTGAATTATAGAATTTAAAAAAAAAACTTCAAAGAAAGCAGGCAATGCCAGCTTCTGGGTGACGAAAATGGCAAACTAAACATCTCTGAAAGAAAAGGGACAATGACATATTGACAGTGGCAAGCTCAGTCCCCAGCAGAACTCTTCCAGGCAAGGAGAAGACAAAAAATTGCCCACTTGTACTTCACACACTGCTCCTTGTGAGGAGACGGTAGGACAGTATTTGCCTTGAAGGTTTGGAAGTTGTGACCATCCTGGAAAAATAATTTTATGGCCCATTTATGATTATTTAGGATTTCATGGCATCCCTAAATCATATGATCATCATTACAATCAGTACACATTGTCCTGTGCCTGACCTGTGCTTTCTCCTCCCCTCCCCCTCCCAGCAGAGACTGGAGAGCTGGAGAGCTGTTAATTTTTCTACACATCAAAAGCATTGTGATCATGCTGGCCAGCCCTGAACCCACTATTCAAATAGCTTTCAGTATTCTCTTGAAATATCTTTCTTTCCAATTGCACCTCTTTCCTTTGCCTGCTTCTTCCTCGACAGAAAAAAATAGGAAATGATTTTATGGTCAGACAGGATGAAGAGAGGATACAAATCTCAGCTGATGTAGAAATATTGGGGCAAGAAAAAAAGAAATTGTGAATTATTAAACAGAAATGACAGTCAGAATGGAAATGTCTTTTATTATTGTAAAACACTTTAATAAAAAGTATTTTTTTTAAAAAAAAAAACACTCTAAAGAAAGCAAAGAAAATCTTCACTCTGAGGAACTATGCAGCCTGGGAGTTTCTGCAGAGGGTGCTAAAAAGTCAAGAAGCAATAGAAGCTTCACATATTTTTTATTTTTTTAATAAATTTTTATTGGTTGTTTTTTTAACAGAATTCAATAGTAATCATTCAACAAAATGTGTTGCCTGAGTATCTTATTTGTTAATACAAATTAAATTCCTAATCTCTAAATCTTTTCTCTAACCATTGATATAATAGGTCCCAAGTTTGAAAATATTCTGTTTCTTCCTTTTCTTTCGGCCTTAAAGTAAGGCTGTCCATTTCCGCAGAGTCTTGTATTTTTTTAATTATTTCTTCTTCTGGTGGTGTTTCTTCATTCTTCCAGTATTGTGCAAATATAATTCTTACCGCTGTTATCACATGTAAAATCAAGTATGTACTTTGCTTATCAAGTTTTTCTGGCATTATACCTAGTAAAAAAAAATTCAGGTTTATAATCTATGTGTTTCTCTAACATTTTTTCTAATCAAGTGTGAATTTTTGTCCAATATCTCCTTGCTTTAATACATGTCCACCACATATGATACTAAGTACCTGGCTTATGCTTACATTTCCAACTTTTCTTTGACATATTTCTAAACATTTTTGCTAATCTTGTTGGTGGCGAGTGCCATTTATAAAACATTTTGTATAGGATTTCTTTATAGGAGGCTGACATTGTCAATTTATAGTTTCTTTCCCACAAACTTTGCCACTTCTCTAAATTTATATTATATCCAAAATTCTTTGCCCATACTATCATTGTTTCTTTTACCTGTTCATCTTCCATTTTCAGATTTAATAAGAAATTGTACATTTTTTAAATTAACTTTTTGTTGGAAGTTACTAATGTCTGGTCAAACATAGTCTGCTCTTTGTAAAATCCATACTGTTTAATATCTTTATCATATCTCACTTGCATTTGTAAATGTGACCACCATATTAAATCAATGCCCTGATTTTCCATGTCTTGTCTAGATTTTAAGTTCCCTTCAGAATTTAGAATATCTTTATATGTCCATATTTTATTGGACTGACTAGATTTGGATGTACAAATGCTTCCATTGTTGAGAGCCATCCTGGAATTTTCAAATAGATCTTACATTTTATTTTTTCCCATGTTAGTAATAGTGCATTTCTAATATAGTGGTTTTGGAAGTATTTATGTATTTTATTTTTTCCGTACCATAAAAAAGCATGCCAACCAAGTTGTAAGTCATGTCTTTCCATGTACAACAATCTTTTATTTCTAAGAGTTATCCATTCTTTTACCCATGTTAACACTGATGCTTGATAGTATAAAACCCATTCCGGCAAGCCAAAATCTCCATTTCCCTTAGCTTCTTGTAACATTTTCAATTTAATTCTAGCTTTCTTTCCTTGCCAGATGAATTTTTGAATTAGAGAGTTTAAATCTTCAAATTTTTTTCTCCAGTTTTATAAGTATCGTTTGGAACAAGAATGGTATTTTTAGTAGTATATTCATTTTCACCGAAGCTTCACATATTTTTTAAATGGGTGTTACCACTACGTTAGTGATGCTGAACAGTCAGAATTCAAGAAAGTGTTTCAAACAGCCTTTTGTTCAGAAATGGCAACTCCTGTTCTCACAGAAACCACAAGAATGAAGTCCATAAGAGGTTTTGTTTCCCTTATCTCCTCAGTTCCTTAAAGCATTCCTTTATGGACTCAGCAATTAGATATTTGAAGAATATCTAATTTCCCCTTCCTCTTAGGAAGACATGTAGAGATCACTCATCCCTCTATCTTGAGAAGACCACACAGAGAGCTGAAAGAAGACTTTCAGCTCCAGCTTTTGCTCCTGCTCCTCCTGCTCCTCCTGCTTCTCCTCCTCCTCCTGCTTCTCCTCCTCCTCCTCCTCCTCCTCCTCCTCCTCCTCCTCCTCCTCCTCTCAGATGTTGCTGTTGTAATCATTAAATACACTGCCAATCTTCACACACTCACAGTGGCTTACAACATTCTGCCATAGGACTGAGTATTGGTGGCTTCAGTTAAAACATTACAGTCAAGGTTTTGGAGGAAATTACATAATATTAGTAATAAAAACAAAACTACTTGGATGCTATAGATATTTTTATGGTTTAATCAAAGATACATTTGACATAAATGTTTTGCAAATCTTTGGGGACTCTAAGATGGCTAAATAATAGTCTCAATGTCTTTAATTTAAAATCTGAATCAATTTTGTATTTTATTTCACTCATGTCTTAACATCTAATTTTCCATGTGTTCTGTTGGGAGATTACTTTGTTTTCTAATATTTTTTTTATAACATACTTTTTATCCCTGCAGTCATGGAACAAACTTATTTCTTTCAGTTCTTTCCTATTCTATGTCTGGTGTTTCTCCCCCCCCCTCCCAAGATCCACTCTATTGAACTATTAACTAGTAAAGAATTTTCTGCCACACACTCAGAATTTTTCCTCCCCCTTGTATCCTTCATTAATTCTTTCAGTCATCCAGGAAAAACAATCAAAGCAATCATCTGTATCAATTTATCTTCCATGTACCAACATTAATAGACTTCACTTTAAATCATATTTTCAAAATAAAACATTTTTCTAAACAAAAACTCCCTGTTCCTGTTGCTCACATCCCAGGAATTAGGAGATATCCCCCCCTTAGCCCCCCCCAAAAAATTTCAGTAAACGCTAAGTTATAAAAAAAATTAAAATGGTCTTATTTTGAATTTCTGACCATAATAATAAAATGTATAAAGGAAAATGTATGTCTGCTTCCCCATGCAGTTTTTTTTTATCTGTTAAAGCTTCTGTCTTCTTTCAACTGTTGGGTGCTACACATCTTAAAACTAATTTGATTCAGTTGGGCAAGTACTATTAGATCATCTGTCAGAAGCTGACTTAAAAAGCAGAAGCTTTCAGTATTCCCATCCATCATTTTAAAAACAAAAGTACTTTTCCATTTTTTCCCAGCTGCAAATGATTCATTTAAAAGTACATTTGTCTTTAAAATGTTCTGTTAACATTTTAATACACTATTACAAATCCACTGCTAATTATATGAAAGGAACTTATTAGTACATCAATTGTTAGCAAAATATCTACTTCCGCGCAGTTCTATTATGTAAGTGGAAAGAGAGAGAACATAGGATTAATAATATTTTGATATTGAATTAGGCAGGATTCAAGATTCAAAGAGATAGTTCTGGTTCCTGCTGAAAATTTCTCATTATCACAACCGTGAATCTGCTGGATTTATGTCAGCATTGCTGGAGTTGCTTGATTAGCTAATGTCATTTTTTCATTTTATATTTATTTTTATTAGAATTTTTAATACAATAAAATATAAAAATTGAAAAGAAAAATAGGAAAAAAGATAAGATGGAAATTAAGAAAATGGAAAAGGAAAAAAAGAAGTGAAAGAAAATATAGAATTATGACTTCCATCTTTCTTTCTATTGAGTAGTTGTCATTTTATTCTTTCCTTTTTCTTTTTAATCATTTTAATCCCCAAATCCATAATTCTTCAATTCAGTCTTTTCTCCTTTCAATAAAAAGTCTATAAAAAGTTTCCAGTCTTTTAAAAAGTCTTTATATTTTTGACCTGACCTGGTCAATTTTGCCATTTCTGCAAGCTTTATCACTTTTATAATCCAATCCTCTATGGTGGGGATTAGCGCCTATCCTTACCACATATTCTGCTTAAAGTATTATGCCTTCCTAATGTAAATCCAATCTATATGGATATCAAATAGGATATATGTCCACTACTGTGCTAGATGACTGTACTAAAAAAAACCCATAATAATAACACTGTTTCTGCACCAAATATGGCTGCCATATAGTTGTAGAATTTTTCTTATATAAATTTATACATATAAATGTGTACAAAAGTCCTAAAAGCTTTATTTCCAACGCCCTCTATTTCTATAGGATCTAATGAAAAAGACTGATCTATTGAAGAGCTCTTGAAGAGTACAGGTAGTTCTTTCTTACCAAAGGTAAATGGAAAAGAAAACTCCTTTGTTAAGCAAAATAAGGTTGTAAGACGTAACATCACATGACTGCATGATAGTCACATGTCTAGCAGTCACAGCTGCTGTCATAAGGCAAACCCTGCATGACTGCAATATCTTGCAGACATACGGTGGCCATTTGTGACTCCTGCCAGCTTTCCCATTGACTTTGTTTGCTGAATCCAATAACGAAGATCAAACAAGGTGATCTTATGACCTTAGAATGCTACAATGTTGTAATTGCAAGTTGATCACCAAGCGTCCAAATAGTGATCACATGACTACAGGGATGCTGCAACAGCTGCATTTATGAGGACATAAGTACTTTTCATTTATCGGGATCATAACGGTCACTGAACAAGTGGTTATTAATCAAGGAACACCTATACTTTTTAACATTTACATGAAGCCACTGGGTGAGATCATCCACTGCCACGGAGTGAGATACCATCAGTACGCTGATGATACTCAGCTGTACATTTCCACTCCTGGCCATATCAGTGAAGCGGTTGAGGTGATGTGCCGGTGTCTGGAGGCTGTGAGGGTTTGGATGGGTGTTAACAGATTAAGGCTCAACCCCGATAAGACAGAGTGGCTGTGGGTGATGCCTCCCAAGGACACTTCTATCTGTCCTTCCATTACCCTGTGGGGTGAATCTATAAACCCCTCAGAGAAGATTCGCAACTTGGGAGTCCTCCTCGATCCACAGCTGACATTGGGTCATCATTTGTCGGCAGTGGCGAGGGGGGCATTTGCCCAGGTTCGCCTGGTGCACCAGTTGCATCCTTACTTGGATCGGGAGTCTCTCCTCACAGTCACACATGCCCTTGTCACCTCGAGGATCGACTACTGCAATGCTCTCTACATGGGGCTACCCTTGAAGAGTGTTCGGAGACTACAATTAGTGCAAAATGCAGCTGCACGAGCAGTTGTGGGCCTTCCTCGTTGTGCCCACATTTCATCAACTCTCCGCATGCTGCATTGGTTGCCTATTGGTCTCCGAGCCCAATTCAAGGTGTTGGTTATTACCTATAAAGCCCTTCATGGCATGGGACCAGGATACTTACGGGACCGCCTTCTGCCACATACTTCTCTATGACCGGTGAGAGCGCACAGGGTCGGCCTCCTCCGGGTCCCATCAGCAAAACAATGTCGTCTGGCGGGCCCTAGGGGGAGGGCTTTCTCTGTTGTGGCGCCCGCCCTCTGGAACCAACTGCCTCCTGAAGTCCACATTTTGCCAACTCTCCCGGCCTTCCGGAAAAATCTAAAAACTCATCTTTGCCGGCAAGCCTGGGGATGATTGTATTTGATTGTTGCATTGAATGTGTGTTTTTTATTGATTTTTAGATATCTTGTTTGGGTTTTTATATTGTAATTCTCTGTTATATATATGTTGTTAGCCGCTCCGAGTCCCCGGAGAGGAGTGGCATACAAACCCAAATAAATAAATAAATAGCCTTTTTTTTCTCAGATAGATTTCACATGGGCTATTCAGTTTGATCCATTATTAGCTTTGTTGGCTATGTTCATACATTGCACTAATCCCAAAAAAATGTTCTTGTTTGGTTTATGCAAATTTATTTAGCAGATTGTATAAACCCATTTAGTATGGTTCATAAACTATTGTTTAAGGCTTATGTTGTATTGATTGATTACATGCTAATAAGTTGTTGCCAATTCTTAGCAACCATATAGTTAAATTTTCTCCATGATGACCTGCCTCTAACCTGATCTTTCAAGTCTTCTAATGGTACATTCATTGCCACTGAACCTGAGTCCATCCACCTGGCTGCTGATCTTTCCTTTCTTTCTTTCTTTCTTTCTTTCTTTCTTTCTTTCTTTCTTTCTTTCTTTCTTTCTTTCTTTCTTTCTTTCTTTCTTTCTTTCTTTCTTCTATCTCTGTATCCATCTACATCTCTCTATAATATATCTATACATCTTTCTCAGCATTAGTGCTTTCTCCAGACAAATAGGTCTTCAGATAATGTGTCCAAAGTGGGGGAAATTGTGTCTGTTATATGAATCCAGCTAATTTTCTTGAACCCAATCAGCCATAGTTAAGCAAAGCATGGTCTAGTACAATATGTGGAGCCAGGGCCTGAGACTAGAAACCATCAAATAAATAGAGATTTTATTAGATCTTGGTAACAAAACCATAGGGTTAGCCATTCTCTTTCTTTCCCCAAAGTTGATATATAATGTATATTCCTGGAATATCCTGCTGTCTGTGGGATTTTCTGGATTTCCTATCTAAATCTAACCAGGTCTGATTTTGTTTAGCTTTCTCCAAACCATCTGAGTTCAAGTGGATGCTGCCACCTGCTATGAATAAATCCCCACCTACTCTGAATATGAATAAGTTTGAATTCAAACCATTGTGCTGGACAGCTTCCTTGCTACTCTCAAATATCATAAACAAACATAAAACAAACAAACAAACAAACAGATATATAAATAAATAAAGTAAAAGCAGATCAAACTGGGCAGCTACAGTACAGATAGTACCTATCAGTCGGTATTGACATAAAACTTGATTGAGCATTGGAATTCTATAGGCTGTTCAGACTTCCTATGCTTTATAAAAGATATTACTGAACAGGGAAGTCAGAGCCATTGGTTACACAAACCAATTAAATGTCCATAGCCCTATACAGAAAGATAGGATTTCTAGAAACAACCTGATGCTCAGTGGCAGGCTGTCTCTGTCAAGCAGAGAAAAATGGATCCCAAACACCACCAGCCAAATCTTTTTTAGAACATTTTCCTCTTGCCGGTGTGCATAAATCTTGCAGTGCCTTCAAGCCATGCTCAGCTACCCTTAATATCAAATGTTTTTCTCACTATTGGGCCCCTTTGCCCGTGCATCAAATAAATTGCAAGAGACAAGCTAAAATCTGATTGCCTCCAGAAATATTTTCTTATAATGTTATAAAATGGTATTTGAAAGCTTTAAAAAAGGCTATGTGCAATTCCCTTCTCTTAGTTTTTGACTAACATACATAGCTACATTGTTCTACAGCACCATCTTCCTTTAGAGTAGGGGTACATAAGTTAAACCTTCAAATGTTTATATTCAGTTTTCCAAAAGCTGAAAAATCCAATTAAATTAGGGCTTCCGGTGGCTTCGCCGGCGTCGCTAGAGTCTCCACTGTGAGGCTCCGTTCTCTGGGTTTGTAAAGCCGCTGACAACAGCGTTCATCAGCTGTTTGTCGCGGTGGAAAAACCCCTCTTCGGGCAAAGAAGAGGTGTAGAGCCTCAAGAGCAAGGTTGAGCCCTTCCAAGATCCCTGGAAAAAATTTTCAGGGGCAGAGAAAGTGTGTTCCCTAGGCACTTGAAATGCTCCTGCCCAGAGACGCTTCTGTCAGCTGACAGAAATAGACGTCGCGACCGCCTCTGCTTTTAAGAGAGAACAATAAGGATTTTTATACAGACGGAGTGAATACAGGAGTCTTTTGAGTATTGCAAGTATTTTGTTACTTTGTTTCTGCCTTTGTACTTATAACTTTCTTGAATCAACATAATTCTTTCAAAATGGCGATTGTTTTTTGTACTCAGTGAAAGTGAAGAAAACAAAAGTGATGAATGTGCTGGAAAGTGAAACTGAATTTTCTCTTCTCTTTTTGAAGTGATGCTTGAGGGACTATTTAGACTTGAATTATTTACTAAACTATAACACAAATTGGACTTTAAAAGAAATTGAGAAGGGAGGAATTGGCAACTTTAAAAATCTTTCTTTTTTCTTTTCCCTTTTTTTTTAATTATGACTACGAGATATAAGGCAGCAATAGCGAAGGCTCCTTTAGAATCTCAAGAGCCTATACAGTCTCCTTCGGAAATGCTTACAATGAAAGATTTACAGATTGCATTAACTGCTGCATTATTTTCAGTAAATGTTACATTATTTTCAGTAAATGACAAGCTGGATAAACTGGAGAACAAGCTGGAGGAAAAGTTGGCAGAACAGAAAAAAGATTTTAAAGCTATGTCAGAAGCTTGTAACTTAGAGATGAGAGAAGATATTATTGAAGTCATTAAAGGAGTATTTCTTCCAAATGAAACTGATCTACAAGCTGCTGAACATTTTATAATACAATCTAAACAAGAAGTAGAACAAGAGCAATTAACCAGATTCTTTTTTTCAAATGAAACTGATTTACAACTGACTGCTGAACATTTTATAATACAACCTAAACAAGAAGAAGAACAAGAAAAAGAAGAAGATAGTACTGAGAATAAAGAGAACAAAGGATGGATTTTGTTTGATAAGCAGTTTATCTATGGAGTGGAGGAAGAGGATTTGCTTCAAGAAAGGAAGGGATGGTTATTCCTTTTAGATAAGCAGCAAGAAGAGGATCTAATTGAGAAAAAAGAGACATTGACTCAGTTTAAGAAGCAACTTACTTATGGGGCTGAAGAAGTAAAGAAGAGAGACTTATTATTAACGAGGGAGGCCTCGTTATGGAGGTCTACCTGGTTGAAAAAAAAACCTAGAGTCCGACTGAAGGAATGAAATTTAAAATTGTATGCAAGGAACTATGGGTAATTTAAAATTATGGACTGAATTAAGGACTAAGATTATGAGTAAGATGTAAGAGAAGATGATTAATGGAAGATATAATTAAATTGCTGAAGAATGTAATTGTTTTGAAATGATCTAGGTTTGACATTGGATTGATTGATTGACGGGATAGATAAGCATTATGTGATTTGTTAAAGTTTAAGGAATGTAAGTTAGAAATGGAATAAATTGATTATCAGATGAGAAAGCCCAGAAGTCGATTGAGGAGATGAAATTTAAAATTAAATGTAAGGAATTAAGGCTAATCTAAGATTGTGGGCTGAATTAAAGACTAATTTTATAAGTAAGATGTAAGAGAGGATGTTTAATGGAAGATATATTAAGATATATTAAGATATATTAAATTGATTAAGAACATAATTTTTTCTTTTTGAATTGAGGGGTTTATTGTTATTGATATTATTTGTTTATTAAAAAAAAAAGAATGGTTTGAAAGAGGTCGATTACTGGAAGATAAATATAAAACTTGATGGTTTGGGTGATTTTATATAACCTCTCAATGGATTGAAGTGATTTAAGGTTTGACTTAGATTGATGGTTTAGATGTAAATGAAAATTATTATTCTTAACAAGATGAGTTGTTTGTTCTGTTTAATGTATTGAATTGATTTAGAGAGTGTATATAGTATATAGTTTAAAATTCTTGTTAGGATTATATAATAATTTTGTTTGATGTAGTGGGGTTTTCTTTTGTTGTACCCTGTACTCACTCTGGGAAGCCGGGGGGGAGGGCTAGGGAGGGTTTATAATTTTATATATGATGTTTTCTCAACTGTAATTGGGGTTGGTGTAAGAATATATGTAATTATTGTTATTAAGGGGTTGCTCGGGTGGCCTCTGGGCACCACATCTGATGGAAAAGAGGAAGGAGGAGTGAAGGCTGATGTAAGTGGAAGTTGATAAGAAGGGGGAAGAGTAGGATGGAGATAGAGAAGGATGAAGTAGAAAGAAGAGAAGGAGGGAGGAAGGTAGGTAGTTAGTTGGTAAGTGAGGGGGAAGGATAGGATTGGGGGGATGTGGTGGTGGGGGTGCCGAGCAGTGATGTTAATTGTTTGGGATGATTATTTTTAGTTGAGTTATTAGTATTAGATGTATCGAAAAATGTATTTATGTTTTGTTTATGGATGATTGTTTATTTTAACACTATGATTTGATATGACTAGTTTCTTTTTTCTGTAAAAATTAAAAAAAACCAATAAAATATATTTAAATAAAAAAATCCAATTAAATTAGAATTGTCCCAGTATTTAATTTGATCTATTAACCCAAAGTACCTTTCTTGGCATTGATTCACATAGGGCTGGATGTCATAAGACACATAGATTTCTGCAATGAAAAGATGTGAATTTTAGTTTCAGAAGACAAAGAATTGCTAGGAGGAAAAAGCTCTGAATCTATGGGCATGCAAAGTAGGGCTCAGCTCCACACATGCAGTGATAAATCCAGCCCCTGCATTTGCTAATTTGTGAGCGAATTACGGCTCTTCATTAAGGCACCTCTCTTGCCACTGATGCATGTATTGGTCAGGCAATCTGATAGCCAAAGAAGAACCTATATTTATTTATTTATTTTATTAAACAAATTTATATAGCCAACTAACTCAGACACAATGACATAAGCCCATTCAAAATGTCCTCTAGCATTGAATTTAACGAACACATGAGATGCTAGTTAACCTTATGCATCCCCAGAACTGCATCACTTTAAAAGTAATCTGTGCATTCAGTATTTTTATTGCATAGGAGCTTTTGTGCATAAAGAAGTTCCCAGAATGAATGTGAACTCGGAATGTGTCTCCAGTCCATGGTACATGAGCAGGTTTGTTACTATGAATGTAGAATTGAGACCCAGAATACTACTGAATAGTGATTAAGGTATGAAACTGGGATAGGGGAGACAAAGTTTAAGTCCATCATAAATCGTGGAAACTCATTGGATGACTTAAGGATAATCAGTTATCTCAATCCATTTGTTATTGAAAAAGAAACTGCTCTGCAAACTAATGTAGTAGTTATTCTTTTTAACAATATATGCTTTAGCAAATTGTTAAATACCAAACTTAGTATTCCCGTAGCCTAGACCAAAGGTCGTACTGACCTGATTTGTTGCAGGCACTATGCAAAGCATAGAAAACAATGTAATACTGAAGTCGACAACACATGGAAGGTGAAACAGTGACCAAGTTAGCCTGCTGGAATTTGAAGATGATTTTCTGGAATGTCTCTCCTTTTCTTAGCAAAATTTGCAAATATAATTAACACTATTTATTAGGACTGATTCTTTAGGCAAAGGTACAGTAAATTCTGTTACACATATAAAACTTTCCCTTATTACACTAGCATAGTAGATACCAAAAGTTGTGCTTCACTTTACAGCAGACATGTCAAACTCGCGATGTAGCGCAACATATCAGGACTGTTTTACCATTGCCGGCAATGGGGTGGGCGCAGCTTCTGTGTGACGCATCCAGCCCATGGACCAGCAGTTTGACACTCCTGCTTTATAGGGAAACAGTGATTATTAAGCATAAATGTAATTTGGGGTCTAGAACATTCATTTTTATTAACAAAAGCACGTGTTCATCTTTTATTTATTTATTCAAACACAACTGGATAGATTTCCTACTATTACAGTCTCATGAAAATGTCGATAATACAATAGACTCATGGTTTTAAAGGGACCTCTCAGGCCCTTGAGGCAGATCAGATCAGATCAGATCAGAAAGCAGGCGTCAGAAAATATACTGGATCTCTATTTTATTGATATAGGCTATAACCAGAATCTTGAAACCCTAATGGCATTTTTTTCCCTTCCCATCTCTTTATACCAAAGAGTATTAAGACACAGTTATTTTAAGTTTCTTTCTAAGAATGGACCTTCTCCCATTCTTTAGCTGAATTCATAGTGACATTCTTTCTCCAAGATATGTGAGCGAAGCTTGATTCCTAGCAGATTATACCTTTACCTAGATCTTTTAGCCCAGTACACAACAAAACAAAGAAAAATACTTAAGCATCGCATTGAGTTTAATGGCGTGTGTGTCAAAATTGGCAAAACGGCAGACAAAGTGTTGCGATGTGTCTTCAACACATGTATAAAAGTGTGGGACTTGAATCAAAATATTCTATTCCAATTTTTCTCAACCTTGGCAACTTTAACACCTGTGGACCTCGGTTCCCAGAATTCGGGGGGTGGGGGGGTTTAAAGTCCACATCCTCTTAAAATCATCAAGATTGAGAAACACTGCTTTATTCAGCATATTACTGGTGTTGACACACACACACACACACTCCGGATACTGCTGATTGAACTAAACTGGTTTCCTGCCATAGCTGCCAAAAAGGTATATTAGTAATAGCAGGGAGAGCACTTGTAACTGTAATGTAACAAGCAGTGAATTTGACTGAAGAACTATTATCTGCCATTGAAAATCATGTTGAGCTATATGTCAAGGGTCTGACTTCATATAAGGCAATGCTCTTGGTTCCTAATTAAATGCACTGAATTAGAACAAGCTCCGTCATAGACTCAGCATAACATTCACGATCAGTAATGTAAGATTGCAGCCTGAAGAATGAGAACAGTGATTGAATATTATACTACTGTAGACTGTGTGGCTATTGTGACATTGTTTATAGGAGCTTTAATAATGAATGAAAGCAAATTGAACAGCAGATAGAAACCAAAACTTTTTTTCCCTGGGTTAATATTGCTCCAGACACCAGCAATATATAAGATGTCAAGCTTGTGTACTCCTGCCACATGTTTTATTCATCTGGGGTGTTGGTTTTTTTTGTTGTTGTTTTTTTGCCCTTGAGAGAAAACAAGCAATCCTTTTGTATATTAAACCTTTCTTTTTTATATTTGAGTTTGCCCGGGGAAAGTAGTATACTATGTATCTTCTTATTTGGTCCTGCCCACTCTTTTTATTCTTCCTGGCAATTTACAGAACAGAAGCCTATGAACTTTACAATATGTTCTGACTGCCTCAAATATTGCTTTCAGAGCTGTCTAATGACATGCAGTACCATTTCTGCTTCTCACTTTTTTTTCTTCATGCAATTTCCCATCACTCCTAATGATGGTTTCCCTGCCTGAGATTAAGTTATTCCATCCCACGTCAAAAGCACTCGCTTGCTTCCAGTGAATGAACCCTCTACGGATTTGGCAGAAGGCAGTTTTAGAATGCTATTCATGATTGCATGGATGCCTTGAGTTCTTGGAGCATTGCTATTCTTTGTCAGCTCAGCCATGGCTTCTTCTGACGACCCAGGGCAAGGTGCTGTCCTTCATTCTCAGTTCCCCACTGAACTGGGGAAATAATATTCTTTACACAGGCAAAGGAGATAAGGATTGCAATGTGACTCTCCTTAAGCCAAATCCAGCATTTGAAACATATGGAGGAGAAAAGGTTGAGAAAAAGTGATTTTCCTACTCTATTCCTGAAGCTGAGGCTTATGAACAAATGGGTTCTGTGGAATGAATTAGAAATAGGAGAGGGACGTAGTCCCTCAGGAAATGCCAGTCTCAACTTTTGGGTTTAATATATGCCATGGGTAGAATAAGCAATGGAGACAGAGTGGAATCTGAAGTCTTTGTTCTTAAGCACTAATATATATTTGTTTAGGCAAAGCTCATAATTTCATAGATCCAACACATAAGGGAAAAGAAATGAGGAGGGACAGAAATGCTACCCAAAATCAGGTACCATGAAAATATATGATTTTTCTTCTAGACATGATTGTGTAGAGTAATTGTTGAAAATTCAGTTCTGGGAAAGGTGGCTAACCCCTGGAAGAATGGTAGGAGATGGAAGTGACTTGTCTTCTTTTGCCTCTTTTGTGGAATGAAAGCTACTAAATTCTCTTGTGTTGGTTTGCGAGATCAGTTAATTTGGTTAAACTGTAATGGCATTCCCTACAAGGGAACTTGGGAACATCATCTCGGAGATAGCACTGCAGATTCTACATTAGAGATCCCAAAATGTCCCATTTCCAAAAGTTCCCTCTAGAGAGGAAAATTACATTAAAAAATATACATTTAAAACACTAGAGTCTTGGAAGAAGGGCAGAAACACAAGCCATTTTTGCTATTTCAGGCAGAGCAGAAAGATTAATTGAATTCCACTCAGTGCTGATCATACAATATTATTTTGAGAACTGCAGAGAGAAAGGGTGTCCAATCTCCAATCCCAGATTCTCATACATTCTTCTGACCATGCCTTTTGGAAACTGAAAGCATAGTTTCTTGCTCTTTCCAGTGGAAGATAATAAAATCTGTTGGTGGAAACCATAACATTTATTTAAAATCAAGAACTTCCCAATATAATCATTCTTATATCTCTGATGTAATCTTTCCCACTTTATGGCCTTCCCTCTCATTAAAAAAATATAGAGAGTTTTTACCCTGAATCAGTATCTGAGGAGGCTTCATTATTCTGGTAATGACAGGATGCACATAGGTTGAACTTTATTAATTCAATTCTATTGCATTATTTGGTATATTTTTTTAATCCTACCAGAAGGATTCCAGAAATACAAGCTGTGTGTTTTCTATATAGTACTTTCAGATAACTAGATCTAAGAGAAATAATTTATAGCTGACTTTAATGCCAAAGATCATCTGAGCTATTAAAACAGAATGGGAAATACTTTGAATTTAAATTGACAAATGATCTACTGATAGTCCATTTAGGGCAATCAATTGGATCTATTCATGAGTTAATAATAAGTTACTCTATTGAACCTGTCTCAATAATGAAACAAATTTGGATCCTATTCAGTCACATTTTAAAATAATTGTTAATAGAAAGCTAATTCAAAGTCCTAAATCTTCATATTTGAAAGCAAAAACCCCATTTTTCAAGTTATATATTATGCTCTAGACATAACAGTCTAAGGACAGATGAGAAATATAGGCTTCAGAGTAAACCTCTTGGGCTTAGTATCCATTACTCTTCCTTAACATGGAGAATTGTTTTGTGATATTTCCACAGGACTCTGCTTTTGAATGCCAAGCCAAGATCCTGTCTGCTTGTTAATATCACTGGTTGTGGCAATCTTGCTTAAGATTAGATGTTGATGGTTACAGTGAAAGTTTCCTTGTTCCACAGAGAACTTCATATTAATATTGCTTTTTTATTTACCTATTTATTTTGCTGAGCACCTGTCTTTAAAATATTGGCTTCTAGGTCTTCCAGAGTACTATAGTCTATTAATGTTACCTATTTACTTTTTACAGGAACAACATCTTCCATCTGGTGAGACCTGCATACATACCTCTTGATTCCTTGGAGATGTACCTTTATATTTAATCAGGAATGGTAAGACTTTGTCTAATCACTAATGGCCCCCCCTCCCATCAGGACACTCTATTTCCAAAAGTACAAATGGCCCTTGCCCTACAAGTATTTTAAAAATGGGCCAAAGCAATACATTTCCAGTAGAAGCCAGCCCTAACCTTAGATGAATGGTCTCCTTAATATGCTAGGGTAAGGGTATCAAACTGCCAGCCCGCGGGCTGGTTGCATCATATGGAGGCTGCACCCATCCCAGCTCCGGCAATGCAAAAAAAGTTGTGATACGTCACGACACCATCACGTGACGTGGCGAATTTGACACCTGTGTGCTAGGGTTTTTGTTGACTTCTATTATTTATATAACCTTCCTTCTTCACCCCTTCTCCCTCCCTCCGTCCCTCTCTCTCTCTTTCTTTCTCTCTCTCTATACATACTGCAAAATGAATAAAAATGGCTGACATACTACAAACAATATAGACAAGATAAATCACTCCATTAGGATGCTTGATAGAACACTATTTTGGAAGTAACAAGAAGAGGGAGACATAGAATCCAAAAGAAGAATTACCATGATCAGATATGGAAAATATTTACATACATTAGTTCATGTAGGAATATATAATGTGTTATTGGAATGCCTTCAAAGGAGGTTTAGAGAAGACACATAAGGCATGGATTTTCTTTTTTTAGATAGACATATTTTTATCATCACCATTAGGTCCTTTGCAGAGCACATTGGGCAGTGAATGTTTTCCAGCAGTTTTGATCATCCACAGCATCTTTGGCATTGCCCCAAGGGACATTAATAATCTTAAGATCTTTCTTAAGTGTTTGGCGCTGAGTTTCTGGAGGCTAGCCTCATTTTCTCTTTCCTCCAAGAGGTCCCCAAGGTAATGCAATTTTTGGATAAAAAGTTTTTAGGCATACTAAGATATGGCCAACAAGCCACATTCAACGTTCATTCACAGTTCTCAATAGGTGTTCTAAATCTGATCTTTGTAGTACCTCTTCATTAGTGATGTAGTCATGATAACAGACATGGAGGATTCTTCTGAAGAACATTTTTGGAAAACATTTAACCATTTAATCATCTTGGTTGTACACTTCCATGTTTCACAAGTATATATTGCAGTATTATCTTTGTGGTAATACTTATGGCTGCCGTAGATCAAATTGGGTGCATGATTCACAGCCATTGCCATTCCAATTCAATAGTAAATGTTCTTATCTGTACCTCCATTGATAGACATAATGCTACTAAGATATGGAAATTGTTAGACTTGTTCTATAGCCTGGCCATGGACTGTTATAGGCATATAACTGAGCACTTTTGAGTTGCATAAACTTAGTTTTCTCAAAATTTATATTATTATTATTATTATTATTTATTTATTTATTTAATTTCTATGCCGCCCTATTCCGGAGAACTCAGGGCGGCTCACAACATGATAGAAATCACAATAAAATACATAAATATAAAAACCCCTAAGTTAAAAAAGAAAAACCAATCATTCCACAAACATACACATAAACATACACTGGCTAGGGGCAAGGTGTTAGCTGCCCCAGGCCTGCCGGCAAAGGTATGTTTTAAGCAATTTACGAAAGGCGGAGAGGGTGGGGGAGACATGGATCTCTGGGGGAAGTTGGTTCCAGAGGGCCGGGGCCGCAACAGAGAAGGCTCTTCCCCTAGGCCCCGCCAGGTGACACTGTCTGGCTGACGGGACCTGGAGAAGGCCGACTCTGTGGGCCCTAACCGGCCGCTGGGATTCATATGTAAGCCAATCTTGTTGCTCTCATTATCTAAACTGGTGGTCATCTCTTGCAAGCACCCCTTTGTTCACCAAGCAATGCAATGCCATATTTTTACCATACCTTTCCATATTTTGTCTCATCATTTGTTTTTTGCATGTTGGGTGTCCCTCTTTCCCTCTGCTTTGCTTCTGGAAGATGTTACTTCCAGATGTACTATTTTGGACTGTAGACCCCAAACTTTAATCTACTGCAGGTGTATATGCTCATCTGCGGAAAATGTTGTATTTAGCAGTGTGAGTGAAAAGCCTTCATTGTCAGATGGATAATGTAGCTTTAATAAATAGATGTTATTAACTAGATGGTAGCCCTTATTCTTTTCTAGAGCTTTTTGCTAAGTTATAAGTCATACTTTGTGATTAATCACAGTAATTATATGTTAAGTCAATAGCTGCCATAGATATGCAGAAAAATTACTTATCCTCTGAAATTCAGCTATTAATTTTGTTTTAATGATACTTGCTTTAAGTGCACATTATTCAGATTTCTTTATTTTTCTGCAAAATAGTAAAAAAAACAGGCATAGTATTTCATATTTTCTTCCCTTTTTGATCAGGAAGATTCATTTAATCCCATCAAGCAGAACATTTTCCTCAGAAAACTCAGAAAACCAAAGGGAGGGAGAGAGGGATGAAGAAAGAAAGAAAGAAAGAAAGAAAGAAAGAAAGAAAGAAAGAAAGAAAGAAAGAAAGAAAGAAAGAAAGAAAGAAAGAAAGAAAGAAAGAAAGAAAAAAAGAAAGAAAGAAAGAAAGAAAGAAAGAAAGAAAGAAAGAAAGAAAGAAAGAAAGAAAGAAAGAAAGAAAGAAAAAAGAAAGAATCCTAGCTTAAAGAATACAACTAGAATTCTTACAGTACTTTACTGGAGTAAACAATTAGGGCCTGTAAGATATATTCATCCCCAAAACACTTTAAATCTGACAGAAAAATTGTCACTTTTAAGATGAAAACATTTGAGAAATTTTCACTAATGGTTGAAAAGGATATCTTGATCCTTAAATCCCCATCTCAAAATTATCATCACATCACTAAAAAGAAAGCAAAATATTTCAGCCTTCTGTATCTTCAAAAACATTAAATGCAAACCCATAACCAAGAAATATTGCTTAACTTGATTTTAAACAAATCTAATTTAATTAATGTTATTAATTAATTAGATAAGCTCTTCAAACAGCAGTAGGTGAACATTGTTTCACATAAAGTATCTATCATTTAGTTCATCTTAAATCACATTTGCTTTGGTATTTCATCTCATGGCAAGCACTATTCACATGAGTTAAGAGTATGAGTTCAAAGACAGTTATCAAAAAACAAAAATTAGGCAAAAGATGAAGGCAAGGTCTTTCAAAGTTCTCAAACTAATTACCAGATATGGAGACCAAGAGAGTAGCTATCCGGGTCAGGTTCCTTGAGACAGATGAGGGCAGGAAGTAAGTTTCCCAAGTAGATAAGTTATGCAACTTGCATTATTTATATTTCCCAAAATCTTGACCTACCCACTGCTGAAATTATCTAAATTATTTTTTAGCTATGACCAATCTGACTCTCAAGTAAGTTTATCCCTCTGGCTTCTGCAGTCTTTTGCTTCTTTATCCCATAATCTGTCCCATGGCCATATAGTAGTATCATCATTTTTTAGAGGGCAGCATCATTTTTCTGCAGACACGGCGTACTCAGCATGTGGTCCTCAATGGAACCGTATCTGCATGGAGAGAAGTGTGTAGTGGGGTGCCCCAAGGCTCTGTTCTGGGCCCAGTGCTCTTCAACATCTTCATCAATGATTTGGACGAGGGGATATATGGGGAAATCATCAAATTTGCAGACGACACCAAGCTGGCAGAAATAGCCAGCACTCCAGAAGACAGGCTTAGGATACAGGACGACTTGACAGACTTGAGCACTGGGTACTATCTAACAAAATGAAATTCAATGGTGAAAAAAGTAAGGTTCTACATTTAGGCAAGAAAAACCAAATGTACAGGTATAGTATAGGGGATATCTTGCTCAATAGTAGTAACTGTGAGAGGGACCTTGGAGTCCTAGTGGACAATCACTTAAATATGAGCGAGAGTGAGCTGCAGCTGCCAAAAAGGCCAACACAGTGCTGGGCTGCATTAACAGAGAGATAGAATCAAGATCATGTGAAGTATTAATACCACTTTACAATGCCTTGGTAAGGCCACATTTGGAATACTGCATCCAGTTTTGGTCACCATGATGTAAAAAAAGATGTTGAGACTCTAGAAAAAGTACAGAGAAGAGCAACAAAGATGATTAGGGGACTGGAGGCTAAAGCATATAAGGAAAGGTTGCTGGAATTGGGTATGTCTAGTTTAATGAAGAGAAGGACGAGGGGAGACATGATAGCAGTATTCCAATATCTCAGGGGCTGCCACAAAGAAGAGGGAATTTCCAAGGTGCCTGAAGGCAGGACAAGAAGCCACGGATGGAAACTAATCAAGGAGAGAAGCAACCAAGAACTAAGGAGAAACTTCGTGACAGTTAGAACAATTAACCAGTGGAACAACTTGCCTCCAGAAGCGGTGAATGCTCCAACACTGGAAATTTTTAAGAAGAGACTGGACAGCCATTTGTCTGAAATGGTATAGGGTTTCCTGCCTGAGCAGGGGGTTGGACTTGATGACCTCCAAGGTCCCTTCCAACTTTATTATTATTATTATATACACAGCTTAAGGTCTTCTGGTTCCAATTCTTTCTGAGACATGGATTTTTCAGACTCCATACCTCTTTGTCCTACCTCAAAGGCAGATGTTGTCCACGATGTAAGACCAAAGCTGACATTTCTATTTCCTCCCCCTCATGCTTTGACTTGCAAGTTATTAAATCACTAACTGTTGAATTCCCTGAATTCAGAGACTTGCAAGTTCAAGAGATTCAAAGATCACCGGATTTGGAGGAAATGGCGTTACAACATTGCTTCTTTAAATCATTTCTACTGACAGTTTGAAAATGCTTGGAAAAAAAATATATGGTGACAATTCAGCCAGAGATCACACAAAGCATTAGCCACTGCACAGAAGAGCAGCCATGCAACTTTGATTTTAAGCAGATCCGGTTGATTGTCACATCATTTCCTTTGGAAGAAGATTGCTACATTTTCTCTGAAATGCAATTATCTCATCAGCTATTATCCATACTTTAAGCCATCCTGTGTTTAGATTTACCATTTTTCAAGACACAGCATCCATCCACTTCTACACACAATGTTCCTTGGAGGTTACTTTGCCAATATATTAAGCTGATCCCAGCCAAAAATAACCTCAGTTTTTGATTGTTAAAGAATTATTAAATCATTTTCTATATATATTATAGACCAGTGGTCATCAAAATATTCACTGGATTTTTAATCTAAAACACTGATCAGATCACAGCTAGAGGTTAGTACAAAGCAGATAAATTCTCCTGCATATTTTTTCCTACAGGTTCTCATTTAGTTTGATAGAAAATTGCCTTTTGAGATTCTTTCAAACAGGAATATGAGAGTACTTCAAGCAAACTGAAGACTTCCATGAAAGTCTCTCATAAAATTTCTAATGGGTGGAGTTTGCTATTCTTAAACTAACTTATTTATGAGGCAGCCAAGGGATATGTGAATATATACTTATTCTTTGATTACACAATTGTCTCTCCAAGAATCTGCAGCTTTCCTATTTCTTGTATTTTAGTTAAATACAAGGTATTGTCCCCTCTTCAGTTTCATCAGGAGTGACATTGTACCTTCGTTAAGGGAAAATCCTGTATTTGGAAGATTGTAGAAGAATTTTTTCACCCAATTTTTCTGCCCATAAATTTTAGTGCAAGAATTTTGAAAGGTCATTTGCGCCTAGCTCTACTAGAATCATCTGGGATTAACTTTAATGTAAAAGTGAACTGATTAGCTAATGTAAGAGCTTTCAGGATTAGGTTAGGCCAGAAAGAAAGTCATTGATCTCATTTTTCATATTCCAGTCTTGTTCTTGCTTATGGATATTTAATATTGAACAACAGTAAATGATGGAATTTGCAAAGCACAGGGGGAATCAAAAAGTTCAAAGCAGTTCCCCAAAGTTATGATTGTTTTATTCCCTTAACATGAAATAATCCATTAAAAAACCTAATAATATAATCCTGGACTGAAACTAAATCAATAACAAAGTAATATTTCAATTCTGTCAGCCTACATTATGCAAGCAGAAAAAAAGTCCAGCATGTACAGTACCTTGTGATTTTAATATATCACAGTACAAAATTGAGATATATCAAAGCAAGTTATGTAGCATTATACATATTATTGTTTCTTATCAGTTCCATCATAGAGATAGCAAAATATTTATAATCTCAGGAACAATTATTCCTTTTGCATTATTTTCCCTCACCTTTATTATGTTATAAGAGTATTTGCTCAGCTGGAGAAATCACCTTATATGTAACAAAGTCCACATTCTGTTATTCATCATAAATACATAATACATGCACACACGTACGCATGTAATAACAATAGTAGCCACAAATGGTGAGCAGTACAGACCCCAAGGGAGGCAAAAAGTGAAATAAATAAAAGTGAGAGTGATGCCCAAATACTTTTTTTAACATATTAGCCCTCAAAGAGGACAATACTCTTGAGTTGCAGTTCAGGCAGCTGGAAGCAGCTGGAGTCCATTCTCTGATGCAATTCATCATACTTGAGTCAGGATGTAACCATTCATATATTTGGGTTATCGAGTAGTTGAATCAGTTGAATCAAATTTTCAATCTGCTTAGTTCTAAATTGGGGGGGCAATTTGGTATGGTGGCATCAGGCTAGAAAACAGGAGTTCGTGATTTCTAGTCCTGCCTTGGACATGAAGCCATTGGGTGACCTTAGGCCAGTCACTTTCTCTCTGCCCAAGGAAGAAGGTAATGGCAAACTACTTTTGAAAAACCTTGCCAAGAAAATGGCAGGAACTGCCTCTGAGACTGTGATATGATTGAATGGGGGGGGGGAAATAGGGGGGGAAAGTTCTAAATTAATTATCTGTGACTACCTGCAAAACTCCTTTTTACACTCTTTTTTCTGAGTGCTGGCTTTTTTCCCCTGAAGACTAGGTCTTCTTCAAATTGGACTCACCTCTTGGGTGAGAATAATTCCCAGAATTACCAAACAATCAGAAGGGGAAAAAATGGAGTAAGGAAAAAGATATTTTCTCTATGGAGAAAGAATTGTTCTTACCAAATTAGAAACCAAAAGTTGATTGCTCATTTTCTAATTCAAAGGGGGATAAGATATTAGGTAGAAAGTGGGTATAGTATACAGGTATAGTATACGTTATTCATATAACCAAGTTAAATATGTGGCATATTTATAAATAGGGGGAAGTTGACATCACACAGAAAAATCATATACAATAAGCCAATTTGCAGCCTTTCTAATGGAGGGTATCAAATGGAATTCAGTCCTCAAGCACTTTACTACTCAATAATCAAAGTGTTACTTTTTATCAGCCAACTCATCAGCTCTACAACACAGGCTCCCACTGGCAAAATTATTTTTCCGGTGCACTGGTCACTTGTTCAGGCCACAACAGCCATGATACTTTGTCATTTGAATGTGTTTATTTTATAATCTAATCATACTTAATCCATAGTCTGTAAAGTCTCCTTCTGAGTCATCAGCAGACATCCACTGTGAATGTTTAATACTTATTTCGAATGCACTGATGCAACTTTCTGCTTCATGTCCTACTACAAGCTATTTTAAAGTTGGAGCTTTAAGAAAAAGCCAAAAGCAGGATGTAAAAACTTTGATTTGTCAATTCCAATATGGCCAATGCCTTTCCCAGTTTTTGAAATGCCTCGTGATCAATTACTGAATTTGAACCAATCACTCAAATGTATTCTGAAATGTGTTCTGCGGAATAGACAAAGCTGTTTGAAACAATTTTGAAAACTAAATCTTACTTTCTATTCTTTTCCTATCTTTAGTATTCTTCACCTATTGCATAAATTATATCGTTCTTTTAAAGAATTAGGCTTTATTGTTATGCTAAATCATAATAAATTATTTTTTAAAAAAAGATATGAAACTCTTAAAATAATTATTGCAAGAACTATGAACACTACTTTATTACTGACATGCCACAATCTCTACAGGAGTCCAAGAAGTAGAAAAACCAATATCTGTCAGAACAATGAACAAGCTGAACTAAACTTGTCATCTGGTTGAGATTCAGCACAGCCAGCATGAGAGTGCAAGAGAAAACAAACAAACAAAACCAGTATTGATGTTGATATAGTATTAAATTACATATCATGTTCTTACCATGGCTGAAAAGGGCATCCTGGTAAAAATCTTAATTTCAGGTGGCTGAAGTGATAGTCAGGATTGTGGCACTGCAACAGCTGAAGAGTGAAGATGGTACTTCCCCATAACAATCACTGCATGCTAATGTAATGTGTGGCCTAAACATCAAGCCAAGCAAAATCATGATTTTGGTTTCTCAAACTGTCTTACGAAGTTGAGAGCAGGCCTGTTGCTGGTATATGGATTGGTAACTGCCTGACAACAACCCTTCATAAGCTGCTAAACACTATCTCAGGATGGTGGTGAGACTTCAAGATTGTTGGTTTTATATAATTTCAACTTCATGCCCTGGAAAAGGAATCTGGATTAGCTCACAAGTTCATTCCTGCAGGGAAACCATGGGTTTGTCACCAGAATTAGTGGTCCCAACATTTGTCACCAGAATTAGTGATCCTCCACATTGGGACCACTAAGTCTGGTGACAAACCCATAGTTGCCCTGTAAGAATGAACTTGTGAGCTAATCCATATTCCTTTTCCATGGAATGGAGTCTGGTTATGGTAGACTTTACAAACTATGGATTAAGTATGATTAGATTACAAAATGGCAGACACATAGTTGAAAACTGATTTTTGCTTTGGGGGCATAAATAGAGACAACATTGACATCTATTGTTTGCCAGATTGCTTTCTGGTGAAATGGTGTATTGTTACTACCAATGTCTATGGAGATTCTCAGTCATCCAGGTCATGGTTGTTCCAAAGATGCTTTTTCAAGAGGCAACTGGACTTTCTTTGTTTTGCCTTGAAGATGTTTCGCTTCTCATCCAAAAAGCTTCTTCAGTTCTGTTGCTACCAGTGGGCTTTTGGATCCTAGGAAGATTAGAGATAGACATCATTATTTTCTATGCTATGTTGATTGATTATTGTAGAGTTTTTAATAGTTGAGATATTCTGCATTTTTGTTCTCTTCTACACTGTATGGAGTTAGTCAAATTAGGGGTCCTTGGTGCTCTCTGAGCTTGCTTGTTTTCTTTTTTTTCTTTTTTTTAATTTAAAAGTTTTTTATTTGTAATACAATTAAAACAAAAATGGACAAGCATGACATTCCAGAGTAAGTATTCCTAATACTTTGTTTCTCGTGGTACAAAAACTTAATACATCATTCTTAACCTCTATATAAGCCTCATCCTTCTATGTAATACAATTAAATATACAATTATATTTACAGTTATATATATATATATATATAAATCCTATCATTAACTTGAGATCCGAGCAGTTCTTCTTAATTCATACCAACTGTAACATTAGTCCCAGATTTTGAAGTATTTGAGTTCTGTCTTTTCCTTCATAATCATTGTAAGCCTGTCCATCTCAGCACATGAAAGGATTTTATACAGGATCTCTTCTTCCATTGGAATTCCTTTATTCCTCCAATTTTGAGCAAAAAACAGTCTGGAAGCCGTTAGAATGTGTAACATTAAATAAAGTACGCCTTTGTCGTACTTTTGCGTGGTTATGCCTAATAGGAAAAGTTCTGGTTTTGGCTCTACCGCTCAACAGCTTGCTTGTTTTCTTGAGGATGTTTCGTTACCCAAACTAGGTAATATCATCAGTGCTAGTAAGAAGTGCTATTTGCTGTCAGTTTATATTCTAGTGGCTTGCCTATCAGTATTGACGGGAGTGGTCTTAGAGAATCTTTAATTGGGCTGTTTGGTGTTGGCTTCTTTGGCAATTTCTTGATTGGGGTATTGTTTACTTGATTGTTGGTCTGATGTTAATAATAATAATAAAGTTGGAAAGGACCTTGGAGGTCATCTAGTCCAACCCCCTGCTCAGGCAGGAAACCCTATACCATTTCGGACAAATGGCTGTCCAATTTCTTCTTAAAAACTTCCAGTGTTGGCACATTCACCACTTCTGGAGGCAGCTTGTTCCACTGCTTAATTGTTCTAACTGTCAGGAAGTTTCTCCTTAGTTCTAGGTTGCTTCTCTCTTTGGTTAATTTCCACCCGTTGCTTCTTGTCCTGCCTTCAGGCGCTTTGGAAAATAGCTTGACTCCCTCTTCTTTGTGGCAGCCCCTGAGATATTGGAACACTGCTATCACGTCCCCCTTTGTCCTTCTCTTCATTAAACTAGACATACCCAATTCCAGCAGCCTTTCCTTATATGCTTTAGCCTCCAGTCCCCTAATCACCTTTGTTGCTCTTCTCTGTACTCTTTCTAGAGTCTCAACATCTTTTTTACATCATGGTGACCAAAACTGGATGCAGTATTCCAAGTGTGGCCTTACCAAGGCAAAATAAAGTGGTATTAATACTTCACGTGATCTTGATTCTATCTCTCTGTTAATGCAACCTAGCACTGTGTTGGCTTTTTTGGCAGCTTCAGCACACTGCTGGCTCATATTTAAGTGATTGTCCACTAGGACTCCAAGATCCCTCTCACAGTTACTACTATTGAGCAAGGTACCCCCTATACTATACCTGTACATTTGGTTTTTCTTACCTAAATGTAGAACCTTACTTTTTTCACCACTGAATTTCATTTTGTTAGATAGCGCCCAGTGTTCAAGTCTGTCCAGATCCTCCTGTATCCTAGTTCAGTGGTTCTGAGATCACATCTGCCAGTTCCTTAAGAATCTTGGGGTGTAATCCATCTGATCCTGGTGATTTGAACTCATCTAGGCTGGACAGGTGTTCACTTATCATTTTCTTGCCTATCTTAACTTGTATTTCTATTTTGTTTTTTATGGCACTATTTTTGATAGGTTGGTCTGTTTTTTCCCTTTGTGCAAAGACAGATGCGAAAAATGAGTTCAATAGTTCTGCTTTCTCCCTGTTACTTGTCACCTTCTTGCCACTTTCACCCATTAATGGACCAATCGTTTCCTTCACTTTTTTCTTATTTTTTACATGTTGAAAGAAGCTTTTTTTTGTTATTTTTGACTTTGGTTGCAAGCCTTAGTTCATTTT
Organism: Bothrops alternatus; assembly: GCA_034064705.1. Taxonomy (NCBI): domain Eukaryota; kingdom Metazoa; phylum Chordata; class Lepidosauria; order Squamata; family Viperidae; genus Bothrops; species Bothrops alternatus. Next base: position 6,756,953 of record JARGCV010000007.1, on the reverse strand, counting down.
GAGCCTTAGCTTTCCTCACTTCATCTTTGCAGGCTCGGGCTATTTGCTGATATTCTGACTTGGTTATGTGTCCCTCTTTCAACTTTCTATACTTGTCCTTTTTATCTTTCAATTGATCAGAGAGTTCTTTATGCAGCCATGCTGGTTTCTTTTGAGAGCTGTTATTTTTCCTCTTTGTTGGTATTGTGCTAAACTGGGCCTTTATTATCTCACTTTTCATAATTTCCCAAGCCTCTTGAGTTGTTTTCCCCTGGAGGATTGTCATCCATGGAATCCTTCCCAAACCCTCTCTAAGTTTATTGAAATTAGTTCTCTTGAAGTCCAAGACTCTAGTTTGACTGTGTTCTATTGCTTGTGCTTCCATAATGTTGAATTCCAATATTGCATGATCACTTCCTCCCAAGGTTCCTTGGAGTTAATCTATGCTGATCTGGGTGCTGAATATAAACTGACAGCAAATAGCAATTCTTACTAGCACTGATGATGTTATGTTACCTAGTTTAGGTAATGAAATGTCTGCAAGAAAATAAGCAAGCTCAGGACCCCTCATGTCAACCTTGAGCTAGAAATATTCTCCTTTATCAGTCAGATTAGGGCAGGTCACAAATGCTGCCAGTACAAAATATCCTACTGTTTGCAGTGGGCAATAGCATACACAGAGAGAAAGATATGCATCTTTTTTTTCACTTCTTAGTGTCCCAAGTTGAGATTTAAATATAAAATGGCATTTTGATATTGCCATGCATGAGAAGAATGCAGAAATTCAAAGTTTTTCTCTGTATTGGTGAGTTCCACACACACAAATATAGTTGAATGCTGAACTAGTTTTCCAGGTAGTTTTGTTTCAAACTGCAGCATAATTTTTCATTTACAATGAGTTACAGTTTTAATAAACGGGGAGAGACTTAATTCTCATTTATTATTTGGATGCATTTCTTGGTTTTGGAAGGAAAGAATAAAAGGATGACCTGCAGCAAGTTGGATGTTCACATTACAGCTGTGATAAGTTGGAAGTGCCGACTAAGGACAAATCATCCTGGACAACATCTATCAGGGTGGTCACTAAAAGTCAACACTGACTCTCTTTATAATCCAATTTATTAGTTTAGAAACAAATGGCCACCTTCATAATGGTGAACACTGTTTTATTCCTGGTTCTACTGGATTCATCTCTTTAGGAGTTGAGAGGACAATTCTAGGCAGAGAAGGGGGTGCAGGAAACAAATGAAATATGCACTATACTACTGAATAAACTATGCCACTATTTCTTACCCTGGTACGTTGAAAAAATTAAAAAAAAATACTGAAGAGAGAGGGAGAGCAGTTATCAGAATGCAGAGCATGAAGAGAAGAAACTTAAGAGACTCACCATTTCTGTGATTTTGATTCAAAAACAATGGACGAAAGGACAGGCAACTCTCGTTGAAATTTGTGTTGACTTTTTCTTATCACCATATGCAAGCTTTAGTTGACGGTTGTTGTTTGGGGAACTGAAAACTTATTGCTATGCAGCTCACCATCTCTAACCTGAGCACAACAAAGCCCCCACCCAAACAGAACACTCCCCCAGCCAATCAGAGAACAGCCAACCCCCCCCATCTAATCAGACCACAGCCAAGCCCCTAACCACTCAGAACACACCTCCACCCAATCAGAACACAGCCAAGCTCCCAGCCAATCAGTTCAAACCCCCATTGGCAGTTAAAAGGAAGAAACAGCTACAATCACACATTGCTCCTAGAAGCAAGAAGCCGAAAGCACCAGCCTGAAGATGACGAATGGGACCGTCGAAATGTCGCCAAGACACTTCAAATTCTACATGGGAGAAACCCGAATAACCAAAGATCTACATGTGTGTGTGTGTGTGTGTGTGTGTGTGTGTGTGTGTGTGTGTGTAAAAGTAAAAAAGGATATATGCAGTGTTATCTTCATTTTAAATATCAGAAGGGTTTTGCGGCTCCCAGTGTTTTGTTTTCGGTGGGAAATGGGTCCAAGTGGCTCTTTGAGTGTTTTGGGTTGCCTACCCTGCCCTACACCACTTCAGACAAGTGGTTATCCAGTCTCTTCTTAAAAACCTCCGGTATCGGAGCACCCACAACTTCTGGAGGCAAGCTGTTCCACTGATTAATTGTTCTGTCTTCCACCACAACATTCAGGAGTATTATAAGAGGGAATCTACCAATTGTAACAACCATCTAGATATTGCCAAATCTGGAAAATGAACAACAATTAAGGAAGCAATTTCTTAAACCAGCTTTGTTTCCAGCAAAATGAGAGATAAACAGCTTAAAAATGTCACACAGAAGAACCCATAATAAACCTGTTTCATTTAGAAACCTAAGATTTTACTTTACTTTAATCAACCAAGACTATAAGGCAGTGAAGTTGACATCCTGTAATGGTACCTTGAATAACCGAATATTAAGTGTCACTGAAGAGATTGTCATAACTGGCCAATAAAATTCAAAAAGTCACTATATGGTAGCAACAAAAACTCTCTTTGCCAATATCTAGTGATCTGCAATAGCCCTAACATGGGAAGTCAAAATGAGGCCCCAGTTCCTTTTTTTTCCTGAAGCCTATATAGGAAGCAATGGATTCTATATGCAACACTCTTTAGAAAAGAACACCTGTGTTAGCATCAATGATTCATGCACAAATGTTTTCTGCATGTTATTCGTGCATCCTCAGGAAAAGCTATTGTTGGGAAGTTCCTCACCAAAGGCAGAAAATCCATAAACATTTATATTAAAGAACTAAAGTAAAATACTGACTCATAGGAAATTCAGTGGGGAAAAATGCATCACATCAAAGATTAACTGCATTTAGTTTAAGTATATACAGCTGACTTACAGCAAAAAAAATAATTTGGCTCTTTAATTCATATTTTTATAAGCAGTAAGAAATATCTGAGTTGTCCAAAACTGCTCATCTTTGAAATGGGCAGGAGGAAATTGAAAGAGTATGGTATCTTGGCAGAAAATTCTTAATATATCTATTTAAAAGGTTGAAAAAAATGTGTTCATTTTTCTTTGAACACAGAATATAAGTATCTCCAAAGATTTTACCAATACATGGAATGCATAGACTTTGGGGAAATTCAAACAATGTGTATGTAATTTGACTTTTAACTTGAAGTTTTAACCTGTTTTCTCTTTTTAATCTATACTTTTATTCATGTAATTATATGCTTTTATTATGATGTTGTAAACCACTCAGTCACATAGGTGAAATGGATGGCATAGAAATTTAATAAATAAATAATAAATAAATGTATTTAGTAGATGCATCCAGCTGCACTTTCTCACCTGGTATTCAATGCTATTTACATTAGGATCAGAATCAGGAACACAGCAATTCTTTCTCCAGATTATAATATTCTACAGTTTCCACATTGCCATTTACCTATCACCATATGCTATATTATATATGACTTTGAATTGAGATTATATTTCATAAATACCCAGCACCAGTGTTTAGGTATGGGAGATGAAACTTTTCAGTTAATGGTACATAACTATGCTATCCCCACAAAAAAGAAAAAAACTTTCAATAAATCATAATCAGCATATACAACACTTTATAACATGGGGATGAGTGGTTCTCTTTAATTAACATTGTTCTCCAAGGAGAGTAAGTATTTATCTGTTTAAGCTGATAAACAAAACTGAGGCAGTATCTCTCACTAACACACTCAGCATATCCTAAGGTTTGATACTTTTTATATATTTATTTATTTAACTTATCAAGCACTAGTTCTCCACTATGTCACTAAATATGGTAATTTTAAAATTATTTTCAATTTCAGGCTAAAGGTTCTGGTTGCAATCAATATACACAGTGACAATATTCCCGGCATCCAATTCATTTAAAAAATGTAACCTTAAAAATTAAATGGAAAATTAGCGAATAGCAAAATAAGCATATGAAGCTTCACATTTCTTTCTAAGAGCATCTGAGATCTCCATAGGTCTCACAGCCATTCTTAGAAACTAAAAATGGTAGTTGAGCTTCCCCCCCCCCCAAAAAAAATAAACAACCATGATATAAAGGGGTGGCATAAAGAAACTTTATTTTTATTTTTTTATTTTTTTTGCCATCTGGTAAATAGGCATTATTGTGAATCATACCCTCCAGGGGAGCCATTTTTTGAGAAATTCCATGAAATGTTCTAAAAATGCCAAATGAATGGTCTGGGAAGGATGGGAACTACTAATCAACCTGCATTTTATACTGATATTGTTTCTCTTTACTGTTTCCATGAACATCAACATTTAAGAAATTTAGTTAGGAATCTTTACCCTTAAGGGAAACTATCTCTGCATAGTGACACACAGGGGTTCTCTGGCATGATCTATATTTCTTGTAAAACATACCTGCATTTTACTTTTGACAGAGGGCAGACCAGGAGTATACTACATGGTACCATCCATCTATTTTAGATTTCAAATTCTATTAGCCCAACAGATGTATCCAATGTTCAGAAAGAACAGAATATGGAATATCTGGAAAGTATTAAGTGGCACCACTCTGGGTTAAATTTAGGACAAACTATACTATCAAGTACAATCCTGCTTTGGGTGGCATGCATTCATATGGGACAAAAAAAATATAAAATACACAGATACTTTCAAAGACACATAGTTAGGAATGCATTGCTACAGACTTGGGAAAAATAAAACAAAAACATTATATAAGAATTCCAATGTGGTTATCCCCAACAGAAGCTCTGAAATACCCAAACCTACTGGATATAAATAAGATAATTAGATACAAGCAATTAGTAAATGAACAGGGAAATCTGAAAACAAAACAAGAATTGGAACAAGATATGGGCAGAGAGATTGACTGGTGGACATTTACACAAATTCAATCTAAATATACAGAGGACAAAAAATTATGTGAAATACAAAAAGAGCCACAAGAATTGGATAAAATTATACATGGAACAGAAATAAAATTAATTATCAATTTATACAAATACCTATTGAGATATAAAATGGAAGATGAGGTTGTCAAAGACACAATGATTAGATGGGCAAAAAATTTTGGATATAATATAGAATTGGAGAAATGGGAAAAATATGGGAAATAAACATAAAATTGACTATGTCAGCGGCATTCAAGGAAAACCAGTTGAAGATGTTTTACAGATGGCATCTTCCACCAGCAAAGTTTGCCAAGATGTTCCAGAACAATTCACCAACATGTTGGAAATGTAAAAAAGTACATAGAACATATTATCATTTATGGTGGACATGCCCAGTTACGAAAAAATACTGGACTACAATAAGAAGATGGATCGAAGAAATAATAGACCAACCCGTAGACTGGAAACCAGAGATCTTTTTGCTGGGTATTTTAAACAGAAAATATAGTAAAGAAATACTGTACTTAATTTTACATATAATAATGGCAGCAAGAATAGCATATGCACAGTTCTGGAAAAATGAGAATATACCATCAGAGGAAGAAGTGATAAGAAAAATCCTGGACTGTGCTGAGATGGACAAATTAACAAAAGAGATAAAAGAAAAGGAAGACACAGAGTACTATCTAATATGGAACAAGTGGTATGACTGGTTGGAGACTAGAAATAATAGAGGAGAATAAATGTGGAAAGGTCAAAAGTGAAAATGTGTGTATAATAATATATAATAATAATAATATGTATTACTCTTAGTATGAAGTATAGTATGAAGGAAGAAAAATGTAAATAAGAAACAACGGGGCAACAAGGACAAATATTCTAAAGAAGAATAAGGGGGGGAAATGTAAATAATAGAAGATTACCGTTACGTAATCGCTGTTAAAAAAGGGGGGAGGAGTATATACTGTGTGTGCATGTGTGTTACGTTTTGTTTTGTTTTCTTGGTTCAAAAATAAAAAAATAAAATTAAAAAAAAGTACAATCCTGCTCTTACAGCTGAGATGGGCATGATAAGACCACACAGGCTTCATTAATTGCTATTCATTTGGGTGTTTTAAAGACATTGAACAGATTTATTTTGTGCTATTGCAAATTTTGCTTTTGTTTGTCAGCATAGTCTTAATTTTAAATAAGCAAATACGGTTGAAGTTAAAATATCCTCAGACCAGTTAAGAGACAAAGTTCTATATATGAACAAAAAGGATCAATGGTAGAAGACCTTCTTTCCATGATGTAGGCCCAAATTACTGGCATCTTTAATTTAAAAAGATCAGAATGATGGTTCACCAGTTAAGACGCCGGGCTCTAGGTTTAAGACCTGAAGACTGCATGACGGGATAAGCTCCTATCCTCACCCTAGCTCCTGCCAACCTAGCAATTCAAAAATGAGTAGATAAATAGGTATCACTTCAGAGGGAAAGGTTACTGTGTTCCATATGTTCATGCTGGCCACATGATGATGGAAGCATCTCTCAGACAACCCAGGCTCCCTCTGCTGAGAATCAAGGATGAGCACTGCCCTCTTCAGTTGGTCACAACTGGACAAGGGAAACCTTTAAACCTTTTAAACCTAATTAAAAGAATCAGATTACAGAAAAGGATGGAAAATTGAAAGATCAGTGAAAAGTGTAATAGAGAGCCCATGCATTCTGTCACTACTCTTTCTCAAAATTTCTTCACTGTATAACACATACCATTATTTACAGTGAAAAGTAGCACAAGGGCAGTTGATACAGGACTGGTTCAGGGCGTCCATGTTGTTTAAAAATTAGAGATAAACGTATCAGCTCCTGAGGACAGAAAAGCCTATTTTACACATCCTTTCAGTGCTTCTTCATATATGGAATATATGAGTTCAAACCCATGAAAGACTATGGGTTGTCTCCTGCCAAATTAATATCTCTCAGCCTCATCTATTTCACATTTTGTACGATAGAGAGTGAAATAAAACCTCCACGTCTATCACTATAAGGTCTTAGAGAATATATGGAGTGTAACTGTTCTAAATAAATACAGTTGCCATCAAACAACAGTAGTCCCTTGATGCAAAAGAGGCGAGCAGAAGCTAGCAAATAAAGCAGGTGAATGGTACAAGCAAAGACATCACTGTTTTTTTTTTCACCAAGACCATTCCAATGTAGCATATACATCATCCTACTGCCATCCAGTGGTAGACAAGAAGGACAAATTATATAATTGAAAAAGAAGCAAGCTAGTGATAACCAAAAGCTGCCTAAAGACACCAAGAGTGTACCTAGGGTTTACATACTCAAGCTGAGAGATTGACTTATGGCAGGGATAATGGAGGAGTAACAATGTGCCAAGTAAAATGAGATGTATTCTAAGGATACATCTATTGTATACCAACAGAGAAGAAAAGTGGGCACCTTTAGAAACATAGAAAACCAAGAGCAGAAAAAAGAAAATCTGCCTTTTGAGGTTTTGTTTTTTGTTTTCTTTTTAATTTATGTATTTATTACTTTTATTTATTTATTTATTTTTAATTTTTAATTTTTGTCAGAGGATGGACATGTGTTTATCTCACACATGTTTAAACTCAGTTACTGATGATTGATCTACTTGGTTCCAAACTGCCACTACTTATTTAATTTATTTTAATCTTTTAATTTTTATTGGATGATGGACATGTGTTTATCCCATGCATATTTAAACTCAGTTACTGATGACTGATCCACTTGGTTCCAAACTTCCACTACTTTTTCTAAGACCTTTAACCTATGGAAGTGATTAATTCAACAATAGTTTTCATTTGGGTGGATTTAATAGCTACAGCAGAACACAGCTGCTTACTCCTGTGATGTTCAAGATAAATATAATGCTATATCAAAATCAATAGAAAAAGTTTGACCCAAAATGGAATCTGTAAAGAAAGGTTCTCCTGATTTACTGTTGTGGCAAACTTGATGCATGATTTAAAGCATTGACCTACACAATTATGTAGGACTCATCCAGAAGCGTTGCTTCCACTAATTTTTCTTTCATTTAGGGTTCCTGGAGAAAAAGCACAAAATATAAGATCAGCATTTAAAGGAAACAAGCGCACAAATGTCTAGAAGTTCTTAGAAAATAATGTTCTGAGGTCAGAATTTCCTGGAATTGTCAAGCAAAATGTTACTCCGAACACCTGCAAAACTTTCAAAATCAGTACCAAGCAAAATGACTCAACAATACCTGCTGGGTTTCTTTCTGAATCATTGCCATGCTGAGGTTTGTTTTTTTTAAAAAAAAAATTCAGCTATTTATGCTTCATTGAACTAAGTTATATAAATCTAAGACGTGTAGTTGGAAACCTAATCATCCTGTTTCATTTCATACCATTTTGATATTTATTTATTTTTTTGCTGAACCTTCAGTCATTTATGTCATTTATTACTTGCCTTGATGAAACTGGATTGTTAACAACTGGCTTTATCCCAACTCATTTTTTTGAAAAAAGGTGTTGCAATAATTGAAGAAACAGCTCTTCAAGTAATTCTTGAAACAGATAGGAATCTTTCTGGAATTAAAAGCAATGACAATTTCATTTTTTAAAAGATTAATCATGATAATTAGGTGTAAGTGCTTTTGACCAGAAAAAAAGAGTATTTCTAAAATAGGTTTTATATCATGAAGTGAGGCAGAATCAGAAAAAACAGGGTAATATTTACAGAGAAAAGTATAAACTTTTGTAGAAAGTTTCTGACTCCACTCATTCTTTTTAAATTGTAACTTGTTCTAACCCCTAATTTGCTAGGATATGGAAAGAAGCACAGGTATCTAAATGTGTGACAATTCCTTCTACACCTTTTAGGATAGCAACTTTGGCACTGACACTGATTTTTATCAACTTCCTCCCACTCGTCTCTATTCGCTGTTCTGAATAGGCTCATTCCAATATATATACCGTATACACTAGATTTCAAACTATTTTTACTTTGGATTTATTTTCACCATGGTTGGTATTTCAAGATTAGTTTCACCTCCAACCTTTACAGCTTTTAACATCTTTTCATCTTTTTTTTATTTTCAGAGCGAAAAAAACATTTTCCAGCAAATATATTCATGAGCCAATGCCAATTTTTTTCAGTACTGCTTAGGATGAAGAGGGCACCCATACACAACACCTGACAGTAGCTATGCCTTCCCCAGAAATCCCTGCAAAAGATGCAGACACCTTGAGGAGCTGTAAATGGAGAGGCATTACATTCATGCTCCTGCACCCTCTGGAGTGCTTGCTTTGGAGACTGAATCCAAAACAAAGACAGCCCTACTAACAACTTTGTAAAACAGTTTTAGTATTAATATTTATGACAAAATGGCTGAACTATGGGCTGATGACCATAGGTCCCTCTGTGAGGGATATAAGCGGTTTCAAAATCTGACAAACAAATAAAACACACAAACATACACAAACTCCCTTTTTATGACCCTGTGATCCCTTAATTTGTGGTTGTACTGTGTGTGTGCACATGCTTGTGTACACACACACACACAGAGAGATGTATGATCACAATTGAGCCCAAAATTTATGTTGCTAAGCAAGACAATTGTTAAGTGAATTTTGCCCCATTTTTCTTGCCATAGTTGTTAAGTGAAGCACTGCAGTTGTTAAGTTAGTAACACAGTTATAAAGTGAATCTGGCTTCTTCATTGACTTTGCTTGTCCGAAGGTCACAAAAAGTGATCACATGACCCCGGAACACTGCAACCGTCATAAATATGAGTCAGTTGCCAAGCATCTGAACTTTGATCACGTGATCACAGAGGTGCTGCAACAGTCGTAAGTGTAAAAAACGGCCATAAATCACTTTTTCCAGTGCCGTGGTAACTTTGAATGGTCACTAAATGAACTGTTGTAAGTCGAAGACTACCTGAATATATGCGTGTGTGTCTGTGTGTGTGTATACCCAGGGGTATCTTTTTCCCTCCCCATTTTTTAAATTCTTTTTTTAAAGAATGAGATATTCTTTTTTTTACAGATATCAGGGGTCATCACATCATATTTCTTTCCATGGCTGCAGATAGCATGTAGTAAATAATTTGTAGTAAAACACATGTCCATGTTATTTAAAATATACTATTTACAGATATTGTTTTGTAAATAGTATATTTTAAATATCACATGCAAAATTCCTGGATGTGGCCTACAAGTTAATCATACCTTAATTTTCTGTTAATTTCCTCTTTTTTCCCCTGAATACTCAGCTCCATATATTCACATCCATCTCAATATTTCTGCCAAATCAAAGTTTAAAATAAGCTTTGAAGTCAGTGTTTTAAAAATGGTCTTAGCAGTATAGACCATGTTTTTAAAAATCAACTTCAACTCGTGGTTTTTAAACCTTCATTTGACATAGTCTTCAAAATTATGCTTGTAAGGCTTGGCTATTGCCGAAAAGGGGCAGGGAGTAAATCTGCTGGCTCATGAATTCTGAGAATTGAAGTCCACAACTCATAAAGGGGCCACAGTTCCCCATCTCTGGAGTAAATGATGAAAAGTGCATGCTGGCATTGAAAGACAAACTCTACTCCTTAAATTATGTGGATTTTCCTCATTACATTACAACACACTTTTCTTCATTTGGCATAATGACAGCTAGCTGTTGATGCCTCTGTTATGGTATATAGGTTCAGATGTAGTATCAGTCCATGTGTAGGTCTATGTATGTCAAATGGTTTATGAAAAATTGCATAGCATGCTTTGAAGCAAGAATTCTCAACGATCTAGTTACAATCTTTGATTTGTAACATCTGATCATGTTTTATCTTTGTTACTAAGATGAAAAAGAAATTACTAAAAATACTTCCACCAGCTACAATTCATCTTAAACATATTAATCCATATTTACCAATAAATAATTGTCTTCAGATGCTTATAAAAATATTGATTTCTGAATAGCTTCCTCTTTAAAAGTCTCTTGAAATGTTCTGTAATGGCTATACTTTTAAAATATATTAAGGAGATATCTATATAACCAGATATATTTCACTATTGTCTCTTCACGTGTTTGTGAAAAAGAAAAGGAAAAACTACCAGATTGATCAAATCTCCATTATGTGAAATGATTGTGCAAATAAATGTCTATTCTTTAGACATTTAATTACTGCAGAGTTTATGGGAAAAAATTATGGAAGAAAAGAATGCAAAGGTCTGTAAAACTTTCCACAATTACACTGTAAATATCAATACCAATACTAAATTATTGTCAAGTGATACTAAATTTGTGGTGTGTGTGGATGCAAATAAGCCATTTCCTTAATTCAGTTTAGCAAAGCAATTATTCAGTCTGATGATCTCGTATGGTTTGCTTGCATAAAGATTCTCTTTAGTTATAGGAATATAGAAAGCAAATTTAAAGAGGCCTGATTGCTTGGATAACCTGCAACTAAAAGGAAAAAGTCCTTAGGTATTATAGCTTTGATAAGCTGACATATTCACATATAGCACAGATAATAAATGGTTAAATTCTGAAATTTCTTCTGACTTTTTTGCATGTTACCAATTTAGGAAACCATAGTTAAGCTCCCACATCCTACCTACTCTTCTCACATCCAGTGTTTTTTACTATTATTATTATTATTATTTGCATACACTAATGATCTCATAAAATGATAGTTTCTCCTTGAAGCTTAATCATGTTAACCCAGAATCAACCCATCATTTATGATCTTGAAAAGTAATATAATATAATATTGAATGTCAATTTTCTGATTCAGTTGTTGGGTTTATAGTTTGACGTTTAATTTCATATGATTAATTATCACAAGTTCCATTTACCCTTCCTTGTAAAAGAAAACACAGGAATAATAGAAGATATTTTCTTTACTGTTAATATAAGAAACAAGCATTTCTTATAAACAGAGAACCTGTTCCATCTAGTGGTTAACATGCTGGACTAGAAATGAGGATGCTATGTGTTCTAATCCTCTGTTCAGCCTGAAAATTATTAGGGTGATTCTGAGCCAGTCTCTCTGTCTCAGCCCAGCTCAACTCACAGGGTTATTATTTTGGGCAAATTAAGAGGCAGGAACATTATGTGGCTTGCAATGTACAAATAAAAATGGGGTATCAATCTAATAATCAATAAATACAAACCCAGGAAGAAAGGGGGGATAGGATAGAATAGAATAGAATAGAATAGAATAGAATAGAATAGAATAGAATAGAATAGAATAGAATAGAATAGAATAGAATAGAATAACAGAGTTGGAAGGGACCTTGTAGGTCATCCTCATCTACAAGAAATTCTTATCTATATAAATAAAAAATGTAAATGTTTGTTTGTTCAAAATCTTAAATCTCCGAAGGTTCTTCACCGATTGCTTTGAAATTTTGTCACAATGTTGCATTCGAATATGCACGTGTTTATATATACCTATATTATATAGGTGTCACACCCGTGACAGGTAAAAACATGGTTTTTTAAAAAAACAACAGTGCCATCTGTTGGAAGTAATCTCTATATTTGCACACACAATGGAACAACAAAAAATATTGTATACCCACAAGCATTGTGAAATTAAACATATTACAAACGTGCACTTTCTCTTTTCTTTCTTTTCTATTTAACCACTGAGCCACAGCAACGCGTGGCTAGGTACAGCTAGTGTACAATAAATAATGTGGGAAAGTGCCACAATAGATCCAATAAGGGCAGTGGTTTTCAAACTTAGCTTCCAAATTTGAAGACCCCTACTATAGTGCAATCTATAGTACCACATAGTTGCATTAAAGTTGGGGTCAGTAGGCTGTTAAACCGGGAGCCCTGTCACTGGAACTGAGGTGGTTGGGATATGGGATATGCTTCTCCAGACACTTCAGATTTCCTCTCTGTGGTTTTTCTGTTGTTTGGAAGCCAGCCAGCCTCTTAATCTAAATTAATAAAGTTGTTGCTGCTCATCATTTGCTATGAATTATGTTTAGATTCCACTTTTCTATAGGACAGTGTCTCTTAAACTTTTTTTCTTTCAGGATCTCTTCCCACTTATAAAATCTATGGAGGACACCCAAAGAGCTTTTGTTTTATGGGTTATATTTACTGATACTTACCACATTAAAAATTAAAATAGATACATTCATAGAACATTTATTTTTTGAATCAGATTAAAAATAGCATTAAATAGTTGCCTAAATAAAATATTCTTCAGGGGAAAAAAACTATTTAAAAAATAATGAGAAGTGACATAGTTCTACTTTTTTTGCAAATATCTTCAATATCTGCTAATGTTTTGATTTCATCGTCTTCTCAGAGGAACTTGAAGGAGCGCTAGGGGTCCTTGATCCACAGTTTAAGAAACATTGCTCTAGAAGTTGTACAGGTAGTCCTCAACTTATCATCACAATAGAAACCAAAATTTATGTTGTTAACTGAGAGATGTGTTAAGTGAGCTTTGCCCCATTTTACAATTTGTCTTGCCACAGTTGATAAGTGAATCATTGCAGTTGTTAAGTTATTAACACAGTTGTTAAGTGAATCTGGTTTCCCCATTGACTTTGCTTGTCAGAAGATCACAAAATATGATCACATGACCTTGGGACACTGCACCCATCATAAATATGTATAGGGTTTCCTGCCTGAGCAGGGGGTTGGACTAGATGACCTCCAAGATCCCTTCCAACTTTATTGTTGTTGTTGTTATGTACCAGTTGCCAATCTTTGGATTTTCATCACTTGACCTTGCAACAATTGTAAGTGTGAAAAATGGTCATAAGTCCTTTTTCAGTTCTGTTGTAACCTTTGAATGGTCACTAAATGAACTATTGTAAGTCAAGGATTACCTGTAATTGTCACACATCATGCTCCTTCCACCATATTTCTCCTAACAATGATCTTGCTCTTACAGGTCTGGGAGATAACAATTGTACCATCAGCTTCCACTCTCATTAGCCTTAGTCCATTGTCTTCATTGCTATCTAACTCTGGTCTTTAAATAACCTAGATTCAATTTTATTCATTACTTTTTGAATGCTGCTTCCAGCATATTAAACAAAGGTCTTTCCCACTTGCCCCTAACCATAGCTTAAACATACTCAATCAGCTTCTCTTTCAGCTCTACTGGAGCTAAAATAAGGTTATTCCTCTTCCTTCCAACTCCATGGAAAGGCAGTCTCAAGGGTATAAAATCTAGTTTTCTCATATATTTATTTCGGAGTAAAGTCAGGTGATTTGAGCAAAGGTAATAGGGAATTGCAAATGACATCTAGGTACAATTTTCTGCTGAATCAAAAATGGATGATGAGCAATTCAAATCAACAGGGGGGGAGGGATTCTAAATGAGGCTCTTCACCTGAAAAAAAGAGTTGTGTACTCATGCTAAACATTCACAGCAATTCACATACTATACCTGATTTGCAAAATCAAGATAAACTCCTCAGAAAACACGGCAGGAAGTGGGGCAGAACAGCATACAGTAACTGTTGTTTGCAGAAGTATCAATGATAAATTAACTCTTGTGCTCTGCCTGCAATAACAAACTTTGTTTTAACTTGTGGCATTTAACAGCATTAGTCATGGTTCAACAGATAGCATTTACAGATGAATAAATCCAGCCAATTATCATGTAATGCTAGGAGTTTAGTCCCTGCTTAGTAAAAGGAAATAAGTAACATTAAATCATATTTTATAATGGAGGAAAAATACTTCTTATGTATTACACATCTCTTCTTTTCTCTTCAGATTCATTGCTTACACATACATTAAATTGTTTGCTATCTATTTTTCATATCAGAGACTCATTTGGAATGCCATTGTTTTAGGAAAAGCAATTATATCTAGTCATTGATATATTACCCCAAGATTCCAAATGTTTCCATTTTAGGAAAGCACTCACATATATATACATACATACATATACATATGTGTGTGTATGTGCATTTGTATATATATCTCCCAATGGAACTGCATGATATTACAGATTTTTCCCTCCCACCAAACACACAGCACCAGCAAATCAATTTTTAATTGGGCCTGGAGAATTGTGACCCCTGAGGGATGACAAGGGGAAATGGCGAATGAAAATGAAAGCAGCATCCTGTTGACACTTCACCTTTTTTGTATTATGTCACATTGTGTGGACATACAAAAAGAGTAAAACAAAAAGACTTTACCGAGTCATATTATATAATATGTAATGTCCATATAGATCTGCTATTATTTTAAAAAAATCAAAATGCTGTTTATTTAAATTAACATTGTGATGCATTCATGACAAATTATGTGGATAGTTAAGTTCAGAATTGCACACTGCCAGAGTAGATCAGATAGTTCTGGCAATAAATATAATCTTGAAGTCCCAATATTTTTGAAAGCCAAACTTTAGGGGTAAAGGGGCATATTTTGAATGTTGACAGCAAGATGTCAAGATGTTAAAAAAATCATTGGAAGAGCTAGCCCACTCACAAAGTGACTCCCATGCTGGGCTTGGCCATGCTACAACTCCCATGAATAGATTAATACCATAGTTATTGGAAATAAATTGTTTGTAGACAATGGACAAAACAAAGCCCAGAAGCTGTTTTATTGTTTGTTTTGCACAGATCATTTTTTGGTCTTCTACCTGCTACAAAAGAAATATGGAGGCTATCAGTTCTTGTTCCACTTCTCTTGCTTTATTTCTGTTTGTTTTCAAACCAAGAGAAACAAATTAAGAGATATTCCACAATGGCACAAGTGAAGTCTACATGGCCGCAGGCAGATTTAGAGATATTCTTGCCTACTTCCCATTTTCACCACATTCATGTGGTGGGAACTAAAATCTGAAAAGCCATGAAGACAAAATTTCTAAATATGTTTCTTTTTGTGGGACGTCTCTACAATTTTGTCTCAGAGGGACACCAAACTATCAGCTGTTCCATGACACAGATGATGGGTAGGCTTAGTTTAACCCTGTGTATACTGTGTTGAGAGAAAAATCTTTATCAAGGTCCAGTCCAAGCTGGGAATAAACAAAATGGAGACTGCTTTAGAAAGAAGGTTGTAGTTTATTGAAGAGTAGAGCCAGACAGAAATGTGGCTCTGGGAAAGCTGACCACATGTTGCTGGGTGTGGTCAGTTTTTATACCTTCTTGGGCTTTTGTGTTTGGAGTTCCTGTTCCTGTGAATGAACTTTGACCTGAGGTTTTGAGTATGTCCTTTTTTGTATTGGTGTCCTAAAGGTTATGTCTTTAGAGTTTGGGTGGGGGAATGTAGATTTTAGGGGTCTTTGCCTTCCTAATCTCATCAGCTCCAAGCTTCCTTGCTCTAGTCTTCATGAATGAATCACCAAATCTGCATTTCTAAAATCTGGCCTGCTTGATTTCTGATTGGGGGAGGGAGACTTGGGGCTGTATTTGCCTAAGATTTTTCATTATTCCTTTAAGAAAATACAATATTCTGTCCTTTACAATATCCCCCCAAAATATTTCCTTCTCTAGGAGGGTGGGTGGGTGCTGACTTCCTACAACTGGATCTCTTAGGGCTAATTTTAACCTACCAGAAATTAGTTAACTAGATTAATTAACATTTGAATTTCCAGTAAAACACAGTCCTCCCATTGGCCCAATTAAGCCTGCTGGGGAAACAGCAATAAAAATAAACTGGTTTTGAATGTTAATAAAACAAAGGAGATCATTGTTGATTTTAGAAAGAGTCAGCATAGTCATATTCCACTTTGTATCAAGGCTGCAGCTGTGTAGGTAGTCGATAGTAATAAGTATCTGGAGGTTGAGATAACTAGCAGTCTGACTTGGTCTCTTCATACGTCATCTTTAGTGAAGTGTGCAAACCAGAGTTTGCATTTCTTGCATCAGATTAGGAGAGCACATCTCTCTCCTTCTGTCCTGGACACTTTTTACAGAGGCAAGAATGAGAGTGTTTTAACAAACTGCATCACTGTTTGGTTTGGTGGTAGCTGTGCCTCAGATAGAAGGTCCATACAGAGATTGGTAAGGATAGCTGAGACGATTATAGGAAGTTCACTTCCTGTTACGGTATTCAAGATACTGCTTATAAGTGCTCTGTGCTTAGCGCTCAAAGTATTGTTAGACATCCCACACATCCTCTTCACCAACTGTTTCTGTTGGTCCCCTCTGGGAGGAGGTTTTGAAGTATTTATAGCAAAATCACTAGATTCTGTAACAGCTTTTTCCTTGTGCCATCTGTCTTGTAAATTTGCAGGATTCGGGGGTTTTTTGCCATGTAAATGTATACATTCAGACTAGACAGTGATGTTTCTCTGTGTCATATATGTGTGTTTATGTGGGTATATGCATAATGATATTTTTAGAGAGCTGAATGAACAAAATTTCATTTTAATGTATGCTGATTAGTGTATCTTTAAAGTGAAAATAAAGTTTTTATTCTATTCTAATATGCTGTCAGTATACAATGTATAATAATATAAAATACAAAAACTTACTATAAACTCAGTAAATGTTTTCAGTTTGTTGTTTTTTGTTATGAACATATCGTTACTAGCTTACTTTATTTTTATAACATATCAAATAATGGATGGGACACATATTGCCATAGACTATCTCCACACAAAGAAAAAGAAACTATAACATTTTAATAATCCTTTTCAAAAATATTGTTGTATTGAAACATCAGCAGTACTGTCAGATATACTGCAGCAATTTATTTTGCAGCATCTTACCTCCTGAGAATTTATATTTAATGAAATTATTGAAGAACTATTTATCATACAGTTCAAAGGTTTAAAAACTTCAAAATCAAGAGAAGCAAGTAAAACTCCAGGCAGATTAACACACACACACACACACACACACAGAGAGAGAGAGAGAGAGAGAGAGAGAGAGAGAGAGAGAGAGAGAGAGAGAGAGAGAGAGAGGGAGGGAGGGAGGGAGGGAGGGAGGGAGGGAGGGAGGGTGACACAGAGAGAGAGAGGGGGGGAGGGAGGGAGGGAGGGAGGGAGGGAGAGTTTAAAGAACTGACAGATGAGCAGTTTTCAGACATTTTGGTCTCAGAAATCCTTTGCATTCTTAAAAATGATTGAGGATCCAAAAGAACTTTTATATGGGTTTGATCTATCAATATTTACTGTATTAGAAATTAAAAGTGATATTTTTTATTTCACTTTGCAGACCCCCTGAAAAGGTCTCAGAGACCCCCTATAAGTCCCCTACTACACTTTGAGAACCGCTGCTCTACTTGAAAATTCTGTATTGTTTGCTGTATTTGTACAAACATTTCCAACTCCTCTTCTAATTCATTTGCATAATCCATGTTACAATTTTGAACCTGGACCTAAACCACTAATCTATCAGATTTCATATAATGTGGCTCTCAGATGTAGTATGGAGAATTCCACATGGTTTGTTTGTTTTTCTCAAGGAGAACCTATAAGATTTTCTAAAGTGATAAAAACAATTGTTCTCAATTTTATCTCCTATTTGACTACACTGAAGTTAGTAAAAAATGAAAAGATCAGGATCAATTACTTTTAAAGAGATCTGGACAAATTCATGGTGGTTATGTTTATTATCGATGATTAACAGTTATGATGGCAATAAATTTCTTTAGCATTGGAGGCAATGTGTTTTTAGACTGCTAACAAGTCCTTCTTGCAAACTTCCCACTGACCCTGTATGAACAGAAGTTTGTCTTTTGATCTGATCCAGAATGAGCCTTCTCCTATTCTTATTAGGAAATAGAGAGAGATGAAAATGACATTTTTAGAGAGGTATAGAGTATAGCTTTCCAAAATGTCTTTGCTGTCCACTCAGTTCTACTTTTCACCATCTACTTTTAGACAACCTGCCTCTTCCTTCTCATAAAAACCCATGCCTAAGG
The DNA here is from genome assembly GCA_034064705.1 of Bothrops alternatus. NCBI lineage: Eukaryota > Metazoa > Chordata > Lepidosauria > Squamata > Viperidae > Bothrops > Bothrops alternatus. The sequence goes on along the minus strand of JARGCV010000007.1, from coordinate 6,738,233 downwards.
CAGTTAGACATCAAATTAATACAACAACCATATGGCTAGGACTTTAAGTAATGAGAAGTAAGACAGCTAACCTGTGGACAAGATGTTTAAAGTAGCAGAGTGTAATATTGAGTATTTGCTTCATATAGGAAAACTGAAGCCACCTGTGACTGAACTATTTGTAAGGTCTTAAAAATGTCTGTGCAGTGTCTTGGTAGGTGGCGAGAAAAATATGGTTTTAAAGTACAACTGTGTTTATTACTACTGTTTAAAAAGATTAAAATTTATGCACAGGGTTTAGCACATCTATAAAAGAGTTATGTTAAGGAATAAAAATTGGCAGGTTGGGGAAAACCATAATAACTCCGGAGATTCACTGGTGTTAAAAAGCTGAAAAGCAAAAACAAAAGTTGCTCCTGGTCAACTTCATATGCTGCAATCTGAAGATAATCAACTGACTTGGGTTTATTGAAGGAACAGTGTTTACTATCATGTTAGTGTTTATTACATTTTTCCTTTTTTTAATCACATCTACTTGTTCTATCAGTTCTGGCAAGAAATCAATGCTTTGGGTCCTATCTCTCAGGAAAATGTATTTGGTGGGTCCAAGGAGGTAGACTTTGTCTACCATGGTGCCCACTTTATGGAACATTCTGCTCTCCAGAAGTGAGGTCAGTTTCATCCCTCTTTATTTCCCAGAAGTCCTTCAAAACCTGGTTTTGTCATTAGTCCAGGAATCTCAGGGAACTGGTAAATGCTTGAAGTGGCTTCATTGCTGACTGAATCTGTTCTGCATGTTTTTTTAAAAAATTAATACAGGTAGTTTTCCATTTATGACAATTGTCATTGAGTGAAGTGGCCAAGGTCATGATTGCTTTGATCAACAAACACAAACCTGGTGCTCTCAAGGTCATAATGTGGTGCATCAGGGAGAGGAACCTGGGTGTGGTGAGGTGGGGAGAATGCATAAAACTCCCAATAGATATGGGAGATCATGGCTCTCTCCCCTCCACAGCAGAGAAAACAATCACAGGAACAATAATGTTTGCTAGAGTTTTCTCCAGATTTGAGGTTCATTCCTCCAGCGTGTCAAGAGATTTTCCCTCTGGAGGAGAATGGACCTCCAATCCAACAAAAACACTAGCAAATGCCATCATTCTGGAAATCTCGGCATGCTGGCATTTTTGCCACTCCAAATGGGTAAATGCTAGCAAATGCCAGTGTCTCCATCCCTCTGGAAATAAAAATGCCAGTGAACATCAGTGTTGTGAGCCTTTCAGAACACCAGCATTTTCATCAGATTTGTGGTTCATTCTTTCAGCACAAATGGAGGAATGGAGAAAATCCTCTACTTACAAAATTTCCTGCTGTGTTTCCCATTGACTTTCTGGGAAAGCCAGAAGAGAAGATTACAAATGGCAATTACATGATTGGAGATCTCTTGGCAACCAGTTGTAAATGCAAATGTTTTATGATGGCACAACCTTTTATAATGGCTGTAAGTGCTTTAAAGCACCCATTCTGAGGGTATTATGACTACGAATAGTTGTTAAACAGCAGATAGTAAACCAAGGACTACCTGTACTGTTAACACTTTATTGTTCCTTATACTTTTTTGCTGTATGCTACCCGGAATCACTTCTTACGAGATGGATAGCCATATAAATTTAATAAATAAATCAGTTTTTACTAAACTTTGGTCATCTGAACTATGATTTAACCACATTTGCCCACATCCACTATCTGAGAAAATAGCAACTTGCAGGCTGAGTTTGAAATAAATCCAAATCACAGCAGATTTTGGTTTTGGGTAGCAATCGCATTGTGTTCGATTTGCAGTATGGGAGTTCACCATTTAATAACTGCCTTTGGTCAGGCAAAGGCAACAATTATATCATTTTGCCATTATAAAATGGAAATTAAGATTGCAGAACAGGGAGGATTTCCCACAGCAGATACTATCAATAAAGTACATTTGGTAATAAACTACTCTTCCCTGGACTACATTTCATAAGGGTACAATGACTTTATGAAGCACGTTTATGCCAACAACTATCTTTTGATCCCCTTCGCTTTCAATATCTAAAGTGAAATCTTACACACACACACACACACACACACACATATGTTTTCTGAGGTTTTCGTGGGTGTTTGTATGTAGGTCTTTGGTTATTCGGGTTTTCTCCCGTGTAAAATTGGAAGTGTCTTGGCGACGTTTTCGGCACGAAGCCGAAAACACCAGCCTGAAGATGATGAATGGGACTTTGTCAAAACGTCACCAACACACTTCCAATTTTATGTGGGAGAAAACCCAAATAACCAAAGACAACCAAAGAGAACCAAAGTGTTCTCCCCCAGCCAATCAGAAGCCACACCACAGCTGCATCATTATCCACTTTAAACCCCTCCAATCCATACATGAAGCAAACTGACACCCACCATGAAGATGAGGCACGACCACGAACATGAAGCCAAACAACAGCAAGGCAGCTCACCATCTCTAATCCCCCTGCAGCTCAGACTAACCTGAGCACAACAAAGCCCCCACCCAAACAGAACACTCCCCCAGCCAATCAGAGCACAGCCAACCCCCCATCCAATCAGAGCACAGCCAAGCCCCTAACCAATCAGAACACACCTCCACCCAATCAGAACACAGCCAAGCTCCCACCCAATCAGTTCATACCTCCACTGGCAGTTAAAAGGAAGAAACAGCTATGACCACACATTGCTCCTAGAAGCACGAAGCCGAAAACACCAGCCTGAAGATGACGAATGGGACTTCGTCAAAACGTCGCCAAGACACTTCCAATTTTATGCGGGAGAAAACCTGAATAACCAAAGACCTATATACAAACACCCGTGAAAACCTCAGAAAACATATATATATAAAGCTCATGGCCAGAATACAGCATTCTTAAGCTCACCAAAACATACGGCCTTATACAGTGGTGGGATTCAGCCAGTTTGCCCCACTTTGGCAGAACCGGTAACTATTTTTTTGTTGCCCAGACCCAGAATGGACTTCTGGAAGCGGCATCCACACAGAGAGCCGGTTGTTCACATATCTGAATCCCACCATTGGCCTTATGTTGAAATAATATTCTTATTAGGGCTTGCTCCTAACTTTTCAATCATGGGCTGCCTAGCACAATAGACATCGAGGGGTCCTTGGTGCTCTCTGAGCTTGGTTGTTTTCTTCCAAACATTTCATTACTATGTAACATCATCATTTGCCAGAAAACCACCACAGACCCCTCATTTCAGTCCTGAGCTGCAAATATTCTCCTTTATTGGTACATTAGACATTTGACCACATGTGGCAGGCATTTCCGAAAAAATCGTTTGTGAGAAATTTTGCCCATTCATATAAAGGCCGAGTGGTGTCATTGCTGGCTATGGGAATAACTATTTCCCAAAAAGGGAACTGGTAGATTAAAAGAAAACAAATGTCTAAATAGGAGATAGAGCTAGGTTGTGCTGAGCTTCAAAAAGATAAATAAATAAACCTACTTCTGGGGCAGAATTTTGTTTCCTGTGCATATTTCATGTAAGGAAGTGAATGCTGGCAAATAAAAATAGGTTTGGGAGATGAAACTTTGCTTTAGCTCCAGTTAGGCTCTCAGCATTACCGCAAAGCAAATGCCTACAAAACTCATTATTTAAGAATTTCATGGATGTAAAAATAAGATGGACAGATTGCTCTGCTATTCATTCTCATCACTGATGCTGAGCTAAACTGAGACTTCTGCTATAAATCAATTATCTTTCTATAGATAATGAATCAATATCTCTCCAAATCTATTAAGATTAGAAACTAATTCTGCACTGCTGTTTATAGCTTCCCTCCCTCCCTCCCTCTCTCTCTCTCCCCAAATATAGATTTCATGGCACGCCAGGAACTTTGTAATATTTGTTAGCAACCTGATATTTTATTTCCTCATTTGGCCCTGCACCCCTTCCTAGCCTATCTTTTCAGAACCGGTGCATTTGTAAAACCCTTGATCTTTGCTGGGGGAAAAAAATGCTGCATAAATGCAAATTTGTTTTATGCATAATAATGTATCAAGCGGCATCCTGGAAAATTCAATGACTTTCATTCCACTTTACTCTATAAATTTCACTTTGGATCTCAAGGGATGAGATAAAGTTTTCTGCCTCTTCTATGGTAATCCAAGGGAGCTGCAGCACACTCTATAATTGTAATATATGCCAAGCTGAATATTCTCAGAAGCTCTCTCTTCTTTTAAACCCAGCCAAACACAAAATCAATGCAATTTTCCTCTGAAGAGAAAGCTGTCTGCATTGCCTAGAGGCTCCAAGTTATTAGGGGCCTATTTTGGTGAAGCTCTCCCTTCTTTCTGAAATGCTTTTGTCCAATAGCTCCATGTGTGCTTGATAAGAATAGTGATGAGTTATTAAAAATGTGTCATTTGTATCTGCTGGCTCTATTTTATTGTTTTATAGAATAGATGCCCTCTTCATTTGCTTTAAACAGAATAGAATATTCAGATCGGCCTCATATTCCTTTGACCTCCAAGGTTCACCTAAGAAATCAAAAATAGATGAATATTTCCACTGGTTTGAAAATTAGCACAACTCTCTGCAGGATGGAGGACCCTAAGAGAACAGAGCTTCACACACATATGCACGTGGGAAGGATTTTAAAGGATTGGTTCATATAGTGCTTCAATAACAATTTCAGCAGAGTTGTTGTTTCTGCAGGCATGAACATAGCTAGGAAAAGCCTCTGAGCACCCATGAAAGGTTTTCTAGGGCACCCTTCAGATTTAACATATTGAGGATTCATTTCAACAGTTTTTGCAGAGAACCCCTTTTCCAGTGCTTTGCACAGCCTGAGCAGAGAAGACACAATCATATCATAAGAGATAAACTAATCAATGCCACATTTTACCCCAAGCATGTTCATGAGGATCTTTGCAAGGATCGGTAATCTAGGGACTTACTTTGCAAGTCAACATATTATAGCTTGCGATTCACCACTTTGGAGATACATAAAATATTTATTTATTTATCACATTTATATAGCTGCACGTCTTACCAAAAGTGACTCTGGACAGCATACAATAAAAGCAAAACAGAGAATAATTACATAAAAGCAATTATCATTAATTATAAAAAGCATTAAAAACAAAACAGGGAAATAACAGACAAAGGGGTGTTAATAGCAACAGAACCATCTCACAAATTCATCCATCTCCTGGAACCCCAAGCTTGTTGACATAACCAGGCCTTAAGAGATGAAGGCTTAGGGCACTACAGCAAAAAAAAAAAAAAAAAGGCCCAATGCATAGGACCTACCCAATGTAGCTGACTGGATCCATAACATGCACACTCTTCTGTATCTAGTGTTATGCCAAATGAAATCAGGGAGAGCTGGTCCTTCAAGTAATCCACTCTCATGCCATGGAAGACTTTAAAGGTAAACATCAGCACCTTGAATTGGACCAGAATCAAACTGCTAACCAATGTAGCTCACAAAGCAGGGATGCAACCAGTGGTGGAATTCAAATATGTGAACAACCAGTTCTCTGTGTAGATACCTCTTCTGGAAGTCCATTCTGGGCCTGGGCAACAAAAAATTAGCTACTGGCTCTGCCAAAGTGGTGCAAACCGGCTGAATCCCACCACTGGATGCAACATGTGTTCTACACACGTAACTGCTTCTGCCACCACATGTTGCACAGCTGACGTTTCTGGATATTCTTCAATGGTAGCCCCATTAGAACACTAATAGTCCAACAGAGAGGTGGCCAGGGCATAAATGACTGTAGGTTGAGCACCTTGATTTAGGAATAGGTGCAAACCAGGGCAAGAATGACTGTGGGTAGAGCACCTTGATTTAGGAATGGGTGCAAACCAGGAGATGAATGACTGTGAGTAGAACACCTTGATTTAGGAATGGGCACAACTGGTTCACAATACATAGCTGTGCAAAGGCCTTCCTAGCCACAACTGCCACAAGCAGGTATCAGATTACCAGGAGGAACATTAGGCTGTGCACAGCAGTTCAACCCCAGCCAGCACCAAAGATGACATAATCCCAGAACTAGAGAGTCTCAAACCCAAAGTTACTGTCTGGCCAGAATATAGTTAAAGTCTATTGTTCCCCATTCACATCTTCACAACTTCCAGATAATAGGATAAAACATCCACAGCATCACTTAATTCACCAGGAGTGGAGATGTACAACTGGCTAACATCAGCATACTAATGATACTGCACTCCATGGCAATGGATCAGTTCATCTAGTGGTCTCGTGTACATGTTAAATAGGAAAGGAGGGAGCACTGACCCCTGCAGCCCCCTTCACAGTAGGGATTGAGGGTGAGATTTCTCCCCCATAATCACTACCTATTTAATCAACCCCAGAGAAATGAGATGAACCATCATAATATCATACCACTCACCCCCAGTGCTCCAAGACAATCCAGTGTTTTTCTAAAAACTATTTAACAAAATAAACATATTTATTATTTGCTATAGATGATATATACCAGGGCTGTCAAACTCACAACTTCACGTGCCATGTTGCAACGTATCATGACTTTTTTTCCATTGCCGGCAATGGGGTGGGTGCGGTTTCTCCATGACGCATCCGGCCCACAGGCCAGCACTTTGACACCCCTGATATATACCATCTTCTACCTAGTTGTGGATCATCCTGCAGCTTTCTTTAGAAATACCCCTTATAGTAATTCTAAAGCAAGGATCTTTCATAGGCTATATTCCAATTAGTTACATGAGACAATATCAGATCATGCTAAAGTGACTGCTAAAGCTTAGTAGGGTAAAGACATGATTTCCACTAGAAGGGAAATTCAAGAATGTAGATTAGATTAAGAAGTTGGGAAAGAAAATATCTCATAGAGTGGCCATGGCAAACCATTTCCATACTGTTAAAAAGAAAACAATATAGACCCAGCCCTCTTGCATCATTGTTCACCTACAGTTGGCACTTGGAGGAATGCTGGCCTAACTCAGAGGTAACATGGAGCCTCAAGAAGAATTAAAATATCAGTCCGCCATAGAGTTACCTAATTCCCATCCTTCTTTTCTCCAACAACCAAAAAAGGAACCCAAGGACAGCAATGGATGGCATCAGGCTAGAAACCGAGAGATTGTGAGTTCAAGTCCTGCCTTAGTCATGAAAGCCAGCTGGATGACCTTAGACCTTTCTCGCAGCCCAACCTATGTCACAGGATTATTGTTATGGAGAAAATAGGAGAAAGGAGTACTAGGTATGTATGCCATTTTGGGTTATTTGTAAAAATAATAAAAGTGGGAGAAGTTTAGATAGATAGATAGATAGATAGACAGACAGACAGACAGACAGACAGACAGACAGACAGACAGACAGACAGATAGATAGATAGATAGATAGATGATGGATGCATGGATGCATGGACAGATAAACCTTTTTAATTTTTGCCTCCTCTGGGGAAGCTCCTATCCTTTGCTGTTCATGAATGTAATCAATGGCTTTGCATCTTTATTTTGTACCAATCATAACAACATTCTCTGTGGCATTCAAAGTTGGTGCTCCTTCTAAAATGTTCAGTGGAAATCTTTCTAATCAGACCATTAAAATTTCACAAATTAGGAATACATTTTACCTTCCAATGCATAGATTTTCCTAAAATTCTCATAAAAGGAGCTAGAAAAATAAACACTATTCTGCAGGGAAATAGTAATATGACAGGACGGGAAAAATGTGAATTAAGAGTGAGATAGATGTCACTCAACCAGAATGAAGACTTAGATCGAACCATCCTAGAGGTGGCAATAATACTTCCTTACCAGGAAAGGGGGAGGAGAAAACCTTGCTTTCGTTTCCATTATTAATTTTCTTTCATTGACCTAAATTAAAATGCATTAATTTTAATGAAATTAAAAATGAATGTTCAAACTCATCCTCCTTAGACTCAAAAAAAAAAAAACAAATCCACTTTATAAATGAAGCCTTTCTCTAAGTTATTACTATTTGCATTTGAATAATAAGCCATTCAAAATCGAATAAAAGCTTCAAGGTCAAAAGTCTTTTAATAGAAATTAAAGCCTACAAGGAGAATTTAAGCAATTACTCTAAACTAAAGCAGCCATTAGTTCAAACATATCATCGTTTCTAAATTATTAGTGATAAAATCCCATTTTATTTAACAAGTGCAGGGATGTTGGTGATGTTCAAAATACCATATTTCTCCAGAGCCAGGTTTACTTAAAGCAATTTATTAATAGACAATGCTGCTTTTTGTAAAAATAGAATGAAACGGTTATATATAAATGAAGACACTTTAGCTATCGATAAATGAGATCCTATCAACAGATTAAACTAGCCTCCCCCAGATGGGATGTATAATCCATTTATGGGACTACAATCACTATCCATCTCCAACTTAGTACTTGGCCAATCTAGAGAAGATGATATAATCCGTAGTCTAGAAAGAACATAGAACATAGAATTATAGAATTGGAAGGGACCTTGGGGGTCTCCTAGTCCAACCCCATGCTCAAGCAGGAGACACCATTCAGAGAAATGGTGGTCCAATCTCTTTTTGAAAGCCTCTAGTGATGGAGCCCCTATAACGTCTGAAGACAAGCTATTGATTGCTCTCACTATTAGGAAATTTCTCCTTAGTTCTAGGTTGCTTCTCTCCTTGGTTAGTTTCCATCAATTGTTTCTTGTCTTGCCTTTTGGTGCTTTGGAAAATAGTTTGATCCCCTCATTTTTGTATGAGCCCCTCAAATATTTATTTATTTATTTATTTATTTATTTATTAAATTTCTATGCCGCCCTATTCCGGGAACTCAGGGCGGCTTACAGCATAGAACAATGCTATCATGTCTCCCCTAGACTAGACATACCCAATTCCTCTTACCATTCTTTGTAATGTTCAGTATTCAGATAATTTTTTTCTCTCTTCTTGTAACATAAACCCATTCCAGATTTTGCTGTCTGGAAGGAGAGAAGTCTTGAGTTTCTTCAAGTGACATCTTTCAGGGTTTAAAGAGAGTTATCATGTCCCCTAGCCATCATTCTGAAACCTAAATATACCCAAATATTTCCATTTTTTTTTTATACAGGGCATAATTCCCACTTTTTTTATCATTTTTGTTACCCTTTACTGAATCTCTTCCAATCTCTCGGACCCCTTTTCAAAATGTGGCCCTAAGAACTGGACACATTACTTGAGATGAGGTATGACCAAAGCAGCATATGAGAGGACAGAGTTTGAGTTGTGACATGATGTATATAAGCGGTCATTTTGATACTTTTATGGAGAAGCTTATGATTTTGCTGTGAGTTATTGGCACAGAAGAAAAAAATGTATGCTTCTCCTTTTCTTCTAGTGATCTGAAATTAGCTTACCGAAATAAGCAAGAGAGTTTCAGATGAGTAGCTTCACTTTTGCAAAGTGTACTGTAGTCACCAACATCAGTATGATACATCACACCTTATTAACATGGCAAATAAATAAGATTCAGGCAATTTCTGAAAAAATAAATGACCCTGGCTTATAAGTGCATTTTTTTTCAAATTACCACATTAAAACTACAGAGCGTTCAGGCTGATTTTCCCGCCAGGAATGGTCATTCCTATCTCCTCAGTCAAAATTAATTCCTCTCCATCTCAGAACGCTTCTTCTGAGTTTCTGCTTTTGAAGCATTCAGCTTTCCATAATGACTTGATTCACCAAGAGATCCAACAATTTCGCCATCTAAGACAGAAGCAATTTCACGCTAATAACTCCCCCAAAGTGAGAGAGGAAATGCCTGCATATCCCATGATTGCTGTCTCAGTCCCTGGCAGTGCAATTTCAGGGTCCTTTGGCAAGTGTCTCCTAACATTCACTTGACACTCAGCAGCCATTTCTCTCCCTTGCAAACAGAGGCAAGATCTTTTTTCTTCTTCCCATGAAATCCATTCAATGTCCTTCCTGCATTAAAAAAAAAATTATTACTGCATTAAAAAAAAACAGAGGGCTCTAGCCAGGCTTCTTCAGCTTGAGTCAGTTTTAGTGATTTTCAATTTTTTAATATAGTATTTTAAACTCTGCTAAACAACTAATTCCCACAACACTGTCAAACGACCTAATAAGGCTATATTACTATTATTGTTCTCATCTTTCTTATTACCTATCTCCTTATCTTCTTATGACTATAACTTTGTTGCTTGTATCTTACGATTCATATTAATTGTTTTATTTAGTATCCTAGTATGATTTATATTTGCTTATTATTTATCCTATTATTATCAAAGCATTGTATCTTATGATTTATGATGAATGTATTTTTATGATGATTATGATCATGATTTTTCACTTGTTGCTTGTATGGATACTGAGAACTTATGCATCAGAGACAAATTCCTTGTGTGTCCAATCACGCTTGGCCAATAAAGAATTCTATTCTATTCTATTCTATTCTATTCTATTCTATTCTATTCTATTCTATTCTATTCTATTTCTATTTCTATTTCTATTTCTATTCTATTCTGTTTATAATTTATATTTGATCCTATGCCTTATGAGAAACAGGAATATGCTTCTTATTTTAACAGAGCCACCTAAAATACGTATTTATTAAACATACATTTAAAAATATATTTAAACAGTATTTTTATTTATTTATAACAGTTTTGACTAAGTATGATGTAATGAAGGGACTAGCATCTTATCTTTCTTATGCCCAGAGACTATAATTATTTTTTTAAAGAGTCATTTCCTAAGGCTGGAGGGGACTGGTCATTGATCTTATAATTGAAAGGGGTGAAATCATATTCTTCAGCCAATAATTTTGGGATCTGGAGAGATTAAATAGGTATCTGCATTAAATCTTACAGAAGTTTAGCTAGACATCAATACTAGTATACAGCCAACTGCAAAGGTTGATAAGAATTTATGTCCAGAGAAATCTGAGGTAGAACAATTTTATATCTTCACTAGAAGCTAATCATATACATCTGCCAATATGTATACATGTATTTTCTGTCTTCTATGATAAACAGTGTTATTAAAGTATTTACTTATTCAAATTGATGTAATGGTAGATGGATATAATTCCAGGATAGGGATATTGAACTTTCAAATAACTCCCATAGCTACTTCATGCTTAGTACTTTAGAGAAAACTTCTTAGGACACAGGGACAACTCCGGAAGAACAGCATAATCCTGGCCATTTCAAGTAGGGATTTTCCGAAATTCACTCCTTTAGGAGGTACAGTTTATCCCTTTCTGCTTTCAAGAAAGGAGATGAGAACAACCTCATCTACTTAATCCTTTTCAATGTGAGTCAACTTCATTAGTGGTTTCAGATTTTAACATTAGCCCATCTTGAGTGCCCTATGGTCAGAAAGGTGAGATATAAAGTTTATAAATAAATTAATAAATACATGAAGAGTTATTCATATTAAAAAAACATGGTTTGAAATAAAAAACCTGCAGGAATTAAAAATAGATTCTTAAGCCATTTATGTGCAAACTTCGGTATAGCAGAGAAAGTCAAGAATGATGATCTCCTTTATTGGAGATGCAGGTCCAGAAATACCTATTCTTTCTACTAATTCTGCAGTTGACCTCTGAGGAGGTTAAAAGCAGAACCAACAACCAATTACCTCCCTCTTTGCACATCTCTTGAACTCTGTTGACCCTGCTTGGAAGACTGAGACATTTCTTGAGTTCTCCCTCTGTAGGACAAGAGAAAAATGGAAAGGCACCAGAAGTCAAGAAATGCATAAGAGTCTTCCTATGAAGTCTGGTAGCACCTTTTTCTGACATGTTTTATTAAACAGCATTAGTTTTCAAGAGCAGCAGCTCACTTCATCAGATGCAGCTCAGGAAGCATATGCCTTTGAATAAAATGTGTTAGAAAAGCTAATATCAGATTCCTCCTGATTTTTTGCCATTGGAGCCTAACACAGCTCTCCTCCCAGAGGTTTCTGTATCTCTGTGTCACCAAATTGTTGTCTGAATTTTGACAGCTCGTATCTCTTTGCCCTACCATCACTTTGCTTCTTACTGTGGAGAAACAGTTTTCTTTGTTCCTTCATCATGAACACAGAACACTCAGAGATGTGGGATGTTGGGGATGCAACCTTCTTCATAAAACATTACTTGCCCTGCTGTATTTTAAAGAGTCTCTAGTTAATCTTAACAGGCTTGTGTTTATTCATACAAGTATGCTGTGCTAAATATGAACTCAGTGTCAACACTGCTAACATTGGATGTTCCTGCTCTGACAACTGATGAAAATGCAGCCATTTTCTCTTATCCTTTAACATGTTTTTCTTACTTTTAGAATTCAGGTGCAGTGGGGGGGGTTGGGATGTGGGAACTCAAGGATGAGCTGATAATGTTTTGGCAGGCTGAGGAACTGAGGAGAAAGCCCACACTTGAAGCTAATTGGGGAATGTGTTTTATGACAGTTTATTGGGGGTGGGAATCGTACTTTGTTACTTTGTATCCAGGGGAAGGGAATTTAGTTTTTGGGTTCAACTATGTAGTGATGATACTTTGTTTCCCGAATAAATGTTCTTTAAGGAAGAATTTTGCCTCAAAGTTTTTTTGATGGGTTTCATCTATTGGAACCATGACACTCAGTGGATGAACTGGAACAGTTTATCATAACAGTTATGTCAATATCTTCCATACATTCCTAACTCCATTCAAAATGCAAAGATTAATGAGGAATCCATTTAATATTCCCAAAGTTTTTTTAAAAAAATTCCTGAGTAGCAGCTGCACAGGTGAGCAAAGATGAAAGACCTTACTGTACTTTCAAAGCAAATTTGAGTAAAGGCATGGGGAATTAGGATGGCTGTAAGCTTGCTTTAGATCAGTGGTTCTCAACCTTTTTTAGGTCGTGACCCCCGATCTGCTGCCCCCTGTGCCGGCCGAGGCACTCCTGGGCGGCCGCAGCAGCGACGGCGCAGGGCGACCACGGGCTGGGCCTCCAGCTGGCCCAGCCCAAGGGAGGTAAGGCACCTGCCGGGCCCCATGCGCGCCAGCTGCCCTCCCTGCGCCCGCCGGCCTCCCACCTCCCACCCCTGGCCCTCTTTTACTTACATTTTTAGTAGTTGCTCAGCAGGGAGGGGTGGAAAGTTCTGGACCGCTCGCCTTCGCTGCAGACATCTTGCAGCATCGTTTGCAGACTGGGACTTTTGGCGGGCTCAGCAGGGCAGAGACAGCCTGGACAATTCCTATTGGCTTTTGAAAGCCAATAGAATTAGACTCTATTCAAAAGAGTCTATTCTATTGGCTTTCAAAAGCCAATAGAATAAGAGGGAGTAGCACAGCTAAGGAAAAGGGGGGGAAATGGCATAGCACAGCTAAGGAAAAGGGGAAAAAATGGCGGACTGCGTTGTTTGGCGACCCCCGTGAAATGGTCGTTCGACCCCAAATGGGGTCGCGACCCATAGGTTGAGAACCGCTGCTTTAGATGCTTGCAACAGAAAAGTCTCTGATATTTGTAGAAGAGGGAAAAGCCAAGGTAGGAACACATAAATGCTCAACAAGAGAAATCTGATGATATCCAGGGAGCTAACTTTTTTTTTATTATTGCCATAGTAGAAGACTGTCACAGCCAACACTCACCTTCATATTCAAGGTACAGACATCAAAGTCACTGCAAGATATCACATTACTTGCTCTTGACTCTGAAGGTAAATCCTTTACTCTACTCTCAGTTAACCTTTCCCTTCTGGTCTGGACACTAGTATGCACATGTTCTCCTTTTCTTTCTATCCCCCATTTGCTCTCTTAACCTCTTGACTTTCTTTCCTAGAAAGAAAGTCAAAGACAGCCTACACCATCCTGCAGCTCTCCAGATGTATTTATTGCACACCATGGGAATGGCTAGAGTTCTGTGCCTCAGGTTAAGGAATGTGCAATAGCAAATTAAATATTTGTGTAAACCAGATGGCTTTGAAACATCCAGCTTTGCGGAACAGATGGCTTTAAACGATCAATTCCCTTTTCCCATTATTCAGTCCTTACAACTTGCCTTGCTGCCATTTTCTTTCTGTTTCTCTTAGTGTTTTCTTAAATCACATATCCCCTTACCAGCTATTCCTTGCAAGCTGATAGCTTGCCTCTGTTCATGTCCCATCTCTACAATTTCCAGCTCAAAAAAAAATGGAACTCTGAGGCCATTCTGGAAAGGACAATGCAATCTCATCAGCTGCAATCAGTTTTGTCAGTTTCAAAGGGTGTCTTTCCACCAGCTGTCCTTTGCGTTAAAATTATTGGCTCAATTTTTTTTCTTCCGTGACATAGTAATTACATAACTAAAGTAAATTTTGGTTATTGTCTGTGAACCATTTATCATTTGAGTTTATATTTTGTAAAAATATTTATATGTATGGTAAAGTAGGAGTTATCATAAACCATTTCTCTACATAATAATGGAAGATAATTACAGAAATATTGAATATGGTTTTACTTGAAATAACAGTTTTGGATTTCTTTTGCGATAATCACATATTCAGTGTAATTTCATTTTTTTTTTGATTCCTTACAAATTTTCTTCTCTAATGTTGTGCTGAATTATATAAAGATGTGATTTGCAAATAATAGTTAAGTGAAATTACATAATATTTTTGCATTGTATTTCCAAATTACTGGCAGGCAAGAATAGTAACATGGTTTGTTTGTTTTTTTAGATTGCTTATACGTATGTATCTCAAAGTGGCACACATATCTAATTCTCCTTCCTCCTAATTTCCCCATAACAACAACTTTGTGAAGTGAGTTGATTAAACTCATAAGTTTAAGAAACTTAGCAAAATAAGTAGCAAGTATGAGGCTGAAGAGGCATCACTGATGATAAAGGCAACATTAATTTGACTTCCTTGTTAATTGTTAATTTTAATAAAATGATATTATTTTTATCTTGGTATGTGATAAGTGAAATTTGCATAAATATATTTTACTTTGTCAGGATATACCATTCTATTTTATTCCATTTTTTTCTTAATAGGTAATCAATAAGAACACATTTGGAATGTTGCATCCAGTTCTGGTCACCATGATATAAAAAAGATATTGGGACTTTAGAAACAGTGCAAAGAAGAGCAGCAAAGATGATAAAGGAACTGGAGGACAGAATATAAGAACAGTTGCAGGAATTGGGAATATCTAGTCTAATGAAAAGAAGGACTAGGGGCAATAGGATAACAATGTTCCAATATGTAAGGGACTGCCACAAATAAGAAGGGTTAACCTGTTCTCCCAAGCACCTGAAGGCAAGAAAAGGATGGAAACTAATCAAGGAAAAAACCAAGCTAGAACTAAGGAGAAATTTCCTGACAGATAGAACAATTAATCAGTGGAAAAACACAGGAGTCCCTGCCAGTCCCTGTCTCCAATTCAAAAGGATCAATATTCTTCTCCTCTACTTCTTCAAAGTACAACTTTCACTTCTGTATTATATTATTACAATAATATCATGACTTGTATGATTTTTATCTTTGCAGATTACAGCATTCGAATAACTTCTCCAATATCTTCATGGCTGCTCTACATAGTGCTTATATCTCAACTTGCAGCGAGATGGACAGCAAACAAATAATAAATAAATAAATAAATAAATAAATAAATAAATAAATAAATAAATAAATAAATAAGTCTGTGACATATTCTTTGACTAGTTGCTTCTTTACCGTTGATGACTGATCCTAAAAAACAGAAGTTACCCATCTCTTCAATATCTGTATTACCCATTCTAAATCTGGTTCTTATATCTTTTGTCATTATTTTGGTTTGCTTTATTTTTAATTTTAGATCTGTTTTTTCCCACTTTGCTCATTAATAGGGCTTGAGAAACCTTTACATTTTTTGGCTATCATGGTAGTGTCATCAGCACAACACAGCACAGATATTTCTTCCTCCAGTTTTCAAACCACTTCCAATCCAATTTCCATTAATATATATTCAGTATATAAGTTAAATAAATAAATGGAGATTATGTATCATAGTTGCACTCTTTGCCAACATGGAGCCAGTCTGTTTCCTCATGTTCTATCCATACTGTGGTTTCCTGACCTTTATGTAAGTTTCTCATGAAGATCATGAAATGCTCTGGTATTCTCTTTTTACTGAGCACTTTTCACAACTGATATGATTGACACAACCAAAACTTTTCAATTATCAATGAAGTACATTGTGAGTTCTTTCTGGTGTGCTTTGGCTTTTACAATTATCCAATTATCTAGTGTGCATCAGCAATAAAGTTTCGTGTTCTTCAGCCTTTCTAAAGCCATCTTGATCATCTGGCATCTCTTTTTCCATCTATGATCTACGTTGAATGATCCTAAGCATTATTTTTCTCCCCTGTGAAATTAAGAATGTTATACAATGTTATAAAAAGAACCTCTGTTGAGTCTCTTTTTTGAGGGTGAGGGATATTGTAAAGTAGATTGACCTCTTTGTCATTCCCCAGTTGGCTGACATAGCTTGGCTATAACCTTGAGAGGTTCTTCTTCTTCTGTTGCTTGCCTTCTTTCAGTTGGTATTCCAACAGTTCCTGTAGCCTTCTGACTTGGTAATGGCCAGACTGCTGAGCTAACTAGAAGTTCTGGTAAGTAGGAAATGTCTCCTAAGGTATTTTAGATGTTGACATCTGTACTGTATTTATGTCTGCATTCTGTTATTGCTGTAAGAGGTTTTTTTAAAAAAAGATTAAACATCATCCATTAGCAGGATGGAAATGATTAATATCTGGCAGCATTTCAGCAAATAAATAACAAATTAATTTTGGAAAGTAATCTGCTTGAGGCTATAGGTGTGCTGTTTTTGAAACAAGAACCTTGAAGAACACTAAAGACAACAATTCAGAAGCTTCACCAGCTTTTTGGCTTTGGGGAAATGAAAAGTTTGTATTACTGAATATTGTTTGGCAACTCTCCAATAAATAAATGATAAAGTTGAATCTGTTGATTAGAATTTTCTTTACAAAAGGTTTTATTCAATGTAAAATATTCTAAGACTACAATCTTAAGCATGATCTCAGTTACCAGTACATTTGTGTGGCCTCATGCTAGAATTTTAAAGATTCCAGTTTTATTCATGAATCATAACTGGCTTCTTGCCGTTCAGATTGGCCATGCATGCGTCAAAGAAAAAATAAATAAATACAAGATACAAGATAAAAAAAGAATGGTTCATATTGGTGCATTTAGAAATGTTTTTAAAAGTGAAATCAATGGTTTCCACATTTGATTATTCATCCCCCTAATAATATTTGCATAAAATAATTGCAACCATTAGTATAGTTTAAAATACTGGACTGGCACCTAGAATTTCTTTATAGATATGAATGCCTAAAAGAACGAAATGTCTACTTATGCAACTCTATACATGGTTATCTGGTATATTACACATTTGGAACTTTGCAGAAGCACTCCCTTTTTATATTTTCACTGAAAGATATTGAGTCTTTTTATTTTCCTTTCAGATTTAGGTTTTATAAATATTCTTTGCATAGAGATTGCTACAACTAGATTAACGTTCTCTAGGTTTCAATGGGAAGAATTCATGAAAGGGCAAGAAAGGAAGACTGAAATCATTACTTTAACAATCTAGCAAGTCACTGTACCAAACAAACCCTATGTACCTATTGATATACTGATGGTTTTTCCCGCATCTTGGGGAAATCATCTTTTCCCTCCCACACATAAAGTCATATATGCACACATCTGTCTATGCATTAGACATCTTCACCAAGTTACTCAATATGAGAGTGACAGAAGCACAATTTTGTTATCTTCTATGTGTCCTCCTAATGCAGGGGTATCAAACTGCCGGCCCATAGGCCGGTTGCATCATGCAGAGGCCGCGCACACCCCAGCTCCGGCAATGCAAAAAAAAAGTCGTGATACGTTGCGACAAGTCACAAGACATAGTGAGTGTCCTAATGGAAGGGAAGGTTTGGGTAAAATCAATAATTGCTCAGTTTTTGAAAATGGTTTTATTATAGAGCATAAAGAATCCCCTGTAAACCATGGAAAGTACTAAGGGATCTTCAGAAATAGATTAGGCAATCTTTTAAATAAATAACATTTATAAATAATTGTAAAATAGAACAGAATTCTTTTATCAGTTCTCTCTCTCACAGAGAGAGAGAGAGAGAGAGAGAGAGAGAGAGAGAGAGAGAGAGAGAGGGAGGGAGGGAGGGAGGGAGGGAGGGAGGGAGGGAGGGAGGGAGAGGGAGAGGGAGAGGGAGAGGGAGAGATGCCCCACCAGATTTGTACTAATTTTTAATGTGTTTGTTTTGGAGAGCAGATGAAAGTTGAGAAAGGTTGGCTAGGATTTTAAGTGTCCCCAAGCTTGTAGTTAACTAAATTATTTTTCACAGCATCTCATTTCATCTCCATAGGAGAGGATCCAAACTAAATATGGTAATTATCCAGGAAAAAAAATGCTGAGGTAGTATGGGTGAATAGAGTCATATAACAATCCTGCACATTACAAGCTTTACCTCTGCCAAACATAGAAGTAGAGTTATCACATAAAAGGAATCCAGCAAGTCATGGGACAATCAGAACAGTTGTCCTTATGCAAAATTCAGAAGCTATTGTTTCCCCCCACCCTCTGCATTAATGACAAACCAAAGGCACCATCTGGCCAGCAAGATAAAAGTATCTTAACAAGAATCCTGGCAATTAGAGTTTCCACTTATAAAAGGATTACACAAACAGTAATGACTTCATTCTTCTCAACAAAGAAGAGCTTGATGCACAGCTATTCAGGTATCCCAGGAAGTCTCTAAAAGCATCAGAACAGAATAACTATATTTGGAAGAATCAACCAAAGATTGAAGAAGAAACTTTTTGTAGAGGAAACTGATTATTTGAATCCCTTTCAGTTAAGAGATGAAAGATAAAAAGGACAAGTATAGAAAGTGGAAAGAGGGACACATAACTAAGTCAGAATATCAGCAAATAGCCCGAGCCTGCAAAGATGAAGTGAGGAAAGCTAAGGCTCAAATTGAACTAAGGCTTGCAATCAAAGTCAAAAATAACAAAAAAGCTTCTTTCAATATTTAAAAACCAAGTAAAAAGTGAAGGAAACGATTGGTCCATTAATGGGTGAAAGTGGCAAGAAGGTGACAAGCAACAGGGAGAAAGCAGAACGATTTAATTCGTTTTTCACATCTGTCTTTACACAAAGGGAAAAAACAGACCAAACTATCAAAAATAGTGCCATAAAAAACAATATAGAAACACAAGTTAAGATAGGCAAGAAAATGGTAAGTGAGCACCTGTCCAGCCTAGATGAGTTCAAATCGGCAGGACCAGATGGATTACACCCCAAGGTTCTTAAGGAACTGGCAGATGTGATCTCAGAACCACTGAACTATATTTTCAGTGACTTCATCTACATGGAGGGAAGTGTGTAGTGGGGTGCCCCAGGGCTCTGTTCTGGGCCCAGTGCTCTTCAACATCTTCATCAACGATCTGGACAAGGGAATAGATAGGGAAGTCATCAAATTTGCAGATGACACCAAGCTGGCAGAAATAGCCAACACTCCAGAAGACAGGCTTAGGATACAGGAGGATCTGGACAGAATTGAACACTGGGCGCTATCTAACAAAATGAAATTCAATGGTGAAAAAAGTAAGGTTCTACATTTAGGCAAGAAAAACCAAATGTACAGATATAGTATAGGGGGTACCTTGCTCAATAGTAGTAACTGTGAGAAGGATCTCAGAGTCCTAGTGGACAATCATTTAAATATGAGCCAGCAGTGTGCTGCAGTTGCCAAAAAGGCCAACACAGAGCTAGGCTGCATTAACAGAGGGATAGAATCAAGATCACGTGAAGTATTAATACCACTTTACAATGCCTTGGAAGGGCCACACTTGGAATACTGCATCCGATTTTGGTCACCACAATGTAAAAAAGATGTTGAGACTCTAGAAAGAGTACAGAGAAGAGCAACAAAGATGATTAGGGGACTGGGGGCTAAAACATATAAGGAACGGTTGCTGGAATTGGGTATGTCTAGTTTAACAAAGAGAAGGACAAGGGGGGACATGATAGCAGTGTTCCAATATCTCAGGGGCTGCCACAAAGAAGAAGGAGTCAAGCTATTTTCCAAGGCACCTGAAGACAGGACAAGAAGCAATGGGTGGAAACTAACCAAAAGAGAAGCAACCTAGAACTAAGGAGAAACTTCCTGACAGTCAGAACAATTAACCAGTGGAACAACCTGCCTCCAAAAGTGGTGAGTGCTCCAACATTGGAAGTTTTTAAGAAGAAACTGGACAGCCATTTATCCGAAATGGTATAGGGTTACCTGCCTGAGCAGGGGGTTGGACTTGGTGACCTCCAAGGTCCCTTCCAACTTTATTATTATTATTATTATTATTATTATTATTATTATTATTATTATTATTATTATTATTATTGTTGTTGTTGTTGTTGTTGTTGTTGTTGTTGTTGTTATTAATATTATTATTATTATTATTATTATTGGGCAGAAACAGCAATGGTCTCTTGCATATATGCTCCTTGTCAGGAGCTGAATGAGAAGAGTAACCTCATGATCTTTCCCACTTTTCATTGGCATTCACTACCATTGATTGTGTTGTGCCCCCACTTTGACACTCTTTCACAAGTTCCTGAAGACCTGGTTTTGCCAATGGCCTGGGAAACCCAGAATAGGATGGAGCTCATCACATGACTTATCTGATTTATTGTTGTCACCAGAGGTGTGGGGGGTTATTGTTTTTACTGCTTCTATATTGGGTTTTTATTTTATTTTTTTGTAAGCCATCCAAAGT
Source organism: Bothrops alternatus (assembly GCA_034064705.1). Lineage (NCBI taxonomy): Eukaryota > Metazoa > Chordata > Lepidosauria > Squamata > Viperidae > Bothrops > Bothrops alternatus. Next base: position 6,717,450 of record JARGCV010000007.1, on the reverse strand, counting down.
CACTGAGAGTGAATGGGTAGCCATATAAGTTCACATCAATCAATGAATCAATCCTGCTGGACCTCATGCAAGGGTTGGGAGTAGGGAGCACCATTTTAAGATGATTCCACCTCTAACCAAGAGCATGGTTCCAGTCAAAGCAGCCAAAGGTTTGGTTGTGTCCATTTGTTGTGCCTCACAGATTGGCTTTCTCCTTTTTTGCTATTCATAACCTATATGAGAAACAAGCTCAGTTAAATCCTGGCAAAATGGAAATGCTGTTGGTGTATAAACATTGTTGTATTCAGTAATGTCGGCTCTGGTGGTTGCTCTTAACAGAGCTGCAAAGGATCTGATTCATGATCTGGAGGCTCCTTCCTGGACTTACAGCTCCTTCCAGAAAAGCATGTGGAACTATAACCAGGAAAGCATTGTCACATTTTGACTAGTGTGTTGGCTATGGCTCTACTTCAACCAGAAAGCCTTGCTCATTTTACCAAATGAGCTACTGTTAACAGATTGGACATTGTGCTGCACTTCAAGATGGTCTGGAAGCTGCAGCTGTGTGCTATTTTTTTTTAATGTGCTACTGTACTACAAGCACCAACAAAGTCTGGGTTTATAACAATCATATGACACAAAGTTAATTAACATCATTAATGTAAGAATAATGCAACTCATCATGTAAACGAAAATCTGTTTTCATTTTTATAACTTCCAAGCTTTTTTGTCAGGATTTGTATTTCATATGAGATGTATTACTGTTGTTCAAGGACATTTGAGGCAGCTCTAAAAAGTCAAGATGGTGGCTGCAGCCATGTGATCAAAGTCCCACATATGTGTTGAAAGCACAACACATGTAAAAAGCAGACAGGACCTCATTTGTACAGTTGCAACCAGCCTCTTAACTTTTTGTATCCCATAATTCTCACTTCTCTGTCTACAGGGCTAGACCAGTGATGACGAACCTTTTAGAGACTGAGTGCCCAAACTGCAACCCAAAACCCACTTATGCATCATCGAGTGTCGGGTGGGTGTGGCCCACTGGGTGGGCATGGCCCGTTGGGTGGGTGTGGCTGCAGTAGTAACAGCAGAATGGGTGGGACTAAAAAGTTCAATCAATCAATTCCAACTCTTTTTTTCCCCGTGAGAAGTTGAAATTGACTGATTGAACCTTTTTTTTTTTTTGCACACGGCGGCGGAGGCCTAAAGCAAAAAGGTTTTATAAGCTGAAGGCCTAGGACTGAAGGCCTAGGACTGGGCAATGGTGCGTGTGCCCACAGAAAGAGCTCTGAGTGCCACCTCTGGCACCTGTACCATAGGTTCGCCACCACTGGGCTAGACCCTCAACAAACAAGAACAGTGCAGCACCTTCGGAGTTCATAATAATTTGAATTTCTGCAGGTTGTTTCAAATGTTCTGTTATTCCTGAAGCTTGGTGTTTATAATATTATGATAGAATTTAATAAAATGCAAGATTATCAAAGCATCCCATCCCATACTTGGTTTGTGGGTGGTTTTTTTTTTCTGTATTTAGAGCTCTTTGCAGAAAAGTGCTATTGAAAAGAAAACATTTCAGAAGAATACTGAGGAATTTATGTGTAAAAGTTATATGGGTACTAAAGGAAATATTCAAAGTTGATCACTTTTAAATGTCTATTTCTTTACTTCCAAAATTAGTTTTAGTTATCAAATTAAGTAACTGAGTGTTGTTGCAATAGCTGTCAAGGGGCTTTGAGTTCTTGGGCAATGATGAGACAACTCCATTATGCATACTCTTATTATTTTGTCCCTTTATTCATAGCAGAGATTGTTAATAGAAACATTTCTTGGTTTTGTTTTCAATCATGCAAGATTAATTATGCAGATTCCAGCTAGTTAAGTCACACAATTGGATTTTTTATCTCCCTGTCCTGTTTTTCCATTTATTTTGATTCTGTTCTAACTAGGTTGAAATGCAATAGGACAATACTTCATTTATAGCCTGCTGTTTTCTGTGTTAATTGTTAGCTTAATAATTTCTCTGGGTGCAAAGTAAAGCTTTTATTTTTCACAAACTGTTATATGTGTAGCCATTTCTATATCTCTCTCCACCCTTATAGTTAAATAAGGGCTGAATTATGCTTGGCTAGCACTCTCTCAGACTGGCAGGGCATTATCTTCTTTAATCTTCTTTAATCTGATCTGATAGATGATCCACAATGTGATAATCTCACTCTTCTGAATAAGATCCCATAATGTGATCTCTTCTTTCAGAATAGGATCCCACAAAGTCCTTTTTTTCTCCTGCAGTTTTCTGCTCTGAAACAAACAAATCCTTATCAGCTAAAGCTGTCTATCATGGTTCACCAGCCATCTCTCTTTTCTAAATTGCAACCTAAATCCAAGCTGAACCAACTCTCCCTTCGTTCCAGGACATCAGTCTCTTCAATTCCTCATTAGAAAGATTCTCTGTGCATATAAATGTTTATTTCATTAATTCAACATGTTTCTCAGGCCACTTTTTCAGGTTGTGCTTATCAAAGTACAAGAATGGTGTGTATGGATGGGATATCACATGACAGGATGACACATGGCACTCTGTCAGTAGACAGACAGTAGACAGTTCTCCTGTCACCCTATAAGTTGCATTTTGTTTCCAAAGAGCATACTTTGTATTAGCTTTTTTTTTTACAAAATATGAAAAATGACCCCTTTTCTTAGTACTTTTCAGTGTTTTCACTAGAATAAGACCAATGCAGAACATTATTTTACCTCTGTGTTTTTGCTTGTAAAGGAGGAGGGATGAGCCAAGAGAAGTAACTGTCACTTCCTGACAGTTAGAACAATTAACCAGTGGAACAACCTGCCTCCAGAAGTGGTGAATGCTCCAACACTTTTTAAGAAGAGACTGGTATAGCCATTTGTCTGAAATGGTATAGGGTTTCCTGCCTGAGCAGGGGGTTAGACTAGATGACCTCCAAGGTCCCTTCCAACTTTAGTAGTAGTAATAGTAGTAGTAGTAGCAGTAGTAGCAGTAGTAGTAGTAGTAGCAGCAGCAGCAGCAGCAGCAGCAAAGGCAGGAAGTTCTCTGCAGGAATTTGATGATTAAGATGCCTAACTCCTATAATCATAGTAGAATAAAATCAGAGAAGGACAATGAGACAGAGAGACAGAGATGGAGGGAGGGAAAGAGATTGCGTTTCAAAAGTGCCTTGTATTTACCTTTTGATTTAGACCAGTGGTCTCAACCTGTGGTCCATGGACCCCTGGGGGTGGACTGCGATGTCCTCATAGAGGCTCTACAAAGGCTTGAAGAAATATTATGATTTAAATCTTGAATTAAGACTTGGGGATCCATGACCATGGTCTGTGGACACAAAATATATTTAAAGGGCGTCCATGGTGAAGAAAAGGTTGAGAATCACTTTGTTTCTAGAATGAGATTTATTTATGAAAATCAACATCAAATTCATTACACTGTCTGTAACATGGTATATCTCTTGCAGGTTTCAAACATTAAAATTCTAAAATTAACATTCCTATCAATTGAAGTTTTGCCTCTGGTTGAATGACAGTCTTTTTTTCTCCCCCTCCCCCATTTCTATTCTTCTCCTGTTGCTCTGAGGGTGCTCATTTCTTTTACAACCCACAAATAGTTTAGGGTTGATAAAGCATTGGGAAGAATTGCTCTCCTGGAGCCATAAAGTTCAGTATCCTTAAGGCACAATGAGAACTATATGTGTTGAATAAAGGATTTCATTCAAGCAGAGCTAAAAATTAGCCTGCTTCAGAAATTTCATGAATAACTATCTGAAACTGACTCCATGATGATCTTAAATGTTGGTCACATTCCTGTCATTTTAAGTTACTTTTTAAGTAATCCATTTATTTCAATCACATTAATGCATTTGTCTTTGGCTGCCCTAAATGCTGAGGCATGGTATAAAAATATTCCTCAATTAATGACCATTTAGTAACTATTCAAAGTTACCACAGTGCTGGAAAAAGTGACTTATGACCAGTCCTAGCATTTACAGCCATCTTGGCATTCTTGCAGCTACATAATTGCAGTCCTGGCACTAGGCAACAGGCACACATTTATGATGCTTGCAGTGTCTTGCATCACGTGCTCACCATCTGCAACCTTCTCAGCTGGATTCCAACAAGCAAATGTAATGAGGAAGCCAGTAGAGAAAGTTGATAGTTGTGGTCCTACTATGTCTTGCTTAGTGACACATTTTTTAGTCCTAACAGTCATCCTAATTTGAGGGCTACCTGTAGTATTAAATAGATGAAGGTAATATGGATGGCCCCTGATTTTAAATAATCTCCCACTGGAGCAATAGGCAGATATTTAAGCAGTTTGTCCTCTTCAACCACAGTGTTAATTCAATTTCATAATTGTATCTCAGGCACCATAGTTTGTATTTCCTATCTTCTGTGATCCAGTGGGAGCAAGACAAATTTGCATATGAAGGAAGGCATATATATATAAAAAATATGTTCTGTAATTCCTATTGTGCTGAATCTAATATTAATTCAGTTTCTGTATTTTTTTTAATTTGCTCTTAATAGGCTTTGCATCCTTTGACAAGGAAGATGTATGTGTTTGGAAGAGAGAAACGAGTTTCTTGAGGGACAGAATGCTGACCATAATCTATGAATTAACTCATGAAACCTAGGTTGTACATTTGTACAAAGTTGTACAGTATAACTCCTGCCTGAGAAGACCTCCAAGGTACATTCCAGCCTTATGATTCTATGATTCTTTAGGCAGGATACGCCAGGAGTTGCATTTCAATCTCTTTGCTTGGAAAGCATGTGCTGTAGCATAAAAAGATTGTCTCTCTCCCCAAATATATTTGCTTTGCATTTTGTTTTTTTTATTAAATCGGGTTTATTTGGTTCTTTTTGTAGAAAAGTAAAGTTCCTTGATAAGAGATATTTTGTGTTGTATTTCCTCAACCATACCAAGGCTAGTTATTAATCACACAGAGTCTTTGGAAAAGGTGTTTCAGTTTTGTATAAAATAAAACAGAGTTCTGTTTTTAAACCTTTAAATCTATTGGACAAACATTTCTGTAACATGTTTTCTTTAGTGTACACCAAAAATCAAAGAAATAAAAGCAGCTCTTTTAAACTGAGTTCACTTGAGCTCTTTAAGTGTTGAGTTTAAATTTGAAATGTTAATTTTCTGTGTTTTATTCATTTCCCATTTATTCATTTCTCATTTCTCAATATGCACTCAATAATTAGTCAGAGAATTAAATAGCTATAAAAACATGAATAAACCATTAAGTGATTATTATGTTACCTTGCTCATTAAAATAATAAGCTTAAACAACTAGCATATGAAAAAATAAGTGCTGAAGTCTCTGAACTTTTTGTTTCTACAAAATTACAGTTGCAAAATTCAATAAACCCAAGTTGATTTTCTGCTACGTTTGATGCTCAGCAGTCAGCATATCTTGAAACAGATGACTTTTCAATGAGATCCAAAATCAGATTTTTTTTTAAGAGTTCTGAGATCCCACTCAATAGTTTGTGGGCCTCCAAAATCTCATGAGATTGCGGATGAGGAGGAGAAGGAAAGTGGGATAAGCCAAAGCAGTGCAGAGATGCTCCAGGAATTCTACTTTAACCAGGGTTGATTCCCTTGGCTGATTAGAAGGTTTGTAGATCCTTGTAATTTTCCCAACATGCATAATGGTCCAGGCAGAGAGCAGAGGTGCAAATGGCAAGAATCATTTGTATTTCCTCCTTCTTTGTCAGACAATCAACTATTCTGCAAAGTGCCCAGCTGATTTTGAGCTGGCGGTAGCAGTAGTAATTTGATTTTTTTTCTTGTTTTATTTCTTCGAATGGCTCCTTGAAACGGGACAACTTATTACAGCCCAGATGTTGGCAGAAAGGAAGAAGCAAAGAATTCCTCAATCCAGAACAGACTTCTTGCAAGATTCAACATTGCAAAAGAAACAACTGGTGTGCTTTCATTTCGAATAAACCAGTGCAGAGTCATAAAAATAACATTCAATTGTCAAAATCATCTGAGACAATGTCATCTGATTCTCTGGATCTGGAGCTGGTTTTGTAGTGTTCTACAGAAGCACTCTTGATCTGGTGCCGTGAGTTCCTTTCTAGGCAGATTTTTATTTACTTACTTACTTGGCTTATATGGCTGCCTATTTCATATGATGACTCTTGGTGGCTCACAACAACCCATAAAATCAAAAGTTACCCTCCCCCCCCAGGTACCAGACCAATCATCCTCTCAGCTCAACCCCACCCTTGCCCAATATCTGGAGAAACAGACAGGTCTTCATAGTCTTATGCAAGGATAAAAGGTTAGGAATCCCTAAGCCCTGCCTGAGAATTTTATCAAGGTTGTAGCCAAGCCAGAATGAATATTTGTGGCCATGCCAGAATCCAATGGGATTATAAAACAGTTGGGAGAATATAGAAAATTGTGCCATGTATAGCCAGCCCCATATTATTCCAGCAGAGGTGCTCAAATTGCTACCAAGAAGAAGCCAGCTGGAAGCAGCTAAGTTTTGAAGTGATGTTAGAGGTAAAGAAATGCAACGTATTTTTTTACATTTTTAAACCATACAATAACCCAAATTCTCTGAATGGCATAACAAGTAAATTAAAAGCATAAACTACAGCTTTATAGAAGAATGATTTAAGAATAGCACATGGTGAAACCATGATACCAACCACAGCAAAAACAAAAAACAAAAGGCAGAATAAAAAATTCATAGGATGTTCGTCATTTCCACATTAGCAATATACAATTTTTCCTACAATGTAGTCATCCAGCTACCATTGTGGAAAAAGTAGCAGTAATATAGACAGACTTTATATCAGTTCACTAAAGCTGTTTGATCAGTTCAGTAAAGTAGTAATATAGAGAGAAACTTTATATCAGTTCAATAAAACTGGTATAAACTGTAAAAAACACTATAAATTAATGCAAGAATGACTTTTGTTTCTAGTTCTCTGTTCTTTCTTATTGCCTTTCTCTCAATTTCTTTCAGTTTGTTAAAACATGGTGCCTAGAATTTAGCATGATACTTGGAGTAGAGTCCAACTATGTAGACTAAAGTAAAATTACTACTTGGCCTGATTTGAAAACTATATAGTTCTATTGATGCAGTTTAAAATTACACTGAATTTTTTTTAGAGCAGCCTCCTATTGTACCCTCCCCTTACCTCTGTGTTTGATCTCCATTTCCTTAGCAAATAACTTTGTTAAATATCATTCTGTTATTTTCAGCCCATTTCACGAACCTGTCTTCATCATTTTGAAATTGATTTCTGTCTTCTAGGATATGTGTTCCCACTCAATTTCATGTCACCTGCACACCTGATAAATATCCCTTGCTCCTCTTCATTCAAACCATTGACAAAAATATTAAACAATAAACAATCTATGATTGATACCTCTCACCAGTTTGAAGAAGAACCAATGATCCAATGTTTGTACCCAATACATTGTAATTCCACCCACCCTATACTTATAGCTTTTGCCAAATGCATTGCTGAAATCAAGCCATTACATCTGTAGCATTCCCACACTCATGTGGGGGTGCAGGATCAATGATTCATCCCTTCTTAGTTGGCACCCTCAGAACATATTACATTGAAATGTTTCCAAATCATGACAGCTTCGGTTTCTCAGCAAGCTAAACTAACTAGCCCTTATTTGTGGGGAAGTTGAAGGCTTCCAATTTATTAAGTACAGAGGAGAAAGGATATTTATAATCTGTGTAGCTGACAACATGAAAAAGCGTATACAAGTTAGTTTTCAGAATAAAACTGACACCCCAGGCATAGATTGTACTGATACATTATTGAGAATGACTATCCGTATTAAAAACAACAGCCTGGAAAATATATCTTCAAAGGATTTCACTTTGGGACACATCTGATTGATATATATATTTTGGAGACCTTTTTGGAAGATTATAAAGGCTCTTGTGAATTCTCTACCGTTATATATTGTAATTATGTTATTACCTGGCCAGGAAATGCAAGCATTTTGCCATTCCAGTGAGACACACATTTTTAAAATTGTAGATAAGTTGTATTCCTATCAGACTAGAATAATTGAGGTTCTGAACCCATTTTCAAATGTGGAATCTGAAAAGTAAAGCTAACTCATAGGAGTAGACTAAGCAAGACAAATGATCCCCATTGCATCAAACACAACTCACAGTGCTGGGAAGAACTCAAACCATGTTTGAGGCATGTCAGAAAGAGTTTTGTATATGGGAAGATGTACAGGTGGTCATCAAACAAGGCCACTCACTTAGTGATTATTCGAAGATACAATGGTACTGAAAATAGTGACTTATAACCATTTTTCGCACTTTACAGACATTGCAGCATTCCCACGGTCCCCCGATCAAAATTCTGCCGCTTGGCAACTGGTTCACATCTATTGCAATTTCAGTGTCTTGGGGTTGTGACCTCCTGATGAGCGAATTCAACGGGGAAGCCAGATTCCCTTAACGACCATGTTGCTAGCTTAACAGCAGCAGTGATTCACTTAACAGCCTTGGTAAGGAAGGTCATAAAATAGGGGCAAAACTCACTTAACAATTGTCTTGCTTAGCAACAGAAATTTTGGGTCAATTGTGGCTGTAAGTCAAAGACTACCTGTATATAGATTTCATCGAATTAGAATCTTTCTCTGCATAGAAGAGGCCAGTATATATTACTGTACAACAGTAGGTCCATAGAGCCTCTTCGGATGCATGCTGCTTTCATGGAGGAAGGGGCATAATTGTTTGGGATGGTAGAGAGAGGAGTAACCATAGGCATCTACAGCTAGAAATAATGACATAAAAATAATGAGGTTCATTCTCTGAGCTTGTGGATTGGTTTCTGAACATTTTGTTACCAAGCTAGGTAACATCTTCAGCAGAGTTCTCTGCTGAAGATGTTTCCTAGCCTGGTAACGAAATGTTCAGAAACCAACCCACAAGCTCAGAGAATTAACCTGTCAACCTTCAACCGAATTTGGCTGCAGCCATCTTCATTTCATTTTTGGTTGCCACAGTAATGGAAGGGGGAAGATGTACTCTCTTAGTTTAGACATAACAATAAATTGTTCTGTGGGAACCAAGGTCAAGTTACCTAAGTTTTGGGCCGGGCTGAAGCTACCATTAGAAAGACCGCCAAAGTAGTTAATTGGGGATTGTGATTTATGATACTTTATTTTATTTTATTTATTTATTTATTTTGTTTGGACTTATATGTCGCTCCTCTCCGAAGACTCGGAGCGGCTTACAACATATATATAAAACAACAATTACAATCTAAGTCCAAGCAAAAAGTTTAAAAATAAAACCACACACATATTCATCAGTCACACAACAATCCACAATCATCCCCAGGCCTGCCGGCAAAGATAGGTCTTAAGGTTCTTTCGAAAGGCCGGGAGAGTGGGAGAAACGCGGACTTCAGGAGGCAGTTGGTTCCAGAGGGCGGGCGCCACAACAGAGAAAGCCCTCCCCCTAGGGCCTGCCAGACGACATTGTTTCGCTGACGGGACCCGGAGGAGGCCGACCCTGTGCGCTCTACCAGTCGTAGGGAAGTATGTGGCAGAAGACGGTCCCGTAAATATCCTGGTCCCATGCCATAAAGGGCTTTATAGGTAATAACCAACGCTTTGAATTGCGCTCGGAGACCGATAGGCAACCAATGCAGCATGCGGAGAGTTGGCGAAATGTGGGCATGACGTGGAAGGCCCACAATTGCTCGCGCAGCTGCATTTTGCACTAATTGTAGTCTCTGAACACTCTTCAAGGGTAGCCCCATGTAGAGAGCATTGCAGTAGTCGATCCTTGAGGTGACAATGGCATGTGTGACTTTACAGGGGTGGGGAGTTCAACTTATTACTTTGTAACCTTGAGGGGGGGAACTTTCAGTCTTGGTTTCACCTTTGGTCGTGCCGATACTATGTAGCCATTACATGTGTTCTTCGTGGAAAGTTCTTATTTCTATTAGTCTCATCTATCGGAACCATGACAGAACCTTCATCCTCAGCCTGTACCTGAGCTGCAGATATTCGCCACTATTGCAAATAAAAATGATGGCATATTCCCTGGGATGTCCTAATGCATATTCTGCCCTTATGTACTTGCATTCTAACATCTGATACAAGCATGTAAAATATCATTTGTTTGTGTTATAATATCCTGATGCAAACATCATTATCTACCCACTATCTACATCATTATCTACCAATTATCTACCATCATTATCCACCCATCTACCCATTATCTATCACTAACTCTTGTGGGCACATAATTTCCCAGGAATCTGGGAACATTAATATATCTGTAAGCATTTGAACAAGTAGTTTCCTGTTCAAATTAGTGTATGCATTATGTTCAAACTAATATTATATTATGGTTCCATAAAAGTCAAGGAAAGATTTTAAGTTTGTGCAAGATATCTTTAACCTTTACACATGTATCTTGGTAAAATACCTCTATCTTTCTGGATGTAAATCCAGAGATTAAATATGCCATTCATCTTCTTTGTATAAGCAGCCTTCTCTAACCAGCTGTCTTCCACCTGGGGGATAGATATCAACTGCTCTAAGTTTCCCATATGCTTATTGACTGTCCTACATGGAAGTTGAAATCTAATACATCTGGAGAACATCTGGTTGCAGAACACTGATTTAGATTAAATCAAACACATATTAATCAGTTAGAAACTCTACTCCAAGCTTCTTCTTTTTCTCAGTATAACATAACATACCCATGAGAAGGGAATTAGTGAGGGGGAGGGAGGGAGGGAGGGAGGGAGGGAGAGAGAGAGAGAGAGAGAGAGAGAGAGAGAGAGTTTAGTTATATAAAACGATGTTGGTTACCTTCAAACCCATATTTACCTCCTAATGTCATATGGAAAAATATTTTGAGCAATGCCAAATTCTGCACCAGCAAAATAGAATAAAACATTAAGAATCCATTCTCCTATATCTGGACTTCTTAGTTCAATCTGGCCACATTTTAACTAATCAGGACTCCAGCCTTAAAGCACTTTGCCTGTTACATTTATGACATCTCTCTATTTTTGGTAGGGCACCATAGTGTCCGCCAAAGCTCCTGAGAAGCTTGAATAGATGAGATCCAGCTTTTCTTTCACCAAAGCACCTCTCCCATGTAGTCTCATGTATGGAATTGCAAACCTTATGAATACCAAACTGTCCTTTCAGAATTACATCAAAGGGAATTAGGAAGAAAGCTTAATGCCCAGATAATGTCTTATTTGTAGGCTTAACCCCATGCATCAAACAGACTAGGGTTCTTAACTTGATGAAGCAAAAGCTGGGGCTAACTTTCACTTAAATCACCCCTGACCCTCCCATAGAAGTGGAAAGAAGAGGTTAGAGAGGAAGAGAAGGAAGAAAAGAAAAGCAGCAACGGACTATCTAAGTGTTCAAATACCAGGCCTAAGTGAAACCAGTTTATTATCAACACTGACTATATTGATTTGATTAGGAACTCTCTGTGTGTGATTGTCACCCTGTTTTCCTTTCATTTCCCTTTTCCCTTACATTTAAACATGTGTCTTCACTTGGTTTAAAAGAAAGTTACTCATCAAAGCCTTCCCCATCTGTGAGACTGCATAGTTGCATAACTATGCTTCAAGACTGGCACACACAGTTTGTTGTTAGGTTCTTAGATTTCTGGACTTTGAATGTGAAGATCCAAAGCATCTCCTTTTCTGTCTTCCTAAAGCAAGGCTAAAGAGAGAAGTCCTAATAAAATGATTCAGAACTTTCCAGTTGGGCAGGCTGGGGAAGTATCAGGATGTTCAGCCTGATTGAAAGCATCACATCATATTTGTATCTCACAAGGAGCCTTGGGATCTGCCAGAAGGATTTTCAGTTGTTTACTTCCTAACAATGATACTATCCCAGGGGTTCTCAACCTTGGCAACTTTAAGACTTGTGGACTTCAACTCCCAGAATTCCTCAGCCAGCTTTGCTGGCTGAGGAATTCTGGGATTTGAAGTCCACAAGTCTTAAAGTTGCCAAGGTTGAGAACCCCTGCCCTATCCCAATCTGGCCCATTCAATGCTTCAATCAGAATAGAGCTGGAAGGTACTTTGGAGATCTTCTAGTCCAACCCCCTGCTCAAGTAGGAGACCCTATACCATTTCAGACAGGTGGTTGTCCAGTCTTTTCTTAAAAACCTTCAGTGATGAAGCACCTACAACTTCTGAAGACAAGCTGTCCCACTAATTAATTCTCCTCACTTTTAGGAAGTTTCTCCTTAATTCCAGGTTGCTTCTCTCCTTGATTAGTTTCCATCCATTGTTTCTTGCCTTGCCTTCTAGTGCTTTGGAAAATAAGTTAACTCCAACATCTTTGTGGTGGCCCCTCAAATTCATGTCACCCCAAGCCCTTCTTTTCTCTAGACTGGTCATATCCAATCCCTGCAACCGTTCTTCATATGTTTTTGTCTCCAGACCCTTAATCATCTTAGTTGCTCTTCTTTGCACTTTTTCCAAAGTCTCAACATCTTTTTTGTAATGTGGTGACCAAAACTGGATGCAGTATTCCAGGTGTGGCCTTACTAAGGCTTTATAAAGTGGTACTAATACTTCATGTGATTTTGATTCTATGCCTCTGTTTATACAACCCAGGATTGTATTAAGTTTTTTGGCTGCTGCTGCACATTGCTGGCTTATGTTTAAGTGATCGTCCATTAAGACTGATTCTCATCCTCATTCTCTTGCTTATTCTACTTATTAGTATATACTTAGTTTATACTTATTATTATTATTATACTTACTTATTATACTTATTCGGTATCACTCTGGTGGGAAAGTAACAGCGTTCCATGAGCCTCGGTGTATAGTCATGTTGGCCACAGGTGTCTTCGAACAGCACTGGTTTCTTTGGCTAAAAAACAGAAATCAACACCGCTGCCTAGAGTTGGACATGACTGGGCAGGAGAAACCTTTGCCTTTACCTTTATCATTATCAACTTAATATGACACATTCACAAACTTAAAATTCATTCAGGTGTATGGTGACTCATTGCAAGTAGCTTGCTCTGGACTCTAGTCATTATATGTAATCATTCATTTCATGTACTTGGTGTATCATAAAATCTGACCTTTGATGGTCAGCCTTTAGGGACTTCTAGACAGATCAGTCTGCATGGTAAGTATTGTTCTTTATTTCTATGGGAAAACTGAGATTCAGAGGGGAAAAATTGAGCTGAGCCTTAGATGCTTTTTCTAAGTGTGTTTTAAAGCAAAACCTTTAGGCTCAGACTTCATATTATGTAAAATTCCAGTTCAGGGTCAGGATAATATTTTCAATAGAGCTTTAGGCAATGATCTAATGATTTTTCTCATGCTGTAACCAATGATTAATATTCAGTCTATATCCTGGTGTAAAATTACATTAGACTAAGCAACACTAATTGAGCATCTCATTAAGGACCAGCTTAAAAAGCTGTGAAATTGCAAAGCTCTCAAACTTGTCATTGGTGGCTGGTTTTTTGAATGATCCTTTGCTGAGTATTCAGACAGAAAGGTTTGCTGAGATTCTAACAGTTCTCTCAGCAAATTTAGAAATATTGAAAATTAAATTGAAAGAACAGAAATGTTTTTTGGGGGGATGGTTTAATAAGTTGTACATTAGAGTACCTGATCTTTTTTCTACATAGACTTGCCTAAATGTCTTGTTATTTGATCCTATTGCTGTGTATACCAAGCAGAGAAAATGAGGTGGCAAAGTTTAAGAGCTAGAGTAGAAATCCAATTTTCCATGCAAGCTCTTCACATGTACAGCCTTTTATATATGAAAGACTTTAAATGCAAGGCTTTCACTTCTAAACTCAAGACACCCCACGTCTCTTTTGCAAACTGTTCACAAAATATGAGCAAAATTTCAGGAGTAATCACAGTTGCAAACCCCCCAAAAAATATTCTCCAAAGGTGCATTTACATCATGACTGTATAATTATACTGTTTACTGTATAATGATTTAGCAGCTTGGAGTTGCATAGTTGTATTGTGGATACTGAAAATATTAAAACTTGAAATAATACCTTATTGGTAAAAAAAAATAAAACTTGCTGCAGGCTAATCACTGGTAGTGGAAAAAGAATAATAAGGTTAAGCTCTGTGATACAGATTCTGTTTGCATAGTTCTTAATAGCAATGTGGGAAGGTTTAAACTGAACAGAGTGAACAGAATTCACTATGACAGAGGTTCCCAAACTTCCTTTGTTTACAGCATGTTTAATGTTACAAAGATATGATGTCACAAATGGGCAGAGCAAAAGCCAGCATTGCAAATGATATCATAAAAATCCCACAACCCCTCTGTGAGTCTTTTAATGCACCCTTAAAATTAAAAATATCCCTGAAGAAATTTCATGAAAACTGTACAAACCACATTATTAACGACAATAATTTCCAACAGGAACCTAGCATTCTTTCAAAAGTTATGGAAATTGTGCAAATTATCTATCTATCTATCTATCATCTATCTATTTTTAATTTTTTTAAAACTTTTTCAGCATGTTCTAGGAACACCTAGTTAAAAACCTCTGTAAATAGCTTATGGAACTCTCTCTTGTGAGAATCTTTTTTTAAAAGATTAAAAAGATTTTAAAAAATGATCAGCAGCTTTTGTCACCAGTTTCAAAGCAGCAAGAGCAGAGTTACCCTATGGTAAGATGGGCAGCCAATAAATGGAATATTATAAATATATTTCACCTTGTTCCTTTCTTAAACTGTTGAGTTTGCGACTTAAACAGAACTTTTGAACTCTCTCTCTCTCTCTCTCTCTCTCTCTCTCTCTCTCTCTCTCTCTCTCTCTCTCTCTCTCTCTCTCTCTCTCTCTCTCTCTCTCTCTCCACACACACACACACACACACACACACACACACACACACAGGGCTTCCAGCCTGGGCTTCATGATACTTTCAATGATGTTCTACCTGTTGCCTATCCATCAAACAACAGTAGATGCTTTTTAAATGCTGAAGCATTTTAACTCAATTAAAAAAGGGGGAAAGTTTTCATTGCAAGTCCAAAGTTCTTTTCAAAACCTGGATAACATACCCATTACTTTTATAGGTGCTCTGTAAGAACTGGCAAGAATCCATCACTAAATTGCCAAACTATTAATTGCCAGCTTCTTTCCTATAAAAATAGCTGGATATGGAAATGGTCAAGACAAACAAAAGTGGGGAAGGCTTTATTGCAATTTTTTATTCATTCTCTTAATTCAGTGCCAATAAATACTTATACTCAGGGTGGTTTTTCACAGTTTTCTTTTTTAATAATTTAGATTTTCTATTAGTAAAAGCACGTATTCTCATCACCTGTGCTTGTAGCTCCACCTGTTGGCTTGGAAAGGAAGAAAGCCACTGAATCTGGACAAGGATTGAAATGCTAAGAGAGTGAACATTCATCTTTCTAGATTAGTCAGCTAGAGTAGTGCAGAATGGTCAGAACTAAAAACTGATTTTCACTGTTCTTTCCCAGAATCAAAATAAATCCATTACCTTCTGCAAAACAAACCCAACCCTTTGATGTAAATAGCCACTGACTGAGAGAAGTAGGAGGAGGCAGGAAGGCAGAGAGAAATAGTAGATCCTATGCAATCCTACACAAAGGACTCTACAGAACCACTCTTACCATATTTCTCAGTAGGCAAATGTATCTATGAAAATCTCGATCCATCTAATTCAATATTTGAATAACAAATGACTACATGGACAACTTTAAGCTAAAAAAACATACCAACCTTAGTTAATGAAGAAATGGTAGATATTCTGAAAGACGAAAAAGAAGATTAACTACTCTGGAAAAGTACCTGCCCTAAATACATCAGGTTTATTTCTATAGTTCATACATTTTTGTGGTCTCTTAAAAATTAGGACTGCTTCAGCTTTTGACTTCCTGAGTCAAGAGAAGTCATTATATTCTACTAGAGGCATAACACAAACTAGTTAGAATCAACAGCCAAAATGCAGGTAAAAGGGGAGGGGACTTTGGGCCATCAACTATGAATAAGAAAATATGTTTCTATCAGTAGAATAAATCCTCTGGATGCATTACTCAAGACTTTAATGACAAGTGAAGGCAGAAATAAAACATTTCTTTCATAGGTTGATGTTTTAATGAATCACAGCTATTATTTGCATATTGGACTCAACTCTGTCTAAAAATGTATTACCAGTTTGGGAGCAAAACATTCAGGTTTTTCAAGTTTATAAGACCCATCATGACCTTGTTCAAATATTTCCACCACAAAAAAAAACCAGATCCCAATTTGTTTAAAATAAAAATAGGCCATAAAAAGGGATCTTTGGGGGAAGAAATGAAGTTATTATATTTCCTTCAGGAGCAGTAATTTTACATCATCTTTTGAAGACAGAATAACTTGCTGTCACCTTAGGATAAGAGCAAACGCGTCAGGAATTTTTTTTTTAATAATATGATTTGGGGCTACATATCTATCAGCTTCAAGTCCCGGAGCAGAGAGATACCAATCCTGCTTTTTTAAAGGACCATGTGAGATAACTATTCAAGGCAGAGTGTTCAGCTTCTGGCATCTCATTATCAAGAAGATGCAGACAAGCTGTAGGGAAGTCCAAGGAGAGGAATTTTGACGATTCTATGGCTGGAGGGGGCAAGTTCTAATCAAGATGACAAAGAAAGAACCATATGCAACTTAACAGTGTTATTATTTGAGAAGAGGCCAGGAAAGCTCTACAAATAGATGAAGTACATGAACATGGCAGGAGAGAGAGAGGAGAAGGGATGTTTTATGATAAAGATACAAGCAGAAATAATTAAATGGAATAAAGAGGTTGGATGAAGTTATTTCCTTCACAAGTCTTTGGCAATCAGAATGGATTTCTCTATAAACCTTCTTATGATCTGCTACATATACACTAAATCAAGCATAAAGGAATGGGATGAGACCACAATTATAAAAGGAAATTAATTCTGCTGCCTCCCTCAATAAACTTGCTTAGGATTGAGCCTCATATGGCTTAATGTATTCTGAATAGGCAGGAGTACTGTACTAGTAAATCTCAAGACCATGACCCATAGCTACAAAGTCCTTTTCCAACTGAATTTATGTCAGTTGATGTAGATTATTCATCCAAGGGAAAGGACTGGTTAAAGTTTATAAATCAGTATGGGATTTATAGATAAGTATATAAAAAACATTACTAACAAAATGAGCTGCTGGACTGTTAAACTTTGGAGAATTGATGATATACCATGTGATAAAAAAAAAGGAAATCTCTACCTTAAGAAAGAAGATTCAGGAAAATATGGAACAGTTAATTTGATATCTGTATCTGAGAAAATATTAGAACAGATCATGAAGCAATTGATCCATAGCATTTTGATAATGATATGGTAGTTACCTGTCATAATCATCATGCATTGATCAATAACAAGTCTTACCACACAAATGTTACCTCATGTTTAGTTTGAAGATCATCCCTACTGCTTGATGGGAATGTTGTATATATAAAGTGAGAAATAATGATTTTGGGAAATACTGTAGACATAATTTCAGCAAAGCATTTGACAAATTGGCTCCCAATAGCATGAAAATTAAGGATGTACAAAGTTGACTTAGGAACTATATTCAAGTCATGTATTTATCAATGGCACTTTATCAAAATGGAAGAAATACTGAAGGGAATCTCACAAAGTTCAGGCCTAGGTTTTATACATTGTATTAATTTCAGTAAATGACTGAAAGAAATCCTCATTAAATGTTTGTACATAGTTAATGTAGAAGACAGAAACAGACTTAAAAGCAATCCTAGGAAATTAGAGAAATGGGCTAAACTGGATTTCAAGGACCACAAAACTGAATAAGGAGTAGACAAGGGATATCAAAGCAGGGTGAACTAAATATTGTAAACATCAATCTCAGATAAGGATCCCCACTCAAAACCAAAGTTATGAGAAGAATCATTCATAGCAGTGTACCAATTATATTATTCTATTTTGGGATCATAAATAAATAACTAAATAATCCGGCATGAGTAGCAAGTAGAACTGTAAAGTGAGATACTTGCATTGCTTCCCAGTGCTCAAAAAACTATATTCAAACCCACAAGCATGACAATCAAAATCTTGCTGATGTATGATAAAAGCAAAATAAATAAATAAATAAATAAATAAATAAATAAATAAATAAATAAATAAATAAATAAATAAATAAATAAATAAATAAATAAATGGGCATTAAATCATGCCAGAATGCCTATTTTTAAAGTATCTTCTTGGGTCTAAACAAGCAGACATTGGTAATCTCTCTTTTATGGAAAGTTGCCAGCAATAAATTTCCTTGTCAGAATCATCTAATATTAGTTTCCACTATCATTCCCATTTTTCTTTTTATAATTCAAGCCCGAACACAGCAGGCCTCTAAATAAGCACAGGAAACTTATTTCAGGCTATATTTCACATCTTTCTTTTCCCTGCTTCAAAAATTCTTTTCTCCCTTCTTCTTCTCATTTATATGAGAACAGCATAAAGTAATGCTCTCGACCAGTGGGACTGGAGTACAGGGACTAGAGGAACTGTAGGAAAAATAAATGGCTACTTTTCATCCCATTGTGAGAACAACATCATATTCTTTAGGGGACAAAGATTTCGGTGAGCTACCTTATTTTACACTTTAATAATAGTAATGAAGATAATAATGATATTTACACAGAATGACAGGATGTGTCCCGATCATGCATGGCATACAATTGCAAAGAAGGAAAAACAGATAGGAAATGGTGTTAATAGGTTATCATATTATGCTTCTTCAGTCGCTCTCAAGGGAGGGAAGTCTTGGAAGCATGACAGAGTTCATAATATTTCTGTAAGGTGGAAGGGGCGATAATTAAAGAAAACAGTGCTTCTTAAGTTCAAAAAATGGGGCTTTCTTTCCACAAACTAACCACAACAGTTAAAAAGAGACAGATGTGAGATAGTCAAATGAAACATCTGAGCAATTTCAGGAATAGGAAACTTTTACACCTATTTGCATATTCATGTATGTTTTTTTCTATATACTGTAATTGTATAAACAAATTAAATGAGGGGGAGGGGGGAGAGATAAGCAATGTAGGCTAGACAAGTGTGAATTACTTTGATTCCCCTTTATTTGTTCCTTGAATTATACCTGTATTGAAATTTGGCCAATTGTATTTCAGGTGATAACCAACATCGATAGTGTACTCTCACTCTATATGTATACCCCACTATATATAGGAGGAAGGGGAAAAATCCATTTCAGCTTCATCCATTTCCAGTTGGTTTGTAAAGTCACTTCTATGGAAAGAAAGAGAAGAAAAGGATGACCGGAAGCAGACTGGATGGACTCAGGTACAATATGTAATGGTATGTGGGAAAAACCTTGGGAGAATGGGCCAAAAAACACTGCCTAGAGAACGATCAGATAAAAGATAGCATAGCCCACAGCTGGATAGTGGGAGGAGCAGGAGGCTCACTAGAGACTCTTCCGAGTTTCTCGGGCTGTAAAGCATATGGTGGGAGAAATGTATGTCAGATTTTGAAGATTCTGTAAAATTAGTTCATCCTATTGTGTGTTTCCTGTCTGGTCTACCTAGTAAGGCTGACACAATACAATGAGTGCACCACTGGGAGACCTGAAATACCTGAGATATTTTCTGAATCTATAAGTTTATCAAAAATCTCTAAGTCACACATCCCTGGCCTCAAGTCACAGGACATAAACGTGTTCTTCAAAATATGAATCCATTGGATGAAAAATTTGAAGCATTTTTATATTTGTTACAGATACTTTAAATGGTTCCTTTATATGTGTTGACACAAGAAAAATAGGTTTGGATTCCGAAATTAAATTCTTCAGTATCCATAGCATATTAGATATTTTGAAAGCTGCTAAATAAAACGTTAGGTCCATACTGAGCTGTCATGATATGTTTAATTGAATATGTCTCCATTCTTTACATTAATGATAAGAAAATTTTGTTTGCAGTTGCTGAAAAGATTTAAAGTAATCACTAAATAGTAATCAATCTAGTGTAATTATGCCCTTCTCCTCCCCCCCATTCTTAGCAGTAAAAGGTTTTTCCACTGATTTTAAGACTAGAGTTATGCCAAAGAGTTAAGTCTTCATGTGATTCTGGTTCAAAACCAAATTTATCCCCAAACAGGGCCTAACTGTGTTTTACAGCCGACAAAGTTGGGAACATTAAATGAATCCTAATAAACGTTGCACCTAACAATTGCCAAGACAATAATTTTCCAATTTGCCCAGAATGGCCTGTTACTTAAAAGCACATTTTTAATGTCATCCAACATCAGCTGCCCATCACCTGGGGCTATACTTTCAATTGTTTTTATATTTTCTATCTGTGTGGTTCTTTGGGTAAAAAGTATGAATGGTTTACTATCACATTTTTGCAGTATAAAATGACACCTTTGCTGTTTTTTTTAACTATTATACAAATATTATCAACTTCCAGGATCTTCCTCTGTTCATCTTTTGTATTTAAATGGCTTTCTTTCTTTCCCCTCTATAATCTATATACTTCTAGACTTGGAGAATAAGTCAGGAAAGCTCTCTATCATGTTCTTCTTCCCCACCAAATGCTTTTCTCTTATGTTCAGGAAAGGAAACTCATCTCCTTTGAGATAATTTTCAGGAATATCAGAAGGACTAGCAAGTTCAAGGATCAAGGCAGGGATATCAGATAGACTAGCAGGTTCAAGGTATTGTTGTTGTTTAAAGTAAGTTCTCTCTCAAGTTGTGTTGACTCCTGGTCAACCTCAACTATAGCAGGGGTGTCAAACTCGCAACATCATGTGATGTGTCGTGACGTATCATGACTTTTTCTCCATTGCCAGCAATGGGATGGGTGTGGTTTCGCTATGACGCATCTGGCCCACAGGCCAGCAATTTGACACCCCTGCACTATAGATATTATAGACGTTATGGATATTACAGGTGGTACGGTTGATGCTTGGGCAACAGTAGAAAAGTGGCTGGCCATCTCATCTTGGTTTGTCCAAGGTGACTTTTTAAATATTTTTTGTCTAGTCTATAACTTTGGTATTTCCTAAAGGGATTCCCTATTCAAGGGCTAACCTGCTTAATATCTGAGCCTCGATAAGATCAACCAAGTGCGTATACTGAATTGTAAATGATAAGCCCATGTTAAACTAGTTTGATTCAATGGCATTCCGTAGATCATCTCAGGATAAGCTGCTTGAACTGGAATTCCTCATTCTCAGTGAATGTAAAGCAAGAAATTAATGCAGAAAGAAAGGATGCAAACCTCCTGTTAATCCTCTGGATTCAGTGAAATTATATTATTTGACCTTCATGGCATTTAATATAAACTTTCTTTGCATTTATACAAAAGTCTAAACCCAACCAATCCCTTTATGATATTGAACTAAGATATGCAAATTTTATAATAGAAAATAATCATTATTTAATGATACCTGGACCAGGACCGTTAATCTCAACCAAAGCTTTGCATTAAGGTGATATTACTGGAAAATAGGGTTTGGGGGGGTTGGTTTTTTTCTTTTTTTGCAATTGAAATGTATCATATAGTGGATCATATTTATCACACAGAAGATTTTAATGCAAATGTAATGCATTTTTTCTTCATATTGCATCATGGTTTTTCTTCTTTCTCACAATCCTAGCTTGTTAAACAAAGTAATAAGACTCCACAAAATCTTCAATAGCTTAAGAAATTAAAATCAGTTCAACAAAATTCAGAATCTATCTTTTATCTCTCAGAAGTCTGCCACATTCTACATTCTAATTGAATTCACTGGAAATCCACATGAAGGACCTTCTTCCATTGAACTTTTTCAAACTGAGGAGCAGAGACAACCAAGGAAACTTAGAGGGATAGAAACAACAACAACGACACTGTTAAAAAACATCTAACTTTTGGTGAGACTCCACAGCCTCTTTAAGAAGATCAGCATTCCTATCAACATTTCAGAATCAGAAACCAGAATGCGGTTTTTTTTAATGTACCTCGTATAATATGCAACATCTTCTTTCTTTTTCCGCAGAGGACTCATCTCTCAGGTTTTTCATATAGGTTGAGCTATGCCAGAAATCATTTTTAATGCTAATTTCATTAAGTTTAGACAAAGGATAGAGACCTTTTCACATACCAGATCTGGAAATAATTTTGTAGAGCTTATTCTAATTCTGACAGATTCAAAGTAAAAAAACTAAGCAAAAGCTTCAGCTGCATATCAGTCTTCCTACAGGTAAGAAATCAAGGGCAATTATCTATGTCAAGCCCATCCAAGAATAACCCAGCCGAATTTCAATTCATTTGCTCATGCCGTATAGACAGAATCTTGCCAAACTGAACCTAGACCTCCTTGGAATATGCTCCCTTCTTCCTGAAAAACTGCCTCTTTCCTGTAGTCCATCACAATCTGCTAAACCAGTGTTTATAGTG
The DNA here is from genome assembly GCA_034064705.1 of Bothrops alternatus. Classification (NCBI taxonomy): domain Eukaryota; kingdom Metazoa; phylum Chordata; class Lepidosauria; order Squamata; family Viperidae; genus Bothrops; species Bothrops alternatus. The sequence continues at coordinate 6,694,984 of JARGCV010000007.1, read as the reverse complement.
ACTGACTGGAGAAATTCTAGGAGTTGAAGTCCGTATATCTGAAAGTTGTTAACACAGTGTTAAACCAATGACTTCAGAGGTGAATATCCCATTTAACAAAGCAAAACAGGACCTCTTCTCCTTGCTTTTATCTTGGCGTTCGTGGAGTGGTATTCTTCAAAGAATCAAGAAAAAGGTCTGCCCAGTAGCATTCAAAGAGGACATCCAATGGGTCACCTTCAAACTATCCACTTAGCAATTACTTCTGAGATGTTATTCCAATAGGTAATATATAGCAGCAGAATGAATTTATATGCAACAGGTAACTTAAGCAGGCTATATAACTGGGGGGGAAAGGTTGTAATTTTATGTAACTGATATTAAGTAAATGAGAAAAAACTAGTTTGCATTTTACATAGTCATACAACTAAATCCTTTGTAACTATTTGCATTATGACAATTTAAATTCCACTCTGCTGTGTGTAATTAAATTCATTAACTGCAGCAGAGAATTAAATGAAGGAATTGAAATGATAATGTTTTATTAACAGTGTATAATTATAGAACTCAAGCCTTATGATGAGAATGCTAAAGTAATGAATTCACATTTGATTTGCTTGAGTGAAAACATTTCCCACACCTTGTCTCTGCTTCCACATTATTTAGTGCAGGGGTGTCAAACTCGCAACGTCATGTGATGTGTCGTGACATATCGTGATTTTTTTGCCATTGCCAGCAATAGGGTGGGCGCAGTTTTGCTAAGATGCATCTGGTCCTTGGGATGACAGTGTGACACCCCTGACTTAGTGACTAGATTCACACATTGCAGCCATCCTGTGGTTACATACAATATGCATGCCTTTCCTTTTTTAATATGAAACTTGAAGCTTTAAGATGTGATAAGCAATTTGCTTAACTACAGTGATCTCCTCACTATTATCATAGATATCTAGAAAGTTGTCTAACCTTGGATTAGACTTTAGGCTTTTCTCTATTACCCCATCTATCCTTGTACCTGCAGGAAACAAAGCCAGAGTGAAATTTGCTATCTTGATTGTGGTTCTCTGTCCTATTGCAGATATTTTTGTTTCCAGTCACTTGATTTCTTTCCAAAGTAATAAAACAAAGCATTATAGATTTTGCTCACCTTGATACTCTTGCTATCAATAACTTAACAATAACTTGGGGCTTCAGTGTGAGTCATGTCTAACTGAAAATGTCTCTGTGAGCAAATGAGACAATGACCACTATGAAGAATGAAAGACCAGCTAGTCTGGTCTTTCAAATCTTTCCAGAGAATGAGATAATAGAAAATCACCATGAGTATTTTGAATGGCAACTCCTGCGAGGAAACTGTAAAATTACTGTGTCCCACAACTTTAAATGACAGGAGGTGAGGGAAATGACATCTTTGCTCTGCAGTGGTGGAGCTTTTTATAAAGAGACTAAGCCAGTCAAACTGCACTTTCAAATCCCATTCAGACATGTTCAGTTTATGGATATTAGAGACCCTCAAAACAGTGAACTTAATTTGATGGTAAAATTATTGCAAACATCTAAGCACAATTCAAAAGAAAGAGCCCGTGATGCAGAAAATGTTTAAAATGTAGTTGGCTTATAGTTAAACTTGGATATACGGAGTGAAGAAGGTTTACAAATTTAAAATGATTGTATTAAGTTGAATGGCTTTAACTTGAATTTTTTCTTTGTTTACATGTACAAACGGATATCTAATAATAAAAAAAATTAAAAAGTGAGGAGCAAATTCATACTACAGGCAATATTGGTCCTTCTTTTGTCTTCTCATTGATCTGTCTTTTGTCATTCAAAACAATTTCAACAGATAAAGTAACACCACAATACTTGAAGTATAATAGGCACCAAATAAAAATAGAGAACACTAACAGAACAGACTTAACCATTGATCTACAAGCTTTAAAGCAGTGGTTCTCAACCTTCCTAATGCCACGACCCTTTAATACAGTTCCTCATATTGTGGTGATCCCCAACCACAAAAGTATTTTCATTGCTACTTCATAACTGTAATTTTGCTACTGTTATGAATTGTAATGTAAATATCTGATATGCAGGATCAGACTCTAGAGTAGACTCTAGAAGATAGAACCATCCAACAAAAGGAATTCCACAACTACAGGTAGTCCTCAACCTATGACCACGACTGAGCCCAGCATTTCTGTTGCTAAGCAAGGCAGTTGTTAAGTGAATTGCACCCATTTTACGACCTTTCTTGCTGCAGTTGTTAAGTGAATCACTGCAGTTATTAACTTAGGAACACAGTTGTTAAATGAATCTGGCTTCCCCATTGACTTTGCTTGTCAAAAGATTGCTAAAAATAATCACATGACCCTGGGACACTGCAACCGTCATAAATACAGGCCAGTTGCCAAGCATCCACATTTTGATCAGATGACCAATTGAAGGAAAAGCAGCAAGAGAATGGAAGAAAGGAAAAGGGTTATAAATAAAAAAATCAGAACCCCTGTAACATTTTGTGGATGAAGCGAGGGGTTACGTGACTACTTTTTCATGGAAGTTTCCCAAAACAGAAGGATACGACTTTACAGCTGTCCCAGATTCCAGCTATTTCATTCCCTCCTTCCAACATTTTCACCTTCCACTGAGCGTACTTGATTCTCATCTAAATGTTTTCTGACAAGTCCCTCTCTCAATGCATTTCCTTTTTCCTAACAATTTCTGGCAGTGAAGTATACACTTCCCCAATCGGAGCCTCGCCTTTGGATCCTGACCAGGCAGGAGGCAGAATAAAAGGAAGCCATTTAAAGGCGGGAGGAGGGAAAATCCCAAGGTTGGCTTGCTCCCGATTCACGACAAAAAAAAGGCAAAGGGAAGCTTGCAATTCGGGCTGGCAGGCAGGCAGGCTGGCTTGCTGGCTTTCTCGCCCGTGCCAACTCCCTTCTCTTTGCTTGCAGCCGGGCGATTCCGAGTTTAAGCGCAGCTCCTAGCAACCCCGAGGAAAATCCCATGGGTGGGAGTGGGGAGACTCAATTAAGGTGCTTGCAACCCCCCCCACACACACAAGGGCAAAGATCAACCCCAGTTTAAAAAAAAAGAAGCTAAGATTAAAAAAATACAATCCAAAAGCGCTATTTAAAAAAGCAATTGCACTGAATGCATCAAGGTGAGCTGGCGAAAAGAAAAGATGATCGCCAGCGCTTTTATTCACAGACACCAGATTTCCCCCCCCCCAGATCATAAAATATCCATTCCTCCCTCCAAAAGGGAGGGAATAAAAATACAAAAGGAACCCACCCCATGGCAAAGCCCTCCGGCGTGCTGATTCCACAGCTAACAACCCTTCCTTCCCTCCCTCCCTCCCTCCTTCCTCCTCCTCCTCCTCCTGCCTCATCCCCCCTCAATTCCCTGCCAGCCTGTCTCCCCTCTTCCACAGAGTTGCGAGCGACTGCACGCAAGCGCAATCTGGAGCAGCTCCGCCGGCTTCACAGATTCCCTGGGAAGATACATCACGGACACCAATGTCCAGGCCACAGCTTCTGATGGGTAAAAAGGCTGGGAGAAGGTGGGCTGAGTTGTTGGCTTTTGCTAGCTCTACCTAAGAGGCGGGGAGTTGCTCCTTTGATGCTTTAAGTCTTACCATTCTCTGTGTTGTTTTTATCCGCCTGGAGATGGATAGAGGAGCGGTGTCTCGGTTCCTAAGACTATCGGAAATATGTGTTTTCCATCAAGAATGCATAATCTTTCCTTGATCTCAACATCTTCAGGGGTATCTCCTTCAAAACCTGAACTTCTTGACCAGCAACACTTAATTGTTTATTATAAGCTGTAGTAAGGACATAATTTCTAAATTTTCTTGTACTAAAATATATCACAATGTCTCTTAAAAAACGAGAGATACAATATAGATGGGAGGCTCCAACTGGACTTTCTTTATTTTTTCAAAGTAATAGATACCGTTTGACCTCAGTTGCTAAAGCGAAAGATTTTTTTGAGAACATATTGAGGGGTGGTAAACCCCCGTCTCCAAGATCGAAAAGGGCAGACAACGCAAAAGATATGGAATCATCACAAGTTATGGAATCACAACCATTGTCAGCATCAGGACTTGATAAAGGAGTATTGGCTGAGTAGCCAGTGCAGTGTATTGATATTTTTCAACCTTTGGAGGCAGAGAAGGCTAAAGAGCAAAGGCAAACACGCTTAGCTGCTAAGCGTATGGAACAAAGAGAAAAAGAACAGCCAGTTGCTACAAAGCAAGTTGTATCTACATCTCCGGAAGCCATGGGAGCAAGACCTAAAAAGAAAGCGGTGGAAGAAGTTAATTTGGCCTTGCAAAAGCTTTCACAAACTGGTCATGTCAAATAAATATTTGACATGGAATGTGAATGGTTTAAATTCTCCACAGAAAAGGAAGAAGATATTTCATTATTTGAAGCAATGTAAAAATGATGTAATTTGTTTACAAGAAACACATATTAGAATTACGGATCAGAAATATCTGATAAATAATAAGTTGGGCTCACATTTTGTGGCAGCATCTTCAGAGAAAAAAATGGAATTGTTATTTATTTTAAAAACCATATAAGAGCTAAATTAATAGAAGCAGATATTCAAGGCAGATTTTTAGCTATTGAAATTTTATTAGATGGGAAGAAAATTCTTTTGATGGGTATATATACCCCAAATCAACAACAAGGCACATTTTATAAGCTACTACATAAAAAATTAATACAATTGGATTATAGGTCTTGTATTTTAATGGGAGATTGGAATGGTATTTTTGATGTTTGCTTAGATAAGAAAAAGATTTCATCTGTTCCGCAATCGCGTTCTACCTTGCCTAAATCTTTTTTTTTATATTAAGGATGATTTTAACTTGATAGACATATGGCGAGAAAGACACGGCATGGATCAAGAGTTTACTTTCTTTTCTGATAGACACCAATCATTTTCTAGAATTGATTTTATATTAACTATTTTATTCTTAGGTTAAAGAAAGTTAAAATTTTACCTAACGTCTTGTCAGATCACAATCCGGTTATGATGGAATTAATGACTGGTCAGTTGCCTAGAAGATCTTGGAGAATTAATGAAAATTTGTTTAAATATGATATAAATGTGGAGGAATGCAAAAAGGCCATGAAGGAATTTTTTATGTTAAATATGAATAGGGAAACGACAATAGAAATGGTGTGGGATTCTAGTAAAGCTTATATGCGTGGGATCTTAATTGATATGAATAAAAGGTATAGACGTAAACAAGAGGAAAAAAGGAAAGAGTTAGAAGAGGAAATAAGGAAAAAAGAGTTATTATTAATAAAGAAACCAGATGATAGAAATATTAAAGAAGGGATAAAGATTTTACGGAAACAATTTGATTTGTTGATGACGGATCAAGTTGCCAGGAATTTACAATATGCTAAACACAATACATTTTTTAATTCTAATAAACCTGGCAGATGGTTGGCTTATACATTAAGGAAAAAACAAAAATCCTGTATAATTGAGAAAATAGAATACAAGGGGAAAGAAGTGTTTCAACAAGAAATTATTAAAAAAGCTTTTCTAGAATTCTACTCCAAGTTGTATTCCGAAGAGAAAGTACAACAGAATGAGATAGATGCCTTTTTACAAAATGAAAATGTTTTGAAAATTACTAAGGAACAAAGAGATAGATTAAATGCTTTGATTACATCAGAAGAAATTATTGCAGTGATTAATCAATTGAAAATGGGAAAATCTCCTGGGACTGATGGTTTAACAGCGATTTATTATAAGTATCTCCAAGAAGAAATGGTGGAACCTCTCAGAGAGTTATTTGTAAATATACAAGAGGGTGGTCGGGTACCACCTTCATGGAAAATGGCTTATGTTTCTTTGATCCCTAAAGAGGGAAGAGATAATGTTCAAGTAGAAAATTTTAGACCTATCTCATTGTTAAATACGGATTATAAGATTTTTGCAAAAATTTGGGCTAATAGATTAATGACAGTTTTAAGACAAATAATTCATTCCGACCAAACTGGTTTTTTACAAGGGAGACAGATGAAAACTAATGTTAGACAACTTATTAACATATTGGAATATTTGGATAAGCATATCCAAGTGCCTGCAGTTCTTATGTTTTTGGATGCGGAGAAAGCTTTTGATAGACTGAATTGGTTATTTTTGAAAAGATTAATTGTTAAGATGGGAATGGGGGATCAGTTTATCAACTCTATATCAGCAGTTTACCAGAAACAAAAAGGTCAGATTATTGTGAATGGGCAATTAACAGATTTATTTAATATAGAGAAAGGTACTAGGCAGGGTTGTCCTTTATCCCCTTTATTGTTTGTTTTAACCTTAGAGGTTTTATTGAATAGGATTAGAGCTTCAGATGAACTAAAAGGTATACAGATTAGACAACAGGATTATAGATTATGTGCTTTTGCGGATGATTTACTTGTGACATTGACCCAACCAATACAGTCGGCTCAGAGCTTGATGGAGATTATTCAAAATTATGGAAGGGTATCAGGCTTTAAATTAAATATATCTAAGACAAAGATGTTGGTTAAAAATTTAGATGATAAATTAAAACAAGATTTGGAAAGAATAACGGGTTGTGAAATAGCTAAGAAAGTTAAATATTTAGGAATTTATATAGAAGCTTCTAATGGAAAACTATATAAGAATAACTATGAATCTTTATGGAACAAGATACAAATAGAATTGGAGAAATGGAAAAAATTACAATTATCTATGTTGGGTAGGATAGCTGCAATCAAAATGAATGTATTGCCGAAATTTTTATTCTTATTTCAAATGTTACCAATACTTAAAAAGGATGCGAACTTAGAGGAGTGGCAGAAAGGTATCAATAGATTTATTTGGAATGGCAAGAAACCAAGGGTTAAATTAAAAATTATTCAAGATACAAGGGAGAGAGGTGGTTTGAAAATGCCCAATTTTAAGTTATATTATTATGCTGCAGTTTTAGTAGCAATAAGTGATTGGATTAATTTAACTAAGGATAGGATATTGAATATAGAAGGGTACGGGTTATTGTATGGGCTGCATGCATATTTAGTTTATGATAAAAAGGTGGACAGGAGTTTTAAAGAGCATTTATTGAGAAATGCTCTGTTGCGTGTCTGGAAAAAGTTTTATTATAAGTTAAATGGAAAGATTCCACTTTTGGACAGTTCCCAGGCATGCAATAGAGAGTATAAATAGACAACAAATTCAAGATGTGGTGTCCTATGAGAAACTCTTAATTAAAGAAGGGAATTCTTTATTATTGAAACCATTAAATAGGTTAAGGGAAGAAGGAATAGCTCATAATTGGTATTCACATGTACAATTACAGTCTAGATGGCAAAAAGATTTTAAGATGGGTTTCTCCTCAAAGGACGATAATTTAATTAAACAAGTTAGAGATCAAAGACCTATGCATATTAAAAGATTATATAATGCATTAATTGAAATTGATTCTGAAACTGAATTAGTTAAGGATTGCATGATTAAGTGGGAACATAATTTTGGACAATCAATTACGATGGAAACATGGGAGAAGATATGGGTGAAAAATGTAAAATTTATGCAAGCACAACATTTAAGAGAAAATTTTTATAAAATGTTTTATAGATGGCATTTAGACCCGAAAAAACTATCATTTATGTACCCAGATGTGCAACCCAAGTGTTGGAGATGTGAATCTATGGACGCTACTTATTTTCATGTTTGGTGGACTTGTAAAAAAATCAAAGCTTTTTGGATAAAAATATGGTGGATTCTTCAAAATATATTGAAAAAGCGTGTTGAATTTTCACCACCATTGTTTTTGCTTGGTATCATAAAAGACTGTACCACCATAGAGTCTAAGTTGATTTTGAACTTGATTACTGCAGCAAGATTACTGGTGGGACAATATTGGAAGACGTCTGAATTACCATCTATTGAAGAATGGACATTAAAAGTTATAAATATGGCAGAAATGGCCAAGATATCCGCATATTTGAAGGATCACTCAAATGAAAAATTTATGAAGGATTGGAAAAAATGGATAGATTATATACAAGGGAAATATCAATTGAAGAAATTATATTTAGCATATAGTTAAATATTTATATATTGGATTTATATAATAAGTAGTTTAGTGGGTTTTCTTGTGCTTTTACCCTGTATTCACTCTGGGAAGTCGGGGAGGGGGGTGGGAGGGTATTCATAATTTATATATTATGTTTTCTCAACTGTAATCGGGGTTGGCGATATGTACGAATATGTAAGAATATATATTAAGGGGTTGCTCGGGTGGCCTCTTGGCACCACATCTGGTGGGTAAGAGGAGGAGTGAAAGAGGAGTGAAGGTAGAGGTAAGTAGGAAGTTGGTATGAGTAGGCAAGAGTGGGGGTAGAGATGGTGGGTGGAGAAGTAGAGGAGGAGTGAGAGGAAAGTAGGTAGATGGTAAGAGGAAGGAAGGGTGGTTAGGGATAGGGGGATGTGGTGGTGTGGGTGCCGAGCAGTTATTTTAATTGTTTGGAAAATGTAGTATATGTTAGTTCTCGGTTGAGTTATTATTATGTGTCTTTTTTGTAAATTTAAAAAAACCAATAAAAATTATGTGGAAGAACAGTAAAAAAAAAAGGAAATATGTGTTTTCCAATGGTCTTAGGCGACCCCTGTGAAAGGGTCTTTCGACCCCCAAAGGGGTCATGACCCACAGGTTGAGAAACGCTGCTTTAAAGAAACCATTTTATATCCTAGATTACCTTTCTCTACATTGCTTTTTACTCATGTTTTGATATTAATATTTCTTATTAGTTCCAATGGCAGCAAGCAACGAATAGCCCAACAGTAGGCAAATGCAGAACATTCTAACACTTGAATGCAGATGTACTAGATATTACAGAAGATACACCTACTACTGAGACTTTATAAATTGGAATAAAGTATAATTTGAAGCAATCCAGTGTCTGCAGATATCCATTCACACAATGGGATTTACCTGTTCTTCAAATTGGCTTCAAATTGGCTTCAGCTGGTCTCCTGGCATTGCTCTTCCCCAGGCAGATAGACCTCATTGGAGACAATCAACTTCGTGAAACTCAAATCAATGAGCTTTGACACATTGTACCAGAATGCCAAAATGTTCTGATGCCAGCACATAATTAACTGAAATATAAATATAAATATGGCATGTTTTGAAAATGATTTAAAAGTTGTACCAAAGTGGCTTGGCTTTTTTCAAGCTTCCCTGGAGGCCTGAAGAAAATGGTGGCACTGCTGACACAATAAAATCAATTCCACCTCAAGGATAAGTGCAGTAAGGTGTCCCTATGCCACATTGTATGTGGATTGAGAACTTCCAGAAGTACAAGCAGGATTTTGAAGAGGCAGAGGAACTAGAGGTCAAATTACCAGCATATGCTGGATCATGGAGAAAGCTAGGGAGTTCCAGAAAAACATCTACTTCTGCTTCATTGACTATGCTAAAGCCTTTGATTGTGTGGATCACAACAAATTGTGGCAAGTTCTTAAAGAGGTGGGAGTACCAGACCATCTTACTTGTCTCTTGAGAAACCTATATGCGGGTCAAGAAGCAACAGTGAGAACTGGACACGGAACCACTGATTGGTTCAAAATTGAGAAAGGAGTCTGGCAAAGCTGTATTCTGTTGCCCTGCTTATTTAACTTATATGCAGAGCACATCATGAGAAAGGCAGGGCTAGATGAATCAAAAGTTAGAATTAAGATTGCTGGGAGAAATATCAACAACCTAAGATATGCAGATGATACACTCTAATGGCAGAAAGTGAAGAGGAACTAAAGAGTCTCTTGATGCGGGTGAAGAAGGAAAGTGCAAAAGTTGGCTTGAAACTTAACATTAAGAAAACCAAGATCATGGCATCCGGCCCTCTCAATTCCTGGCAAATAGATGGGGAAGAAATGGAGGTAGTGACAGATTTTATCTTCCTGAGCTCCAAGATAACCGCAGATGGGGACTGCAGCCAAGAAATTAAAAGACACTTGCTCCTGGGGATGAAAGCTATGGCAAATCTAGGCAGCATACTAAAAAGCAGAGACATCACCTGACCAACAAAAGTACGTATAGTCAAGGCCATGGTTTTCCGAGTTGCAACATATGGCTGTGAAATTTGGACTATAAGAAAAGCTGAGCATCAAAGAATTGAGGCCTTTGAACTATGTTGCTGGAGAAGATTCCTGCAAGTCCCTTGGACTGCAAGGCGATCAAACTGGTCAGTCCTAGAGGAAATCAACCCTGACTGCTCCTTAGAAGGTCAGATCCTGAAGTTGAAACTCAAATACTTTGGCCACCTAATGAAAAGGAAGGACTTATTGGAGAAGAGCCTAATGCTGGGAAAGATTGAGAGCAATAGAAGAAGTGGACAACAGAGAATGAGGTGGCTGGATGGAGTCACTGAAGCAGTAGGTGTAGCTTAAATGGACTCCAGGAGATGGTAGAGGACAGGAAGGCCTGGAGGAACATTGTCCATGGGTCACGATGGGTCGGGCATGACTTCACAACTAACAACAACAAGCCACATTGACTGGTGAGCCACCTCCCACCAATGTGAAGACTTGCAGTTGTAGAATAGTTTGGAAAGAGGGGCAGCATTGATCCATGTAAGCTTTATTTAATGCAGCTCTTTTAAACATCAGCCTCCTTTTTTCTGCTTTATGAAGAAGCCTTAAAAAGTTATGAATAGCAGAGAGTCTCTGCAGTCCCATGAAGTCTGAAGCTTTTCCCCACCCCCCCTCCCCAATCATTTTCAAAGCACACTTAACCTTAATATATACTAAGCTCCATCTACATTCCAATTAAAGCTATATCTCATGGCTCAGAAGCATTTGCTTGTCCTTTAAAAATTGTTGCAACTGATGTGTCTTTGGGACATTTGCAGGGGGGAGAGGAAAGGGGGGGAAATCCTGACCTTTTCTAAGAACATGGTCAATTTCATATTTTAAATGCTTAACATGATTAGAAAAGAAATAATTGGCAGGTGAACCTGGAGGCCCACATAAAACATGACAGATAATTGTTTCTTTAATTGCAATGTCTGAATTAAATTACTTTTGCACATGAGATATTCAAGTAATGAGTAAAATTAAAGTCCTGATCAGTTGCAGTCATTAAAAACAACCTCCTTCGGTATTTATAGTAACAGAAGAGAGATAACCACCATATATTGGACATATATATTTATACTGTAGTCTGCCAAATAAATCTTTTTACCACTGTAATTAGATGTTGCATTCAGCTTCCATAACTTAATCTTTTTAAAAAACTATTTCTGAATGATAATACTATAAACGACCATAGCCTACTAATATTCTCTTTCTGAATTATAATACTGTAATTAGACATAGCCTGCTAATATTTTTCTCAGATTTAATATATTGGTTTCAGGTGTAAATAAACTGAATTAGTTCAACCAGTCTTCCCCTGTTTGATTTTTTTTTTCAAACTCCTATTAGCTTTACCTTTGATCTGTCAGGCTTTGCTGACCAGGAGTCTGCAATAAATCACAGATCCAGCTTAATTCGGCTTCTAGACTGTGACTTGGCAGAAACCTCATAGACATGGTTCGGCTAGATAAGCATATTCATTGCAAGCAAATATGAAGCCAAATGAAACACACAATTTGAGCCCAATTTGTTCGTTCGCAGAGTCTTAGGTACAGTAACTACATACAGAAGTGCAAGGGGAGAAATGGAATTGCAATGAACAATAAAGCTTGGCACAGGAGCAACTATAGCATGGAGTAACATAATTCTTGATATATGTTGTAACACAAGACCACCACAAGTTATGGAGAAGTTATAGAATCTTAAACACTCCAAAATGCCCACCTAGACTGTTATTGTGGCAAAATGTTAATATTTCCTCAAGAAAATTAAAATGTGTATGTTGTGATACAACTCTTCCTGCTCACAGGAAAAATGGAGAAAGAAGACAAGAGATCTTAGAGGGCTAAATGGGACAACTTACTGAGGCCAACTCACTGTGGGACAACTTCACTGCAGAATAATTCAACAATTCAATTTAATGATTTAAAATAATTCAAAAAATATTTTAATTCTTGTCATTCACATTTCATTTTGTCCCTTCTTTTGCACTCTTTATTTAATGATTCTATCCCACCATTTCTTCAATATTAGTATAACTGTTGTCCAGTGGTGAGTTGTCCTACAGCAAGTTGGGTGTGGCAAGTTAGGTGTGGCAAGTGAGCCTAGATCTGAAGGGCAGTAGCAAGTTGGCCATGGCGACTTGTCTTAGAACCTTAGAAGGTTACCAATCTGTGAAAGCATGTAAAGATCCTGATGTCAAGGTTCCGACTGATGATCCCAATGAAGTAAACACAGCTGCAACAGTCCAATCTCTAATGCAAAACTTTATTGAGCACAGCATATCAGCACTGATAAATAGAAAATCACTTCTGGCTAAAATGGTGCCAGAAGAGTAAATTAAAAGTATAGAACCTCCCTTTCCCCCTGATGGTGCAGGTCACATTCCCCAATTAAGTGTCAGACAATTGTTATGAGAAAAATCTTCAGTTCTCAGCCAAATATTTTCCGATGACCTTGGTTTCGATGCTGGACCACTTACACTTACACCTGCAATGATTATTCCAATCATCTCTTCTCCCCCCTGGGTCTGTAAGCAAACTAAGAAACAACAATAGCTGAAGCAGAATAACGTTCCTTTGAAGCTTGACACCTGCTCTTTCTGAGGACTAATATGATTCAGTGAAAGACAGAAGCTTTCAAGGTAGCTTTCACAGATTGGGCCATATATCAGAGGAGGTTTTCAGATTATAGACTGGAGACTGAGGACAGGTTACATGGTAAGACATATTTGTTTGGAAAAGAGGCTAAGTGGATGGTTTCAGTAGCGCAATCAACAGGGTTGGTTTTAGGATCATGAGAGACAGCTGTGTCCTCATTAGGTTGGTTGATCCATCTGAGCACTCATTTAGTTCTGATATTGAAGCAAATCACTGATTATTTGATTTTTATTGATAGGTCTATAGCAGGGGTGTCAAACCCGCAACGTATCATGATTTTTTTTGCCATTGCTGGCAATGGGGTGGGTGTGGTTTCGCTATGATGCATCTGGCCCACGGCCGGTAGTTTCACACCCCTGGTCTATAGCCACCATGCTAATCCTTCAAGGATTATATAGGTGATGGCAGTCTTCCTATACAAAGGCCAATACAAGCTATCAGCCTCTTCTCACCAGGATGTAGTGGTAGATCACAGGTCTCCTAATCTTACTAGGCTTTTATAGCATCTAAATTAAGATTTGATAGATGTCTCATAGGCACAGCTAGATAGGAATCCTTATTATAAATAAGAATAAAGTCAAGGAATGGCCCATTACCAGTAAAAGCATACAATCTCCCTCATTACACTACACTGGACCACTCTTCACAAAGCAAGGTGTTTAACCCTTTTTTAAAGGCTACAAAATGGGCATGGAGGAGGAGCAAAAATGTAGAGAGAAATAAGGACAGAGACATATAAGGGATCTTGTGACTGGAGGCCTCTAAATATAAGTCTTAGTAGTTTAAACTAATCTCTGGCACAAATGGCCATTGAAGACATCTGTACTGTATTAAGATCTGAAAATAATCTGAAGGTTCAGAATGACCTAAACATCTGCTCCACAATTAAAGGATGGAAGGAGATACAAATGTAAACCACAAATATGTATACCCCATAAACTAAGAAGTTGCCTACATTAATAGATTTTACAAAATAAAATAAAGCTAGATGATCCGTCTGAAATTACTCTTATTCTGTTCTTTTTTTTCAAAATGCTTCAGCAAATAAGCCAAATGGATCTTTCCCTACCACCCCTATTTGTACACACACACATGCACACAGAGACAGATCTAGTGATTATTTTTTCTTGATCACTGGCAGAAATTAAAGTTACCTGGCTAAAGCAAACTGATTGAGCATATTGTTAAGAAAGTTATTTATCTTTTCTTTCTGGAACATTACATTATAGGTGATTTCCAACCTGAAGCAAGTTTCCATGCCGGTTTAATCTTCTGATTAAAAGAAGCAAAACTGGACACTATGTGCTGAATGTGAAAATTAACCTGCAGATCCAATAACAAAGACAACAGATGTTCCAACTTATGTGATGAAAAGGATCACAGGAATATTCCTAAACCTGATGCGAGAAAGATAGATGAGAGATGACTTAAGGACATGTTATAAAGTTTGTTAAAACCAATCCAGAGGCCAGCTGATATCCATGTTTCACACCACAAAGAAAGTCAAATACAGTATATTATTCTCATGAAAAACAATGCTGGAATTCATCTTTGCAAGCTATTTCAATAAAGGTATATTTGCTGCTCAGGCCAAAGCTCTTTGGGTATATGAAGAAAATTAGAGACTATATGATCCTCCTGAAACCACTTACATTCAACTGGCTTATTTAAAAAAAAAAAAAACAGAGAAAATTCTGCATGCCCAGCATGGGTTAGTAGGGTTTCTGCTATAAGCAGCCAAATTTCAAGCGGTTTCATAAAGGAAGCGCCTGTGGGTCCCACCCATTAAGGGATGATTTTCTCAAGTATAGGAATTGCTTGTAATAGACAAGATGTCTATAGAAATTAGAGCTATTTTCAGATTGAGGAAAATGGCTCTGATGCAGGTGGATTTTGAAAAGGAGATTGTAAAGGCTTCCTGGAATCAGTGTTATCTTGCTTGCAATTTTTAATACAGCTTATGTTAATAGTTTCATTGAATATGATCTCTAGCAACTTTGAAAAGAACACATAAGTGAAAATAAGGATAAAAATTTAATCTTGGGAAATAAAATGGTTGCTAATAGACCACTTTTTTGAAATTGAAAACATCTTCATGTGAAATAAAAAGACAAAAATGACAGATAAGAAAGATAAATAAGAATTGAGCATTTCTTATTTCTATGAGCTTCCAATTAACCAGTATTGCAAGTTTTACTTTCCTCCTGTTGAGACAGAACCGAGGACTTATATATGCTTCATGACATTCATTTTAGCAACAGACATTTTAAAAGAGTATAAGCACCACAAACCCACTCAGCCTGTTACAAAAAGAGAAGCTCTCCCTGGCCCATGTATTAGGTTCATTTAAAAAAATGTAAATTGGAAACATTTAATGAGGAAAATAGTGTTAGAAAATATAGAGGAAAATGTGATCATTAGGAATTAATAGGGACAGGATGGCTCTGCAAAAATCCAGAATACAAAGGGGATTGGAGGAGGAGAGAAATAAGAAATGGAAAATAGAAAAAGTGGAACTGAAGAGTTTATAATTACCTTACAAAAGAGGTCAAAAAGCATTGCCAGTCAGGTCACCTGTGAGACTGGACATGGGCTCAATAAATGC
Source organism: Bothrops alternatus (assembly GCA_034064705.1). Taxonomy (NCBI): domain Eukaryota; kingdom Metazoa; phylum Chordata; class Lepidosauria; order Squamata; family Viperidae; genus Bothrops; species Bothrops alternatus. The sequence goes on along the minus strand of JARGCV010000007.1, from coordinate 6,679,612 downwards.
TTTGTGGGAGAATAAAGCATTTCCAAGACAGAAGGATCTCCTGGGCTAGTGAGGCATCCAAATAGGTCAAAGAAATAAAAAAGATTGGAAATGGGAGTTAGTATCTTTGAAATGAATCCAAGACAATTTATGAGGAGCAAAGGAATCTCAGGCAAATGTCTTTTAACCTTATTCCTAGTTAAGATTTCACACAAAGCAACAAAACCCAGTAAGCAAAAAGTCAATCAGATCCCAAAGTCCAGACTATGATTAGGTTTTAAGTAAAGATTTGAAGCAACATCTTGTGACCGTCAGAGGCATAAGTAGAAGGGAGACATTATTTTCCATCATGGATAATCATGCAATTGGGTACATGATGCTCCATGCTACTTCCCTTTTTGTGCCATTTCCGCTCCTCTTTCAGTCTTCCTGATTCACAACTGTCTCCCTTGCTGTCACTGGCCAAACACAGCAGCTCCAAAGGAATATGATACCCTGGGTTGGGACTTGAATGGATTGAGGCAAAGGAAATGGCAGGGAAGAAGGGGGCAATTTGCACACACACACACACACACATACATCCCACATCCTGAAATCAGACTGCTGAAACTGAGTAAGAAAATTACTCACTTGAGATCATGTGATTTGGGGAAGGGGGTTCCCCTTTCAAAATACTAGTAGAAATTTGAGGCAAACAACTCTCATGTCTTTTCTTAAATTCTCCCCATTTCTCCAAAATGGATTGAAATTGCAGCATCCAATTTAGTCATTTTTGCCTCCAGATTTTGGTGGTGTGATTTCAGGTCAAATGTCATACTGGAGGACTTTTTCAGGGGAGTATTGAGAGCAGTTTATCTCCAGGAGTCTGCCCACTCCTCTTCTCAATTTTAAAAGCTCTCTAACTCCTGAGAAACAGACTGGAACCTTGTGGGCATATTCAGTGGCAATCTCAGCTGGATTTTAACAGTGAAAACTCCTTTGGAATTACAAAGGGTAGTAATTAAAGCTTGCCCCACCCCCCATGTTTTTCCTCTTTAGAGAGGTTATTATGTTCAGGAAAAGAGCAGGTGGAATTAAAATAAACATTCTGAGACAGGTTTTCCTAGATAATTTTAGATATTTTTTTTAAAAAATTATATATACTATTTTTATATGTGAACATTTTATAATACACTGCCCAGAGTCCCTCTCTGAGAGAGATGGACAGTTCAAAAATGTGAAAAAAAAATAAAAAAAAAATAATAATTTTAAAGAAACATAAGGTGCTTAAAACTTCCTTATATACTGAGAACCAATATCTCTAATTTACACAGTTCAGAGGTGCTTGTGACTTTGTGAGAAGAAATCAAAATCGCGGCCATGGCTGCATGATTGAAGCTGTGCCACTTTTTACACGTGTCTCACATCATCTTTGTTGTTGTTTTTCACCCATCCCTCATTCTTAGAAACAAATAATCCCATGAAAGACAAGTAACTAGTGTCAGGGAATTCCAAATATGGCAAACAAAGAACAATGGGATGAATGTTAGAAAATTCAAAGATGTTGTTCCTAATGAATCAGGAGAAAGATGCAGGGAAAAAATGGAGAAGAGAAGCAGCTAAGTGTGCCATATAAGATGATACACATGATAAACATTCCTCTAAGTTGTAGATAGTAAAACAATTCTAAATTTGATAATGATGTCAGACTTCCCTTCAGGGGCTATAGGCAGTGGTATTCAACACATGCTTACACAGAAGATATAATTGCTTAGAGTAAATTCTGTGATGAGATAGTGAGAATGTATTAAAGCAATATCAAGGGATCTAAAATTAGCAGAAGCACTGACATACTTAGCAGTTGCAGTACATGAAGAAGGGGTTACTCTAAAATCAGTTTAAAATGGTTATTTTCAAAAACTGAGACTCTGAACATTGTGGTGCCTTATAAGCCTTGTTCTGGATTCTTCTATTATCTTATAAGATGCAGTTGAATAAAAGAAGTTGAGTGCAACAAAAGGAAAACTCCCACATATTCTATTGTGATCTGTGCAGGTGAAACCTATCAGAACAGTATATATGTCCAGCTTCTCTTAAAATGTCAGTGAAGACGGATACAGATGTTATATTGTGTCATGCCTGGCACAAGGTTTGAACTCTGTAGAATAACATCTGGATGTCCACATCTGATGAATGCCAATAGGAAGAAATCAATTACATGGTGCTAGTGTTTGAGTGAGATGGGTGGTCTCTAAATTTGATGCATAAATAAATAATGTTACTGAAAACACCACATAGAATATACACTGTATAAAAATAAAAACATTTCCCCTCTTTTTCCAGGAAAAACCTCAAAAATGGGGTATGACATAAGGTACCACCTATATTTCTCTGACTTAAGAACTTAAAGAAAGATGTACTGTATTGTATATGCCATTTTAATAGTCTGTATATCCTTTCTCGTAACCTCAAAGTGCCAGATCATGGACAGCTCCTAATGTTAATGCATTGCATGTGCTCGTCTAAACTCTAAAGTATGAAGATCTTTGAGTTCAATTCCCAGCAAAGAGTTTGAACTCATGAAATAACATCAGGCTGCACTAATAGGACCAAACTGATTGTATGTTGCCTGGTGGTCAGTGTAATTGAAACCAAGGTGAACAAAATTATACAATCAAAGCAATGTAACTGAAAATAAAACAACAGCACATCAACAAATAAGAATATCCTGTCTAATAGATACTTATTTAGTTGAACTAGCTGGTACTAGCAAAAAGCACACGAGTTCCTGTAAAATCCAAGAATAAACACCATCTGACTTTGTTCCTAGCTTATGTGATCACTGCTTTTGTTTTACAACACAGCAAAGAGAGATATAATCTATTTTAGCTGCTTAGCATAAACATACACCATCTTATATCATGGAGCAAAGGTTTAAAAGGTAGTTTTAGTCATGCCTTGAAAGAGAATCATGTAGACACTTCTGTATTCAGAGCTACCAAAATTGAGCCCAAAATTTCTGTCGATAAGCAAGACAGTTGTTAAGTGGGTTTTGCCCCATTCTACAACCTTTCTGGCCACCGTTGTTAAGTGAATCACTGCAGTTGTTAACTTAGTAACATGAGTTGTTAAGTGAATTGACTTCCCCGTTGACTTTGCTTGTCAGAAGGTTTGCAAAAGGTGATCACATGACTTCAGGACACTACAACTGTCATAAGTATGAGTCAGTTGCCAAGCATCTGAATTTTGATCATGTGACCACAGGGATGCTGCAATGGTCATAAATGTGAAAAATGGTCATAAGTCACTTTTTTCAGTGCTGTTATAACTTTGAACAGTCACTAAACAAATTGTTGTAAGTCAAGGATCACCTGTATATGTCACCTTTCAAAGCAGTTGTGAAATTGAAAGTAACCAATAGATATCAGAGCTTCACTACCTGATTAGAATATTGAAGTGGATCCACTTAATTTTCAAGTAAATAAAGGTATTTACCAGCTACCAAGATACCAAGCAAAGTTTAAGATTCTGGGATTAAGAGTTTAAATAATCTGGGACTGGGATACCAGAGAGAAACACTTCTCTCATTTTTGGCTGCTTGGGTTGTTATAGATCCCCCCTTCCCTGCACTCAATTTGTCGTCAGTCAAAAAGGGGGAAGGGTCTAAATATCTCACTTGCTAAATAGCATTGAAATATGACATATGAGATACAAAAAGTGGCATGGCCCATGCAAATTGCTTACAATTGTGCATTTTCTGCATTCTGAAATATGCATACAAAAAGGCAGTCTGATTTGCTGAAGTATAGCATGAACGAGTGCAATAATTCAATGTGTTCCATTTAGATTTCATTCTTAACAAACAAAATGCATCAGCAATAAAATTGTGCCAGGTGCTACTTGATGCATTATTTAAGAAAACTCTCCAATTATCCTGCTCCTTGCTAACTCCTACTCAAGTTTCACTACCATTCTTTGTGAGTGGACAGGGGATAATGGTATGAATCAAAAGTCGGCTAGAGTAATATCAGCTGTAAAAATTTGCAGATCCTATCTTAGATACAGCTGATTCTCTAACCTCTCCAAGGTTCAAATATGAGTAAAAACTGACAGTAGCATCTTTCCACTTGACAATTTCCAGATTACTGAATTACAATTCTCAGCCACATTCATTCAGGAAACAATGTCTTTTTTTCACCTTATTCTGAAATTTGCCAAATGAATCAAGGTTTGGCTTTATTCCATTTTCTTCAGACGTATTCATTCAGCTCATTCTCTGACCGAGCTTTGTGCCATTCCAGTTGGAAGGCTCCTGCTATGTATAACTCTCCCTTTCAAAACATTATTAAATTTCAAAAAAAACAATACAATAATAAAGTAAAATGTTTAAAAGAAAGGGGTAGGGTCAAAGGAAGTGCAAACAAAAAGAAAACAAAGCTTCAGAAAAGAGATAACTTCCTATTTTCTTTGATACAGATAAAAACCTAAAAATCAATCAATCAAAATAAAACTGGAAGGGACCTTGGAGGTCTTCTAGTCTAGCCCCCTGATCAAGCAGGAGACTTTATACCATTTCAGACAAGTGGCTGTCCAGTCTCTTCTTAAAAACCTCCAGTGATGAAGCACTCACAACTTCTGAAGGCAAGCTGTTTTATTGGTTAATTGTTGTCACTATTAGGAAGTTTTTCCTTAATTCCAGGTTGCTTTTCTCCTTGATTAGTTTCCATCCATTGTTTCTTGTCTTGCATCAATGACACTTCTAACTGGAATGAACTTCTAACTTCTAACTAAAAGTTACAATTTCTGACACTTCTAATTAGAATAAACCATAACAAACAGTACTTCGATCACCATTTATTGATATAACTTTCTGCCATATCTCACCATTTCTGCTACATTTTTCATTTATCTGGTATCACTTTAATGAACTTCCCAGTTGTGTTGGAGAAAGGGCATGGCTTTGAGGGACAGAAGGAAGGGCTGCTACCAAGGCAATGGTCAGATAAAACAGGTCCAAGTCCAGGGCAGGAATGTAATGTGAGGCAATATCTCAAACAAGGCCTTCCATAGATAAAGGGAGTAAGATGGGAAGCACCAGATTTTCAAGATTCTCTTACTAGATCTATTACAGTTAAGGCAGTATTTTTCTGCATGACTTTGGTTTCTCAGTACACCTTGAAGGGCAAACAGAAACTGTATCCTTCTATTTATTATTATGCTTAAGAAAAAAGTACTACTTCAAGCATAAGTATATGTTTATTTAAAAATCTATATAAGTATAGATTTCCACCCTCTTTAAAATACTTCATAGTGAAATGATTCACCCTTGTTGATCAAATAAATTCCATCATTTTGTTGAAGTACAGATCATGATTTGCTATGTGCATATCGTACCATATGCTAAATGCTTCCTATATTTCTCTGTGCATCAGGAAAATGATATAGGTTTGAATTTGCATGGGTAAAGACATATAATAATAAGTTCTTGAGATCATGTCTTTCAGAACATCCAGCTGGGACATGGAGCCTTTCTTCACCTTCTCCTTCACTCCTTTTCAAAATCTCCAACCAAACCAACTCCTTTTCAAAATCTCCAACCAAACCAATCACTTTGAGTATTATAGTACCCCTCTCTCATACTTCATCTGCAAATATAGTAGCAGAAATCAGTATTCTTCAGATTTTTTAAATATTTCCTTTCTTAAATAGTATTTACAGAGTATCTGGCCATTTCCTCTCATAATCAGTCTTGATGAACCAGTGAGGTTTCCACACTTATATAAATTATTTACAAATTATAAGATGGACCATAAATCCATTATGCCAAATGGCTAAGTGACTCTGTTTACATGACAGGCAGGTTTTAGAAAGCATGGAAGCTAAGCCTGGTTTTTGCAAGGCATCAGATCTCTCAACCAATCTTTTTACATAAATTTTACAGAAAGTGAAAATTCCTCAAACCAAAAGAGACTTCCATATTGTAGCAATTATCTTAAGGTCCAATTTGCATTTTAAATGTCACCTGTATAAATTAAAACTGTTTACCACTAACAACACTGTCATTTTGTGATTCATCTGGCAGAACCCAGTCAAAGCAAATGGTTCTAATAAAATATGTCCTTACATTCACCACAACCCCTTAATGGTAGGCAGTTCTACAGTCAGAGCTCTTGCCAAGCAAATACCCTCAATCCTGCAGCAGGACAAAAAAGCCTAGTATCATCCTCACATACAAATGGTAAGAAATCCAGTGTCACTTTCTGTGTTGCAAGATTTTTTTAAATGTGTTTATTTGATGCCTTCAGGTCAGTGTTGATTCCTGAAAAGTGCCTGAACAAATCCTCGCAGTTTCCTTCTCAAGATTTCACAAGTGCTTTGCCATTGTCTCCTTCCCAGGGATAAGAGACAGGGATTGGTCCACAGTAACCTAGCTAGTTTTGTCCCTAAGACAGGACAAAACCTCATAGTCTCCCATAGTATCCAATGTAAGCTTAATGCCTTAACCCAGTGGTTCTCAACCTTCCTAATGCTGTGACCCTTTAATACAGTTCCTCATGTTGTGGTGACCCCCAACCATAAAATTATTTTCGTTGCTACTTCATAACTGTAATGTTGCTACTGTTATGAATCGTAATGTAAATACCTGATATGCAGGGTGTATTTTCATTGTTACGAATTGAACATAATTAAAGCATAGTGATTAATCACAAAAACAATATAGCAATGCTCGCTGGAGAAGCTTACTCTTCCTTGCTCAAAAATGTTGGGAGGGAGGGAAGGGGAAGGAAGGAAGATTGAAGGGGGAAGGAAGGAAGGAAGGTGAAGGGATGGAGATGGAGATGGAAGGAAGGAAGATTGAAGGGGAAAAGAAGGAGATGGAGAAGGAAGGAGATTGAAGGGGAAAGGAAGGAAGGAAGGAAGGAAGGAAGGAAGGAAGGAAGGAAGGAAGGAAGGAAGGAAGGAAGGAAGGAAGGAAAAAGATTGAAGGGGAAGGGATGGAGATGGAAGGAAGGAAGATTGAAGGGGAAAGGAAGGAGATGGAGAAGGAAGGAGATTGAAGGGGGAAGGAAGGAAGGAGAGAGAGATTGAAGGGGAAGGGATAGAGATGGAGATGAAGGAAGGAAGGAAGATTGAAGGAAAGGAAGGAGATGGAGAAGGAGAGAGATATTGAAGGGGGAGGCACTGCCAAGGACACACAAGCACCTCCGCATAATTGCCCGGGGAGGGGGGAGGTTCTGGCAGAGAGCCTGGTGGAGAGCCAAGCGGCAGCACATCCGGGGCCTCGGAAGCTGCGCGGATGATCCACGCACCACAGAGCCACCAGCTGCCCTCTCACACCTGCCAACCTGGAGACCCCATCCTCATCCCGGCACCTCTTGCCCTCTCCCAGCTGCCCCCTGGGACCTGCCTGCCCCTCCAGCCTCCTGAGCACCATCGCAGCGGCGGGGTCGCGGGAGCCCCTTCGCAGCCCATCGCACGTGAGAGGGGCGCAGCCGGAGCACCAGCTCCCGCTCGGAAGGCACCACTTCTCCCCTCCCGGCCCAGCCGGCTGGCCTCCAACGCACATGCGGTCATCACTGCCACCTCGCCCTCTTCCCCGCCCCTGGCCGCTTCTGAGGCCTGGAGCCTGGCAAGCCAGGAAGGAGCTGCTCCTGCCCGGCAGCCCCACGGCCACACCAGGTGCCAGAGGGCCAAGGCAGCCTCCGATGGCGAGGGAGGCTGGCCGGGTGGAGCATGGCCAGGAAACCAGGAGGCGTGGAGACCTGCTCGGCGCTGCAGCTCAGCTCAGTTGGCAGCAGTGGAGCAGCCCAGCGGCAACTGCAGCAGTGGCCCAGACCTGGCTCGGCTCGGGCTGGCCATTGAGCCAGCCCAGGGCGGCATCGGGGGCATGCACAATGGTGCTGCGGTGGCAGGAGCAGGCACTGTCAGAGAAGAAGGGCACTCTGGAGGCGGCGGAGGAGGAGGAGGGCGGTGGAGGAGGGCGGTGGTAGCGGCAGCCAGATAGAGGAGCGGTGTCTCGGTTTCTAAAGACCATCGGAAATATGTGTTTTCCGATGGTCTTAGGCGACCCCTGTGAAAGCTTCGTTTGACCCCCAAAAGGGTCGCGACCCACAGGTTGAGAACTGCTGCCTTAACCACTATGCCAAAAATGACTTGGTTGCTGTAATTAAGTATGTATGTATCTGAACAAGATTCAGGAATCCCCTTTTCATGGTACACAGCTTTGTCAGTAAAGAAAATAGCATGTCAGTAAAAAAAAATTCTAATCCACTTGCAGTGGGATATATTTCTTACAAGTCCACACAGAGAGAGGGGGGGAGAGAGGGGGAGATAGGGAGACTTGGGAATATGATGGATGAGGCTTTCTGATTCCCCAGAAGATCTCTAGATCTGCTGGGCATAAAGTCTCTGCCTCTTCCAACATTCATGGAGAGAATGTTTTTTATGCTGCCTCCATTCATTTTATTCCACAGATAATTTATCTCTGCAGGTTAATCAGGAAAGAGGGAGAGATAAAAATGTGTCCTGCCTTGGTCTTTTCCCCTCTTCTTTAACTTTTGCAGACTAGCTGGCATTTATAAAAAGCTAAATTCTCTGTAGAATGAGCGTGCTGGTTTAGAAAGAAGTTACAAGTCTTTTATCATGAAGATTAAACTAAAGGAACAAAAGGTGAGTTGAAGTAAATGGCAGAAAGCAAAAAAGAAAATGCAATTATTCCTTCAGGCTTTTTACTCAGCAGCTACTCTTCTGGGCAGAAATACCCCTACACACATGCACACAAACACATTCCTTGTCATCTTTCCAAGTAAAATAAAATAGGATTTTGGATACAAAGGGTTAATCCATAATGATTCTCCAACCTTTTCCAGTTTGGATTTAAAAAACAAAAAACTGGCTGAAGCTGACCTCAACCAGTTGACAAGGATTGTGGACTTGTTGAGAACATGAACCAACACCACCTGCAAGGCAGATGGAATTACTACTGTTTGAACCCAGCCACACATGTCACTTCTCAAGAGGCCATAACTACTCAGGAGGAACATGGATCTAATACACAGGTGACAAAATTCACCACCCTTGAGGACTTTGTCCACCTCCTCTGTAATAACCAGATCAAACTCCACTCAGTTAACCAGAGAAGACTGGATCCCAGTCACCTCTACAAGACCAGCAAACTGCAGTCTAACTCCAACTGCATTCAAGCAACTATCATCAGATGCTCAGTATAATCCTCATAATGACCCTTATAAAGCTCCCCTAGCTTCTTCTTACTCAAAAGAGGCCAAATCACATGAAACACAGTCATCAAGTGGCTGTCTATGAATGTGGAAAAATAAGCACATTTTGCCATCCTTATCACCAGAAGGTGGTCTTTAATTCAGGCTCTTATTTGTGCTTGCTCAGAGCCATTCTTTGTTTTCTGCCAGCGGAGTTCTAGACATCTCTCATACACAAAAGTAGGAAACTGTTAAATCCTTCGTTCACGTGCAAATGATGAAGACACATGGTGACAACTAACAATGCTTTATTCTCCTGCTCCAACTCCAAGCAAAAAGCAAAAGGCACGGAGGCCTTTTTATAGGGCTTGAAACCCGGACAGAGTGAACCAATAAGAGTTCTTCTTTCTTCGTGCCTTGCGCATGCACACAAGGCTGGCGCCACTCTGTCTGGTCCCGGGCAGCTTTTAGAATGCCCAGGACCATTTGCAACAATTCTGGGCCTGCTGGGTTTCCTCAACAGGCCCGGGACACAACAGAAACCTTCCAGGATCCACCCCAGAAAGAGCTCACATAATGTGTACATGTTATGATTGGGTCTGCCCATTGTATAGGTTCATACATACTTTCATTTGTATGCATTAATAGGTTTGTACAGTGCTTCAAAATTGATTTGATATTTCAGAATATGAAGGAGCGTTGTCTTCAACTCATTCAACTGGACACATTTTTTCCAGGATAGTGCAGATGTAAAAGAATGCTCTTCACAGAAGCTGGATCAGCCTAAATCAAACAGGCAGCTGCTTTAATGAATTGCACAAGAAGGATGCTGTGTTTGTACTCCCACATGTGCTGAAACACTGAACTAGATTGCACAGTCCTACATATTAATTTAATATGAAAATTTTCAAGGCATAATCCAAGGTAGGTGATGTAGTCATCTGTTAAAGCTAAGCAGATTGGGCCCAAGCAATAAACTTATGAAAATGTTGCTTGGAAACCCTACATATACACCCCAAAAAAACAAGAGATAAATTCACTTAAATAAATATGCTTGAAAGAGTTAATTTTAAGTATTTCCAAATAAAATCCTTGGGTTTTAGAAATGGTTATCGATTTTGCAGTCCTCATTAAAATTTGAGCACTTTCAATATCATTTTAAAACTATATTCTAAATCTATCTTAGTCAAACTGATCACAAAACATTTTATTAAAACTATACCTTTAGTACAAAAAGCAAATGAGTATACAGTAATATTTCCTGTGTTTCATTACTTGGAAATCCTTAGAGAGTTTGGAAAATGACTATTCTCCTAAGCTGAAGTGTGGTTCAGGATAAACCTACACCATAACATGATGTTAAATACCTCTTTGGATGTAATTGTTATGGGATTTTTCAAATGCAATTTACATCACCATGATGGGAAAGAGGGCAAAATACAACAGAATCAAATAGGAGGGAAATTTGTAACCATTTCTTTCCTGCCATGATGAAAATCCCTTCTTTGAAAGTTCTTCAATTTGAAGGCAAATCTCCAATGGCTGAGAAATGAGATTAACTGTATATAATTACTTATATTAGAACTTTATTTGGGTACGCAATCAGTGCAGCAGAAGCTTAACACAGGTTTTTTCCTCACAATTAGTGCATGCCAAAGTAGCTCTTATGATCTTCACTGTCACCAGGTTGAAGTTACTTCTTAATTTCAAAGAGGAGGACAGCACAAACCTGAATAAAAATGAACTTGGCTGGATTCATGCATATCAAAAAGAAAACCTTGCTTACTGTATCTGTCAAGAGACTTTGTTATGCAGTAGGGAGGACTTGTTCTAAGCAGATAGTCTTCCCTTGATGTTGCTTTAAAACAAAGACATTGACCTCTTGCATTCCACAGAATGCTCTTCTGTTTCCCACTTAATATGGGGTTTAACATTTTGTATGAAATAGCTGGGGGATGTTATTTTGAAGTGGGATCTCATTAATATGTTAATGATAATCAATTTCATTGCTTCTTGCCACCCGATTTGAAGGAAACCATTGGCATGCTTGAACCATTGTCGCACAGGAAAGAGAACATGCTGAAAATAAATCTGGACAAGAGGAAGCTCCACCTGGGAAATAGAAAACTGAACTCAGAGAATGAAGAACAGCCTATTTTAAATATAGTGGTACTATCAGAGATGGAAGGGACCTTGGAGATCTTCTAGACAAACCCCCTGCCCAAGCAGGAGACCCTATACAATTTCTGACAAGTGGTTGTGCAGTCTCTTCTCAAAATCCTCCACTGATCGAGTACCCACAATTTCTGAAGGCAAGCTGTTCCACTGGTTAATTGTTCTCACTGTTAGGAAATTTCTTCTTAGTTCTAGATTAGTTCTTTCTTTGATTAGTTTCCATCCATTGTTTCTTGTCTTGCCTTCGGGTGATTTGGAGAATATACTGACCCCCCCTTCTTTATAGAAGCCCTTCAAATATTGAAACACTGCTCTCATACCTTCCTAGGTTCTTCTTTTCACTAGACTAGCCATACCCAATTCCTGCAACCGTTCATCATATGTTTTAGTCTCCACGTCCTTAATCATCTTTGTTGTTCTTATCTGTACTCCCCCCCCCAAAAAAGTTGCATCCATTCCTGTGATGTTCAAATTTAGTATTGGTGATTCACACCTTCATGATATCCTATCTTGACTACTACAATGCAATTTTCACAGAACTGCTCTTGAAAAGTGCCTAAAATGGCAAGTGGTGGAAAATTTGGCAATTTATAGGACCCAGAGCGAACCCATGCTTCCAGATCTTGTACGATGGGCAGATACTATTTAGAAAGGTGGTTCTAAAGAGCTCCAGAATCATCTTATAGGAGAGATGGGTGACATAAAAATAAAATAAATAAAAATTATAAATAAAATTTGTTTATACACTTTATACTTTATATATTTGGCCAAGTATGATCAGAAACATGAGGAATTTGTCTCAGGTACTCAGTGTACCTGGCAAAACAATAGAATATAATAATAAAAATAATACTAAGTATACAGCCAATAAAAGGGGAGGCAAAAATAATAAAAGGAATAAATAATAACGCTACTGCTACACTCTAATGCACAGGGCTTTTTTTGTCACAGAACGCCCAGAACAGAGTGCTGGCATCTTTTTTGGATGGAATCTTGTAGGGTAGGCAAGGCGGGTTGTATGACATCTGTGAGTTCCGGCACCGTTGTTTTTTTTTTTACATAAAAAGCACTACTAATACATACACATTAGACAAAAAACCTAGTAGTCATATTTTTCTCAGCTGCGAGAATTAGATGTTCAGCAAAATATTGGCACAAGGGAAGAATCTGTCTCTGTGTCTAGTTGTTTTGGAATGCAATATCCTACAGCGCTGTCCTGAGGGAAGGAGTTGTAACAGTTTATGACTAGGATGTGAGGGGCCTGCAGATATCTTCTCAGCCCTCCTTCTGAGTCAGCAATTTGACTTAAACCAAAGTTAATAGTCAGGGGTTGACTCTGAATTTGCAGCTTCAATCCCTTTGTAGGTTATTTTGCTAAACATTGAAGTATCTATGGAGCCATTTTGTTAGGCCAGGCTATTATTTTGTCTATCACCCACTATGGACTAGAAGTGTGCATAAAAGGGGTTTAGTGTTCACCGAGACTGACACCATCTATCCAATGGCTCACCAATATTTTGGGCAGAGGCTCTCCTTTTGTCCTCCTTTTTATTAGAAATTCTTCTAACTGGAAATACCAAAGAGCAAATTAAACACTGGACCTTTACAGTAAAGCTCTGTCCCTGAACTGTGATACCTTTGCCTCAACAATATAAACAACATGAAGTTGAAAGAAAAAGGCCATGAAGAAGAAGGGCCTTTTGCGATATGTGGGACCACTGATGGTGGTGGTGTTCTCTGGGATCCATATGCAAGCTCAAATAAAGAAATTGCCACTACTGAAATTATTAGATTTCTAAAAAAAGAATAAATATTATAGCTAAAAGTCAGAACACATTAAAAACATTTCTAGGCATCACTATCTGGAATTGGCTAATTTTCCAGCCTGACCTAAACTTCCTCATCTTTTATCTCTCTTATAGAAAATAAGTAAATATGTGAAAGGAAAAAATCAGCTTCTTTATTTCTCAGAAAGTTACTAACCAGCACCCTTTAGCAAAATTTGTCAAGGAGAACGATTGCTTTGCTAGAAATTTTATGCAGTCATTACTTTGCCTAATTTTTCAGCTCAGCTTCAGGATCAATTCAAGCGAGCTAATTTTCTTCTCCTTAATGATTAATGTTTTATATTAAGATAGTTATAAGGAGGGCAAGGCCAGTTGGCATAATTAGATCTCTTTGAAGAATAATTTTTATTGTCCATATGGTGTTTGTCTTTATTACTCACCTTATAGATCTGAGAGGACAAAATGCACATATTTTAAAATTTGCTTATCGGTAACATTCTTATATGGTTCATATCTAAACATGTTGGTAGAAAGGAAATGAGCACTACAGATCTATCATAAGAATGAATATTATTGAAATAAAATGGTTGAAAATGCAGGCTTCTGCTTGCATTCTTATCTGACAATGAGACTTGGATATCTCCAGAAAAACAAAGAAATAAATAGAATGCAATGGAAGTAGAAAATGGATGGGGGGGACAATCATAAATGTGGGCCAAATTTTGATCGTATGATTGCAGAAACACTGCAATGGCCAGAATTTTCAGGACCAGCTGTAAGTCCATTTTTCTCTCTTTGTTATATATTATTTATTGTTTTATCATAAAAAGTAAAATACAAAACAGAAAAACAAACAGAACAAAACAAAGGCATACTTCAACCTTAACAACAACAAAGAAAGAAAGAAAAGTGTACCAAAAAAAGAGGAAAAAAGTGACCAAATAAATTTAACATTTAACATGTAGGATCCACATGGTGCAGAGAAAACAAAGAATAAACAGTAAATTCTCCTCCCCTTTTACACGTGTGTGTGTGTGTGTGTGTGTGTGTGTGTGTGTGTGTGTGTGTGTAAACGGGGAGGAGAATATATATATAAGGCAGTCAACCGGTTAAGCTAAACATTATACTAATCTTCAAATCCATCTGTTAATGATTTCTAGTCTCTTATAAAGCTGTTTAGTCCATTATCTCTAATCAAAGCAGTTAATTTTGCCATCTCTGCTAACTCAATCAATTTCAAAATCCATTGTTCAACAATTGCCATCCCATTTTTTCCCCCCAGTGTTTGGCAAGTACAATCCTCGCAACCATCACGATGTGAAGGAATAACACCCCAAATTGTTTTTCAATTTACTTCTCCATCATACCTAAAGAAAAGCTTAAGCTTTCATTATTATTTGTATCTTAAATATTTTCTGCATTGGTAAGTCTACTTTTTTTTCACATCATTGTAACTTTGAATAATTACTGAATAAATGGACATAACCTAAGGACTACCAGTATAATGAAATGGTTGAGTTATATAAAGAGATTGAATCAAATGCAATCCATACACAAATCTATGAAGAAATTGCAAATGGTAAGGAAAAGGGGGAAGACCAAGGAAATTGTAATCATATGGAATCCACGAGATCAGAAATGTAAAGAATAAAGGGCAGTGGATGAAGTGGATCATGGACATTGTAGATGTAAGGATGGCTGGTTTGCAAGAATAAAAATAAATACAATGAATCTAGTACATATAGCTATATTTTGTTCCTTATCTCATGCCTTTCATTTATTTGGCTTACTATTGCTTCTATCTTTTTTGTGCTTGACATAGCACAGTTTTCCCTGAACTGGAATAGCATTAAAGATATATATATGCGCACATATATACTGTGTGTATTCTTCTCTTTATCTCATCAAGTACAAAAGGGTCATAGTTCTAAAATATTTTCCTTCAATATATTATGTTTGAAAATATTTCTGTAACACACATTAGTGGGATATATTTCTGTTTTATAAGTTACTGAATATGAGGTTACTCTGACCCAGAAAATTTAAGTGTGCCAGGTGTTTATTAACACTGCTGCTGTTGGTACCCTTAAGTGCCTTCTGTTTATAATTGCATCCCTTGATTACACATGCAAATTATTCATAAACAATCATCTTTTTGCATAAACTGAAATCATGCTAAAAAGTCACCCTTTTGTTGGTTTGATTGATTGATTATGAATCGTTAAGTTAGTATCAACTTAGTGATCACATAAATAGATTTTCTCCTAAACTCCTTTTTTTAATGGTAACTTAATTTGAGAGCTCATTGGCTTTATTTTTAGTATGGCAACTTCAGTTTTCCTTCACTGCAGTGATAAAATAGCTATGGCAGAAGGAAGTGTTTCTGTGGCCAAAAGGTAGTCTTTGCAGTATGATTAAAATCAGAATTTAAGTATTTTGTGGTTTCAAATTGCCTCCGAAAAGGAAAATATGTCATTTGTCAGCTACTAAATCCTCCTAGAAAAATAACTTTCAGAAAGTAAAACTTAAAATAATGCTTTAGGACTAACATACTCAGTTCTGTTCAGTATAAGTATTCAGCAGCAGTTGTGTTATTACCAGGAGCAAAATGTTCAGATTAACTATGGGAAGAAGATACAGTTGAATGGTCAAAGTATTCCATTAAAAAATACACTTACATGTCAAGTAGCAATAAATCATCACCCCAATTACACAAGATACTTACAAAAATGCTAGATCTGCAGATATTTCAAAGCTTTGAAAAATGGTTCAGGAACTAGAAACATTTCAAGGATTGAAATCCAACATATATATATGAATTAGTTCCAAATTGAAGTGGTTTGAAAACCTCTCCATGAATTGCCCAGCTTATCTGGTTACATGAAAATTTGAAACCCCCAGACTCTTCCCTAGAGAAAATTGTGTGCTCCAAATACATGCCTATTAGACCTTTTTTCTGTACCATTTCAGAACTGATAAAATGAAAATGCTTTCTTTAAAATAATAACTATACTAAAATAAGTCTTCAGGAAAGTAATATGCAGCCAAGGAATTTCTATATATGTCCTGGCAGTGGTTCTGTCCTAGTTGAACCTAGTGATTAAATTGTTCATTGTGCCTAAGGACATCCAGGTTTAATTCTTTATATAACCAATAGAGCCACCTGGATAATTTTCAACCAATCATTCTTTCTTTTAGTCCAAATTACTATATGAGTTTGGGGGAAAATGAAGGGAAACCAGCCATGTATGTCATCTTGGACTGCCAAAAGATCTAAACATAATTTAGTTATATCAGTAATATAATAATTAAACGAGCGCATCTATGAGCACCAACTAAAATTCAGGAGACAAGATGAAAACTCTTTAATATCACAACACATGGACTGACTCAACCTTGTTTCAACTGGGAAACTTTGAGCATCCTAGACCAATCTAAATTTAAAAGCACTAGGGAATTCCTGGGAGGTTCACATTCAGACAAATCACCCATCAACAGGCACATAGAAATAAACTGTATTTAGACACCATTCATGAGACAATAAAAAGTTAACAAGGAAACAAAAAGACACATCCTCAGATAAGCAGGGATTAATGCCAGGCAAACGTCAAGCAGAAAACAATACCCTAATCAAGGAACACCAAGAAGAAAACTAAACCACCTGGCAGGACAAGCTACTGTATATAAACAGGGAGCAAACCCTACACTCATTCACATTACAACTAAGCTCAGAAAGTTGCTATTATCTACTGTGTGGCCATTTTGTTTATCTCTTTAGGTAAGCAAATATTGACAAAAGAAGACCCAATGGATCATAGGTTGTCTAGTATTTTATTCAAGTAACAAGAAGGGGTGTTTTCTCATGTTGGGCGGACTTGTAAAAAAGCTAGAAAATTTTGGATTCAAATCCGTACACTGATTCAGAGGATTTTAAAATTTTAATATACAACTCTACTTCTACTTACATCCTAAATTCTTTTGTCTAGTTTAAATCTATTAAATAACAATGGTAAATAAGAGAACTATTGACAATTATATCCCTCTGCCACCAGTTCTTCCCTTGATTTTATTTTGCATTCTCCTTGACAAAATTCTAATACCTCAGGATAAATTAGCCATTTGTACTCAACTTTTTTTTGTCTATAAAATGATTATCATGCTGAGACCCTCAAAGGTATTTTGGGGCACAATTTGAATTTTTATCTATTCCATATTCTCAGTATGTCAGGTCAAACATAATGATTTTTAAAATCCACTTTGACTATGACTTTGTTGTATCACAAATATCCATGCCACCCAAATCTTATATTGTGTTCTTCTAATTCCAAAATTCTTCTATTTCTCAGCAAATCCCTTCTTTCACCCAAACCAAACACCAAGGTACAAAATCAGGTAAACCCAATTCTCCTCTTTCTTTTTTCTAACTCCTTACGGTTAACTTGAGGGTTTTTTCCCATTACCATAGAAATATATATGCTTATTATTTATTAGATGTATATCCTGCCTTCATTTTATGTTGTGATACACAAGATGACAGAGTGTACTGAACTCAGAAAGGAAGGGATGGGGGTTTTTCCCTTTCTTAGACCTTTTTATGAGCTCAGTGACTTTATTATCTAATATGTGCGATAACATATTGTTGATTTTTAACTTACGTTTCAATCCCAATATGAAACAATGTGAGAGACTGTAAGTGTAGAGTTTTATGGGGGAAACCACATCCCCATCAACACTGGCAGAGCAAGCTACTGTACATAAATAAGGAGCAAATCCCAGTTTCAACTGCACCAATGATGTTAACCTAGTTGGGTAATGAAACATTTGCTGGAATTGGGTATGTCTAGTTTAATAAAGAGAAGGACGAGGGGTGACATGATAGCAGTGTTCCAATATCTCAGGGGCTGCCACAAAGAAGAGGGAGTCAAGCTATTCTCCAAAGTGCCTGAAGGCAGGACAAGAAGCAATGGGTGGAAACTAATCAAAGAGAGAAGCAACCTAGAACTAAGGAGAAACTTCCTGACAGTTAGAACAATTAAACAGTGGAACAACCTGCCTCCAGAAGCGGTGAATGCTCCAACACTGGAAGTGTTTAAGAAGAGACTGGACAGCCATTTGCCTGAAATGGTATAGGGTTTCCTGCCTGAGCAAGGGGTTAGACTAGATGACCTCCAAGGTATCTTCCAAGTTGTTTATTATTGTTATTGTTATTGATATTGTTGTTGTCATTATCATTATCGTTATTATCATTAAACATCTGCAAGCAAACAACCAGTTCAGAGAGCACCAAGAACTCCACAGTTCAGCCCTGAGCTGCACATACTCTTCTGTTGGTAAGATGGTCCTCGCATATATAAGTGCCAATTGACAAACTTAATTCATTTACCTATTTCTTTCCATAAATCTACTGTTACAATTCATACTATAATCATTCCTTTTGGAATACCTATTCCAAACAATATAGTAGTTAGATTTATTGTTCTACTAGCACCCCCTACAAATACTTTTCTGAGACTGAATATTTGCATTACTGTTTACAGAACTAATATTTCAGACTATGTTTTGGAAGAAACAATAATTATTTACCCATGAATTCTCCCAAACAAAATAAAGTGTAAAGTGATATGTGTAAATTGCCTAGAGGTAGATTTAGGAAGCTGGTAAATTGCATAACTAACTAAATAACAGCACACAACTTTCCTTTGCAGATCTAACAGTTTTAGATTTCTGAGTGTTATGGATCTGGAAGCAAATGCGGTCTATGTATTATTAATGTCCATATGGGGTTTACATATGTATGTTGACATTACAGCAACTTTAACACAGATCTGCTCTTATGGCTGATATTTCACAACGAATTCAATTAAAATACCTTTGAATTCAATCCAAGATTAATAACTAAGCTATAAAATAGATTTTAAGCGCATTTGCTCTGATTCATGATTTCCCTATGCAGTCTAAAATATAGGGGAGCATTGTTCTTCTAATAACACTCCTGATAAAATGGGATTTGTTTAGAAATAACTACGCTTAGGTCTACATGATCCAACAGAGGTCTATTCAGAAACATGGGACACTATCTTGAATAAAACTTTTCCCCAATGTAAATGTATGTAAGATGGTGATCCTGAAGGCAGCATATACAGCACTCCCACCCTCAATTTTACCCACAACTTGAGTGTACTTGAAGCTGAGTTTCCAACTTCTTAATCAATGTTTCATAGTGACTACATGTATGTACATTTATAGCTGTGAACACATAATGGTAGAATGCAAAGTCTAATATTGTTTAGTATTTCCATGTTTATTGTTAAGACTCATCTTCTATGGAATATATTTTATGTATTCCAAAATCACATAACACTTTTAAGCTGTGGATTAAAACACCTTTAATAAATAAAGGCACTTCAAAATCCTCCCCACTATCTATTAAAATCTCATTACTGTGCCTTCATGGGCTCCTACTCAGAAATAAATTACATTTGCTTTTGCATCATCTTTCTAATTACAAAATTGGAACCCACTCACTTCATCTATCCCTGTTAAGGTTATCAGATCTAAAGTCTAACATAATGTTTATCAAAGATTTTGGTGAAAGAAAACATATATTAATGCAATATTGATCCCTTTGGGGAAGAATTTAGTAATAATGATGTTAATAATGATGATCTTCATGATAATGATGATGAAAATGAAGATAGTGTTGATGCCAGAACAAAGAGAAGTATTCTTGTTTAATCATTTAAATTCTCATCTCTTATAGTTATATTTTATTAGTGTGCATATTTATGAGAATTCTATTCTATTTACATTAACACTATACATGCACACACACACACACATACACACACAAATATATACAAATGCTCACTGGAATTCTGAAAAATGCACTTTGCACTAAGCTTGTGTAGCAATAAACAGCACTGTATACACTTGCTAGTTATGTGTGTATATATGTCTAGCTTGGTTTCTCTCCATTCTCAGCTTTTGACACTGTCTTGCAGAAGTAGCTTTACAAAAATAAATATACTGTTGATACAAATACTGTGTGATCAACAACACTTTGATTGTCTGAATGAACTTTTAAAAATGCTATATAATTCAAGATTTTTTGAAGGAGGCCAACTTCCTCCAATGCCTGGCTAACATATACGGTAGTATGAAAAAGATAAACATATTTTGAGCAAATCTTCATCTTCTGCTTGCCCATCATTAGTAAAGGCCACTCACCATTTACTAAATGTAGGAACAAATAATGTCTTCCTCCACTTACATGCACTTACAACCAACTGCAATACATCTTTGGATGCTTTCAAAGCTGTTTTCTAAACAGAACAGAACAGAATAGAATGGGACCTTGGAGTTCTTCTACTCCTGCCCCTGACAAGAAGGAGAACCTATATCATTTCAGATAAGTGACTGTCTGTTTTCTTCTTAAAAACCTCCAGTGATGGGGTGCCCATGATTTCTGAAAGCAAGCTGTTCCGCTGGTTAATTGTCCTCACTGTTAGGAAGTTTCTCCTTAATTCCAGATTGCTTCTCTCTTTGATTAGTTTCCAACCATTGTTTCTTGTCCTGCCCTCTGGTGTTTTGGAGAATAATTTGACCCCCTCTTCTTTGTGGCAGCCCCTCAGATACTGGAATACTGCTATCATGTCTCCCCTAGTTCTTTTTTTTTTAGATTAGCCAAACCCAAGTCCTGCAACAGTTCTTCATATGCTTTAGTCTCCAGGCCTTTGGTCATCTTAGTTGCTCTTCTCTGAACTTTTTCCAAAGTCTCAACATCTCTTTTTTATGTTGTGGTGACCAAATCTGGATCCAATATTCCAAGTGTGGCCTTATCAAGGCATTATAAAATGTTATTAACACTTCACATGATCTTGATTCTATCCCTCTGTTAATGCAGCCTAGGACTGCATTGGCTTTTTTGTCAGCTGCAGCACCCTGCTGGCTCATATGTAAATGATTGGTCCACCTGGACTTCAAGATTCCTCTTACAGTTACTACTATATACAGATTATTTTTTTACATTAGGCTTGGGAGCACTTATGAAGAATTTCAAGAAACTGCAATCAATCTAGAATGCAGTTATGAGAATATCCGTGGATACTTGCAGGCAGGGTTATTTTCTGTCCACCCTGAAAGGGCTGTACCGGTTATATCTGGACACATTAAAAGTGTGGATAATAACCTTTAAAGTCCTACACATCCAAATTTAGGATATCTCATGAGTTGCCTCCTCCCACATTGGCCTGCCCATTCCCTGAGATATGACAGCAAAATCTTTCTCTAAGTCAGGGGTCTTCAAACTTGGCCCTTTTATGACTTGTGGACTTCAACTCCCAGAATTCCTCAGCAGCCCTACTCGGAGTACTTCATCTATTCCAGGGGTCTCCAACCTTGCTACTTTAGGACTTGTGGACTTCAACTCCCAGAGGAATTCTGGGAGTTGAAGTCCACAAGTCAATACAAGGGCCAAGTCTGAAGACCCCTGCTCTAAGTCCTTATCAGTGGGAGAGGTCTACTTGTTTGAGACACAAGAAAGAGCCTTCTCAGAAGCTACCTTTTAACTCTAGGGTTTAGAACTTCCTACCTGGTCATGGCTCTCTGGTATTCTACCAACCAGGGTCATGACTACCTTTTTTTTCTTTTAATAAACTATTGTCAGGCCCAAGTCCAGAGATGACACAAATAAATCCAATTGAGTTCAATCCTTTATTTGCTTACACCTAATGGACAGAATGTTGCCAAACTGAAGACATAATCTTCTTACCTAGTAGATAAATCCTGAGGGACTTTAGGGTGTGGCTACCCTGAACCTCTCTCCTCTCCCATCCAGCTAAGACTGCAATTTCTTAATCCAGGCCCTCCCTTCCTCCCTCCCTCCCTCCCTTCCTCTCTCTCTCTCTCTCTCTCTCTCTCTCTCACACACACACACACACACACACACACACACCAATGGGGAGGGGCACAGAGATGACCTTGGAGATATTGAGTTGGACTAGAAGACCTCCAAAGTCCCTTCCAGCTAGATTATTATTCTACGTTCTATCAATTTTGACAATATGTGTTAAGCCAAAGAAATGAAGAAAATGTTAGAAAGATATTCAAATTGGTTTTGCCTTAACTCCCTAGGCCTAGGGAGAGAGGGAAGTGAGGGAAAATGAAGACTTTCAAGATTCTGTTATGACAGCTTATATCAATGAAGCAAAGTCCTAGGATTGCTTGTAGAGTCTGCTTCCTAGCGTGTCTACTTCAAAAAGCTAACAGGAAGGCAGTCTCTCCACAAGCAATATGATATCTCCAGCTTCTGCCTCCTTTGTAACTGTTCTTAGATATGTTTATAATTGCTTTATGTATGTAATCATTATCTGAACAATAAATCTGGTAATACATTTGGAACCAACCCAATTTTTTTTTACTAACAGCAAAACCACCAAGCCAAAAAAATTTTCACAACCACTTACTTGCCTTTGTCAAACTCTAGTTTGCCCCAATATTGTTTACTTATACAATTTTATACAGTTTTACATATCAAAATACATAATCAAGAACAAAAAAAACCAAAATGCCCAGATATGCTGCCCCATTACTACAGTACTTTGGGCTAATTAATTAAAAGATCCAACAGAAATCTGATGGTGAGAGGCTTATAGAAAATGTTAGCCGACCTGGCATAGTGCTACACAGGACCTTTTCTTTGCTGTTGTATGCATGAGGAATTAGATTTCATAAAAGGAATCTGTCTGTTTTCTGTGTAGCATGATAGAAGGAAATTGAGACTATAAGTGGAACTGAAAACATTTTCACTGCATTTCCAATTAAAATCCAGCTTCTGTGTTGCCTTTGTCAATGGAACACTTTGGGAGATGAATTAATGCAACACTGAGCTTTAGCTGCAGTGTTGAAGAACAAGTTGTTTTCCATTATTCACGTGGCACGGGCTTGCTTAGACAGCAACACACACTAATAACTTAACTAGTATTTAAAGCTTATTTGCTCAAGTCCAGCAACAATCTAACCCCACAATCTAACAGCATGGAAAAGCACCTTTTGTGTTAAGAGTTAATAGGCTTTTATTGAGCCCTGTGGCTTCACACATAATTCCACCAGGGATATTGTGTTGCTCAAGCATAATCAATTTAATGCTTAGAAAAATGACCTCAACCCTAAAAGCTGCTACTTTTAATTATGCATAAGAAGGGAATGGCAAAATGCCTCTAAGGCAAGCAGTGAAGTCTGAATCGCCTGCCTTTCCTGTGTCCAAAAAGCCTTTTCTAACTTTTCAAAAGGAACACTTTCATAGGGTAAATTCTGTTCAGATTGCCTTTTAGCTTGGGAGTTTTGCTTTGCTTTCAGTTTTAAACGAACTTTCTCTTCATACTGGATTTTTGTTGTCCAGGATTACTATTATTTTTTTCAGAAGACTTCTTCCCCAATAAAAAAAAAGAAAAGAGTAGCACAGAAATAGAATGAGGCTTCTGAAGAATTGCAAGAATGGAGCTGTATTCTTCATGGACCTATGGAAGCCAGCCCAAACTGGGCAATATGGAGCCTGCTTGGAGAATGGCATGAAATGGCCCCAGTAGGAAGGCTGTGCCTCATGAAGTCCAGTTGTGACTTTCAGCAGCTGAAGAAAATGAAGAAGTGAAGGGTGGCTGGGATGCTGCATACAGGTGGCTGGGATGGCTGGATGAGAACCCCTAGGCTGTGATAGGTTTTCATGCCCAAGTGGGCCAGTTGGGTGGTTGAAAAGGATGGTTGGTTGAGATAGGCAGGTGAGGGGAATTGCAACACCCCTGAAGTTATAAGTGTGGGCAGGCACCCAAGTGCCCAAATTTTGTTCATGTGACTTTGGGGGAACTCCAACAGCTATAATTTTGAGCACAGATCATAAGTACCTTTGTTCAGCACTGCAGTTTCTTTCTTTCTTTTTTTAAATTATTTTTTCACCTTGCACCATACACCAAAAACAAACTATACATATATAAACAAAAATCTTTTCTTTTAACAGAAACGTGCTATACATTCTAATTATTCTATTACATCTTATTTACATTCAAGCCCTACATGGCATCGGACCAGGTTATTTACGGGACTGTCTGCTGCCTCATGAATCCCAGCGGCCGGTTAGGGCCCACAGAGTCGGCCTTCTCCACGTCCCGTCAGCCAGACAGTGTCGCCTGGTGGGGCCTAGGGGAAGAGCCTTCTCTGTTGCGGCCCCGGCCCTCTGGAACCAACTTCCCCCGGAGATCCGTGTCGCCCCCACCCTCTCCGCCTTTCGTAAATTGCTTAAAACATACCTTTGCCGGCAGGCCTGGGGCAGCTAACACCTTGCCCCTAGCCAGTGTATGTTTGTGTGTATGTTTGTGGAATGATTGGTTTTTCTTTTTTTAACTTCGGGGTTTTTATATTTATATATTTATATTTATGTATTTTATTGTGATTTCTATCATGTTGTGAGCCGACCTGAGTTCTCCGGAATAGGGCGGCATAGAAATTAAATAAATAATAATAATAATATATCTTTTTTTCTCTGTTCTAGCCAAATATAACACTTATTCCAAATTTCATAAAATTCTGTCGCCTCCTTGTCTTTTAATTCTAGTGTGAGTTTATTCATTTCTGCGCATTCCAAAATTTTATAAATAACCATATCATCTGTGAGTATATTTTCGTTCTTCCAGCATTGGGCATATGCTGTGCGAGCTGCAGTCAATATATATATGATGATGTGTTGGAATTGTTTTTTAATCTTTGAATTTATTATGCCTAATAAAAATAATTCCGGTTTAAAATCCATTTTTATCTCCGTTATCTCCTGTATCCAATCTCTTATTCGTTCCCAATACTTCTTTGCTTTGGGGCACAACCACCACATGTGGAAGAATGTTCCTTCTCTAATTCTACATTTCCAACATTTTGAATCTATATTTTTATGTATTTTGGCCAATCTCGCTGGTGTTAAATGCCATCTATAAATCATTTTGTATTGATTCTCTCTATATGCAGTTGATAACGTCAATTTACAATTTACGTTCCATAATCTTTCCCATTCCTCTAGGTTTATATTTCTCCCCACATTTTGAAAGCACTGCAGTTTCAAACAGACACTGAACAAGAAGCATAAATCGAGGGCCTGTAGATAGATTGTGTTTAAAAGATGATGTACAAAAGAAATAAGTTTTACCTGACAAGACTGATAGTGATCTCAGAGTGGATTTTAAAATGACAGGCTACAAGAATGGTATGGAAAAGACTTCTGCTTCCGGATAAGGCAGCTTCAGCCATACGAAGAGCTGTCACTCTTCGTTGGCTGCCTTTCTCTCTACCGGTAGACCCTTATGCAAGTCTTAAATCGCCCTGGAAGGGTGACCACCATTGAGGAGGCTTTTGCTCAGCTGCAGTGGAGCAGCAGCTCCCCCTACAGCCCGAGCTAACTCCGTAGGGCTGATGGAGAAGAAGATCAGTCAGTAAAATGGCCAATCACCTCGCTGTGTCAGCTGAAGTCAGAAAATCATCTAAGCATAAAAAACCACCGTGGTGAATCCGGGTGAGACCTTTCCTCCTTCTCTCTGTCCTGAATTATTTTTCCTTCTACTTTGTTTTCTTTTTTCTTTTTTCTTTTTGCCTGTAAGAGCCCTGTTGGAATTATTTCCCTGGCTTGGAAAAGCAGCTTCTACTTGTTTGGGAAGGAAGGCATGGACAAAAGAATATAACATTTTTTTAATACATGTTTTGGGGTACCGAAAAAAAATTTCTTAAGAGCTGTATTATCAGTTTATGCTGTTTTTTTTCTTGCTGAGTGCTATTACTATCTTATATTGGAAGAGTATTTCTTTTTTCCACTTTTTCCTTAAAAAATAGAAAAAAATGACTCTTGAAAAAGATTTTTTAGCTTACTGAGGACATCTACTGGCCAAAAAACTAATATTGAAATTGTTGACTATTTGGAGATGAGAGGTTTGGCTTTCAAACGGTTTTTCTTAGAGAGAGAGAGAGAGAGAGAGAGAGAGAGAGAGAGAGAGAGAGAGAGAGAGAGAGAGAGAGAGAGAGAGAGAGAGAGAGAGAGAGAGAGAGAGAGAGATAACCTGATCCATCTGAATAACTTTTAAAATGGAGCTGCACTTACACTTAAATTGTAAACTTATTCTGCAAAAGATTTATGAGGCTAAAGAAGAAATATGTGCTACAATGAAAGAGTTGACTACAGAATTAAGAGCCAGAATCTCTCCTTTAAACTTCAAAATTGACTCTCAAACTACTTCTGATTATTCTATAAAATAGACTACACAAGAAGAGGATTTAACTGAGAATAAAGAGAAACTGACTTTGCCTGATAAGCAGTTCACCTATGGTTTTGAGGACCAGGAAAAGCAAAGACTGAGATTTGAAATGTCAAAGCAACGAAATTTTATGGTTAAGAGAAACAGAGGGCCAATGCAAAGGCCAAGATGGTTTACATGGATTCAAATGATACTGCAAGTGATAAAGAGAGACTTATCAGTTGGAAGGGAAGCTCTGTTATGGAAACCTACCTGGCAGAAGAAGAAGCCCAGAATAAGTCTGAAAAGAAGTGAAATTTAAAATTTTTATGTAATAAATTAAAGGCAATTTAAAATTATGGACTGATTTAAGGACTAAGATTATGAGCGAGATGTAAGAGAAATGGGCGATTAATGGAAGATTTGTATTAAATTGACTAAGAATGTACTTTTTGAATTGATGGGTTTATCGATATGAAAATTATTATTTTTAATAAGATGATTTGTTTGTTTGATGTCCAATGGATTGAAATGATTTAAGGTTTGATACTATCTTTTAAGCTTAAAAAAATAAGAGAAAAAGTGTTGATCAATGGAATATATATATTAAATTGATTAAGAATGTGTTTTTTTTATTTTTTTTAGAATGATAGGTTTATCTGTAAGAAAATTATTATGTAGTGTTGAGTTAACTTAATAAGATGATCTGTTTGTTTGATAACATGGATGTGATTAATTATGAAAATTAACTGGATGAAATTTGAATTCTGTCAAATGGATTTAAATGATTTAAGGTTGGACTTTATTTTGTCACTTTAAAGAGACTGATTGATTGATGGATTAGATACGTATAGGATAGATTAATATTTTATTTTAAATAAGGGATATTAGTGGAAGAAGAAATAAATAAGATCTATGATAAAATTAAGGAATTAGAATATATGGAAGGGATACCAGAACTGATAAGGTTTGTACTTAAAGTTATTTTGATTATGGTAGTGTAAATTTATAACGCTTTAAAAATAGGTTTAGGTTGAATAAATTTAAGCTAGAATTGGGTTATTTTAAATAAAATACGTTACTTAAAGGAAAAAGAGGGAATATTTGATGTATTGATTGAATTATGTATATATGTTTTGTTTGCAGATGTTTGACCACACTAACATCATGGTGTGTCTTGAGTACTTTGTTTTAAAAATCAAAAAACCAATAAAACTTGTCTTTAAAAAAAGAATGGTAAGGAAAAAGATGCTACACTGGACATATAAAAATGGCTGATGTCTTAATAATTAAGTGGTATAGAACCAAGAGACTCACCTAGATAGTTTTCCTATATTAGAATTACAAAAGAAGCTTTTAAAAGTTTTGAAGAATTTTGTGAGAAGGGACAAAGAAAAAAAAGGAAAGTAAATCAAGTTCTAAAACATCACAGTATTTGAAGGGACTAAAGATAAAGATTGGTAAAAGTAAAAAGAAGGAATTTAGTTGGTTTATTTGATCAGGGTTAAAATATACATGTTGTTATCTCTGCTAAATCTTAATAGACTTTTGCTGGAGTCAAGCTATTCTCCAAAGCGCCTGAGGGCAGGACAAGAAGCAACGGATGGAAACTAAGCAAGGAGAGAAGCAACCTAGAACTAAGGAGAAACTTCCTGACAGTTAGAACAATTAACCAGTGGAACAACCTGCCTCCAGAAGTGGTGAATGCTCCAACATTGGAAATTTTTAAGAAGAGACTGGACAGCCATTTGTCTGAAATGGTGTAGGGTTCCTGCCTGAGCAGGGGGTTGGACTCGATGACCTCCAAGGTCCCTTCCAACTATTATTATTATTATTATTATTATTATTATTATTATTATTATTATTATTATTATTATTATTACTGTAACGAGGAGGATTTAAGAGTTTATTTATAGACAAGAGAAGGAATATGGGGAAAAGATATCATTTGTTATATTTTAAGAGAAAGTGATAAGTTAGTAAAATCATTTATACTTGTGATGAAGGAAGAAGTCATTTCTTTATATATATATATATATTCTTTTTCTTTACTATATTCTTATTTTTTCTTTCTTTTTCTATTTTTTTCTTTTCTGTACCTTTTATTTTTCTTTTAATTCTATTATTTTTTTTAGTTGGTATTAGTTTTCTATTTTTGCCATTGTAATTTTTAATAAAATTACTTTTAAAATAACTTGGTAATCTCTCTACCTTTCCTTCTTGCTGAGACTTGGATTTTTGCTTTTGCTCTATAATAAATGATAGCTTTGCATACCCAAACTTGGAGTCCTTCAGTGAGAATGAAATTAATTAGAAAAAGGATATTATTTCTGCAGGGCAAAAGATCATCAGTACAGCTCAGCTTGTCATGCTTGGCTTGATTTCTATCAATCATTTTGATATTTTTCTATTTATTTATATTTTTTAGCTTGGTACCTTTGCTCTTCTAGGAAAGAGAGTGCAGAGGTGTCTACAAGGATGACTCTCTTTGATTTTGGCTGGGTCACATTTTTCTCCTTCAGACAAGTAACATGGGCATCTTAAACAAAGATCAGATAATTCAGCTGGAATACCTAATTGAATAAACATCTTTATTGTAATTTCAACAGCAGGTCATAGAAGGAAGTAGAGTTGTTAGAACTTTGTATTTTTCTAATAATGGCTTTTCCTAAAGCTATAGTTTGTTCTATGTATATCTGGCTGAATTTCCACATAGGGCTTTTTCAGCAACCAAAATCATTTCCAGATCAGCCATTTCTTCAAAATCAGTTGAACTGACGGTTTGTGGTGAAATTGTAGCAAAGCTGATCTTTGTCCTAGAAACTATCGTAGTTGAGTGGCTGATTTTCCCATTGTTGGGAACTCTTGGTTCATCCCACCTTTGTTCCCAATTAGCAGGGTATCTTGTCTTACCCTACCCCATTCTCTTACTATAGATTCAAGGGTGGTGGAATTGAGAAGATTACAGATAAATTTCATAATACTTCTGAGAGATTAGAGAATGGAAATAGTAATAGAAATGGAAACATTGTGGTGTAAAGGTGCCCTGAATCTTCACTTAATACTGTACATCCATGTACAAAAATAAGTCATGCAAAGCAGACGACAGTTATCATTGACGTACAATTATTGTTATCATGTAAACTAGAAGTGACACTAAATTTGAATATGAGAAAATCACCTACCTTATCTCTATCTGGAGTCTGGCAGTCTCTTCCAAACAGGAATGTAGATCCATCAACATGAAGACTTTCCTACTCTCATATATATATACCACACTGGCACATTGTGATCATAGGATTTTTGTCAGACCCTGACTTCTTTTTGCCTCATTTGAGTGATTTTGGACAAACTGGGAACTTTCCAAAGTGACACAACTTCAATAGTCCCATCTGAAAACTACAACTATCAACAGTATTAGTGGCAAAGACATGAAAATCCAGGAATGTCATCTGGGTCCACTAATGAACTTACACCTTCTTCAGGAAGACCCCTAGATTTGGGGTCTGAGAAAGTTCACATTCAATGTTTTAGAAATATATAAAGGGTAAGTTAAAGTAAACCAAAGAAGTAATACTCTTGTCCAGAGTTGATCACAATAATGGAAAATTGCAGCCTGCAGCTAGAAAAACTGGTCATCCCTTCCTATTAAAAGGAATGGAATTGCTGGATGCTGGCTCTATTCATACAGCTTAGCTTTGTGCTAAGTTATGTTGTGGTTTGTTCAGCTTTTGCTTAGTGTATTGTGTGAATCCAACTACTATTTTTTTTTAATAGTTCAGATGCAAACTAAACCAACGTTTCTAGTCTTCCTCCTATGGACAAAAGATGTAATACATGTCTGACCAAATCCCTAGAGTAACAGGGCCCTCCTTTATTAGCTACAGAGGCTGTGAAAATATTATATTATGGAAATTAAGGATTTAAAAATAATAATAGTGACACCAGCAAAAAAAGTATCTTGCATTGTAAGGGATTCTGTAATTACCACACAGAGCAATCAGGCTCTAATATATAAAGAAGCAGTTTACTAAATTACACCCCCATCCATCCCCCAAACCTCAAATTGGCACTTTAAATGTCTGCTTAAAGGCATCCCAAGTTAACTAAGAACACACAGGGGCAAAGAAAACATAGGAAGATATGCATAGAGAAAAGGATTAGACTTCAAAAGAATCATGAGGATCAAAGGAACAACAGGTGGGTTCATCCAAGAAGGGGACTAGGATTCAGGAAAACAATGAACTTTCAAGGAAAGTGTCTTGTGCACAAACAAAAAAAGAGAACGCAAACTCTAACCCAGTAACTACACACATCTATGAATTTGATTCCTACATCCTAGAAGACTTCATTGCAAATGAGGGGAGGGTTGTATGTTATTCCCCTGAATAACTTGCCTCTTTCCACTGAAAAGAACAAACAGAACAAAAGCTCTCAGAAAACTTCTGCCTCCTTTTCTCCTTTCCTCTCTACTAGAAATAGATGGGTTTAATCTATAGATCAAATGACTTCATGGAGATCCCTAGAAGATTACATTGTTTGAGGTGACTGTTCCAGCTACCCACTACCAGAGGAAAAACTTCTAATAATAATCAAATGGCCAGGAGAGAGCTGGAAAAATGACAGCACGCAAATTATTTCTGTGATATATGTGGATGTAAAATACCTAGAATTTCAGAAGTGTCCTACTCCATATTGATGCATAAATTTAGCATTTGAAGAGTTAATCACTTTGGGTTCTAAAGAGTAGGACTGAGTGTTGCCTAGCCACTGAAAGAAAAAAAAATCACAAGGTGACTAGCAAAAAATGTTGATTTGTGATTTATTAGGTAGCCAAACCTTCAGATAGCCTCAGTATACAATCAGTATATAGGCATACAGCAATGCAGCATTTTATTCTTTTGTGATGCTTTTTTTGTAATCATGAAAGCTCTCTACTTTAACAAGCTACTTAATGTGGTATAAAGTTTTCCGCTGATTTTTTTTTTTTAAATTAACCTTGC
This sequence comes from Bothrops alternatus, assembly GCA_034064705.1. Classification (NCBI taxonomy): domain Eukaryota; kingdom Metazoa; phylum Chordata; class Lepidosauria; order Squamata; family Viperidae; genus Bothrops; species Bothrops alternatus. Next base: position 6,648,209 of record JARGCV010000007.1, on the reverse strand, counting down.
TGCACTGAGTCACTTCTAAATGCCTGCAAATTGCATTACTCTTTCATCTTTCTGGAATAAAAAAATTGGTGTCTAAAAAAAGCAGTCTATGGAAATACAGGAAGATTATAAATGAATATATTGGTTCTTTATTATTTATTGCTTAGATTTCTATTAGGGCTACCAGATGTGGGTTGCAAACATCAGGACAACCATTTAAAAGTCAACAGGGAGTTCATATTCTTTATTTGTTGCCATCTAATGGTCATTTGGATCTTTGCTTCTCAGATTTGTAGCCCTGTTCTCTGCCACTGAGGATATATTGGGATGTCATGTCCCTCTCCACTTCTTTCTGTATTACATAATGGGAGATATCACCTTAAACCAAGCCCATATGGATCACATTATGGCTTAGTACAGGGGTTCTCAACCTTGGCAACTTTAAGACTTGTGGACTTCAACAACCAAAAGCTGGCTGAGGAATTTTGGGAATTGAAGTCCACAAGTCTTAAAGTTGCCAAGGTTGAGAACCCCTGGCTTAGTAGGATATAGTAACCAAGTCAGTGCTACTGTACATTGACTTGCATGACTGAAGGTGGGACTTGAAAATGTTTTTCTCAATTCCTATTCCAAATAGCAATAGAACTTAGACTTATATACTGCCTCATAGTGCTTTACAACCCTCTCTATGCTGTTTACAGAGTCAGCATATTTCCCCCAACAATCTGGGTCCTCATTTTACTGACTTTGAAAAGGCAGAAGGCTGAGTCAACCTTGAGCCAGTCAAGACTGAACTCCCGGCCGTTGGCAAGTTTAGCCTGCATTCTAAGCACTGTGCCACCCCAGCTCTGATCACTGTGCCAGACTGGCATATTTCAACCTCCCATTAAATGTGAATGAACAAGCCAAAGAAATAAATCCTTATCTGGAAGAGTTCAACAGTGGGTCTTGAGAAATAAATCATCATGCTTCAGATAGCTAAGGAGAAAAGATTAACTGTGGTCAATTTCAGAAAATCTTTGGAGGATGAAGTCCTTTCAGATAGAGAAAAAAGGAAAAACTTAGCTGTAAAGTTGGTGGTGTGTTTTCTTTAAAAAAAGCACTCTGAAGGATTGTTAGGAAAATCCACAGAACAGAAAGCCACAGAAAATAATTAAACAAATTAATCAGGAAACAAAAGCTTGGTCTTCATACATCCCCCAAGGAAGCCAATGAATCTGCCTCCTGAGAAAACAAAATTCAATAATACATATTTGCTTCTAGATCTAAAAAATGGCCCATGGGAAAATGGAGATGTATAAATTGGGATAAGTAGCAATAGCTACAGCATTGATGCCCCAGAGGACATTGTGGGTCTGAGCCTTCTGAGTATATTACTAACTGCTTTATTGGTGGTGTGGTTATAGCTCTCTTAGATCTTTCAGACAAATACTTGCTTGCAATATGATTTCATGGTTATTACTTACACTGAATATCTTCTCCGTCTCTCAAAGGATGATCTACTGAGGAAGAAATACATCAGGGAGAGTGAAGCTAATTCCTTTTTCTCTCACTATATACAAAGGTTTGTTGCTGCTGTTGTTAACCTGATATTATCACCAAACTGAAGCTGATTTTATTACTACCCCCTTTTTAATTCTCTTTAAAATTAAATCAGTATTTTAAAAAATATTAAAAGCAGAGAGGAGGTGGGCCTAATAGGGTCAAGTAGAGATATCCATGAGCACCAACTGGTTGACCCCATTTTGAAAAACATGTCACAAAAAGGATCTTGTTTATTCAAATGTTAGTCTTGAATAAATATTTAACTCTGGATTAATTTAAAAGGCATGTTCTTCCCATCCTCAGCTGCATATTCAAGCTACTTGAACTGCTATTTCAATATGCATAATTATTGTATTTATATTACACTACATTAAATATAGCAGTAGCACTTAGACTCCTATACCAGTTCACAGTGCTTTACAGCCCTCTCTAAGTGGGTTACAAAGTCAGCATATTGCCCCCAACAATCTGGGTCCTCATTTTAATAACCTTGGAAGGATGGAAGGTTAAGTCAACCTTCAGCCGGTGAGAATTGAACTGTTGGCAGTTAGCAGAATTAGTTTGCAATACTGCATTCTAACCACTGTGCCACCACGGGGGCACTATGGAAATACTAGTAATTCCATCACGCACCAAAAATCATTAGAACCAATGTAGTGCAGTGGCTAAATCTGAGCTAGAAACAAGCAGGTAATGAGCTGTAGTCCTCCCGTTAGTAGGAAAGCCAGCTGGGTGGCTTTTGGTTTACTTACACTCTCTCAATTCAACCCACCTCACAGGATTGTTGTTGTGTGGGAAATAGGAGGCTGGTGCATTAATTATGTATGCCATCTTGATTGGACCGAAAATAAAGACAGGATAAAAATCTAAAAACTAAACTGATGTCCAGGAACAGCTTTCTTCCAACTTCCCCAAAATTTAAGGGAAACTTATGGAACCTATTTCAAGTTATGTGTAAATAAGGCTGGGCTCCCAGTAGAAGTTAGATGTTTCATATGATAACCAAAGGACTATGGTCTATATTTGACATTAGGGAAGACGTTGAGATCCCTCTAATATATTGTTTCACGTTGGCTTTATTAGTGTGTACAGTCACTGAGGTTTGTAAAATAATTAGGATTATGTTGAACAAGGCACTAAATCTCGTAGAAGGAAGTACTGTATGGTTAATAGCTGTCATGAAACACACAACATAATTTAAGGGTTTCACATTTGTGTCAGCCCTTTTCTATTCAGGTTACTAATGCCTATCCTTAATAAAATAGATGCAAATTTAAAATCTGTAGAAACAAATTCTTTCATTATGTTTTGCAGCATTTTGGATTTGAGGGGGAAAAGATTATTTAAAGAGGCCTAAGACAGGAGAAAGAGAGACTACCAAAAGGAGAAACCTTTTAAAGCTTAATGAATAGATCCATGAGCTTCATTAACCTGCAAAACTTGTCTCTCTGTGTATGTATTGGTGCAGTGGCTTTATTACCTCATTAATTAAAACATTTCCAACAAGATGCATTAGTTTAATGAGACTGTGCTCTTGGTTTAAACGACAGTGCTAATTAACCCTCTAATTGAGACATTTCTCACTCAATGAAAAGAGAAAGAGACCTCACACAGCTATCTTGCCATTATTGAGTTGAGTAATAAGAGAAGGTAAAGCAAAAATGAATGAGTCACGATAATTACTGGAATTATTTTAAATGTATTAGAGTGGCAGTCACCTACTTATAGATACTGCTCTGCCCCACCATGTATTTCTTCCTACTGAGCTGTATTCTTTCTATCACCTAGGAATGTAATATTATTCTATGTTTAGTGAGAGCAGTGGTACATACAATTCAGTTTTTGAGCATTAACAATAAGCCATGATCAAAAAGAGGACAATGTCAATCTCAGTTTTCTCATTACAACCACAGCTATAAAGCCATATTTCCCAAAAAATAAAAAAGCCAACTTCATGGTGACTCATACAACTATGAATCTTTATACAGGTAGCCTTCGAATTATGACCACAAAGGAGCCCAACATTTCTGTTGCTAGCTGAGACATTTTTAAGTGAGTTTTGCCCCATTTTATGACCTTTCTTGCCACAGTTGTTAAGTGAATCACTGCAGTTGTTAAGTGAATCTGGTTTCCCCCTTTGCTTGTCAGAAAGTCTCAAAAGGTGATCACATGGCTTTGGGACACGGCAACGGTCATAAATATGAGCCAGTTGCCAAGCATCTGAATTTTGATCCCATGATGATAGGGATGTTGCAAAGGTTGTAACTGTAAAAGTAACTTTTTTTCAGTGCCTTTTTAACTTTGAACGGTCACTAAATGAACTGTTGTAAATCGAGGACTACCTGCATTACTGGAGACACACAAGCATATATACCAGGGGTGTCAAACTCAATTTCATTGAGGGCCGCATCACATTGCGGTTATCCTCGGGGGGGCAGGTGGGTGTGGCCAGGGTGGGTGCGGCCTACTGGGTGGGCATGGCCACCTCTACGTCATTCGCTTCAAGGGTGCCTGTGGTGGCCTGGGCAGGAGTGGGACAGATCTGAGGGTCTCTGACAGAAGGGGGTGAGACCAGGGAAGCACCAAGGCATAGTCCACTGGAAGAGCCTGTTGAAACCCCTCCCCCGGAGCCCATCAAGCTGGATATATGAAGTAGGCGAGGGCCATTTGCTGGCCACTTCCAGGCAATGGTGCATTTCTTCATTCCTCACAAAGGGTGACACCTCCCCAGCATGAACCCAGGGGGCGGGGCCGACGCAACAGGGGCTGGTTCCTCGCTGTTTCCAGACAGCCCTGTGGAGTTAAGAGTGAATGGTTTCAGCATAGATGGCCACCACAAAATTGTACATTGGCTCCCGGCTGGCCTGGGCCAGGACCAAGGCAGTGGGGGCCATTCCCTCACTGTTTCCAGGATGGCTTCGCAGGCCACATGAAACCACGTCGTGGGCTGCATCTGGCCCCCGAGCCTTGTGTTTGACATGTCTGGTATATACAGACAGCGAGATATTGATAGTTACATCACCCAGATCAATCCCACCTTTGCATACCATATTGCTTTTTTCCTTCAAAAGAAGACCAATACCAATAGGTACAAAGTATTTTCTGCCTTCCTATGATTGACACACAATGACAGGAGTCAAACATAGCTATTATTTTGGAAAGCAGCTGAAATTTCCTGAGTGGTACCATAAAGCAAAGTGAACAACCAAGAACCTTTCACACATTTTGAATTTCTACTCTCATAATGTTGGGGGGGGGCCGCAATGGTTCAGTGGTTAAGATGCTGAGCTTGTCAGTTGAAAATTGACAGCCCATGTTCAAGACCAGAGTGCTGTGCAACGGGGTGAGCTCCTATTCTTGCCCCAGCATGAACATGTGAGTAGATAAATAGGTAGCACTTAGGTAGGAAGGTAATAGTGTTCCATGTTTCATCACATGCTCTGTGCTGCAGCATGATGTCATGCTAGCCACATGACCACGGAAATCTCTTCAGACAGCACTGGCTCCCTTGGCTAAGAAACGGAGATGAGCACTTACTCCTAGAGTCAGGCACAACTGGACATGGGAAATCTTTATCATTACTCCCATGATACATAGTCAATGTGGCTAGTGGCAAGGGATTCTGGGCTTAGCCATTCAAAATCTCTGGAGGCTATCAAATTGCCTGTTCCTGAACCACAGAAGTTTGAATATGAATTGGAAAGGAAAATGTGTTCAACAAGGCAACCCAAACCCTCGTTGCTACCATTATATTGTATTGTTATAATATGCTTTATGCTTTATTAATCCATAAACAAGGCAGTTTCTTCTCTGTTACAAATACCAAAGCATTTGAAATCTACATTTGACTGACAAGGGAAATGGAGTGGGAAAGCAGAGGAAAGAGGTTTGAAAATGTTATTAGAACACTCATCATTGAATTTGTTGCCTTAACAAAAGGTCTTAGCAAAAACAAGAAGAAGTTGCATTCAGACAATTCGTCAAGGCAGTTGCTAGATGATTGGGAATCGGTGAACCGTTTCACTTTTCTCCCTTCCTGCAGCTATCTTACTTTCTTTCTGTCTTACAATTATTTGTAATGTATCTGCTCAAATGACTCCATAGCTTGCATCTATTTCTTGATACTATAATATTTTTAAATATCAATTCTTCAAATCAGGGTGTCAAACCAAGACAAAATCATGGCTAGAATAACTTGCTCTAAGGACTTTTACTTATTTGAATTATTGGTATAACTGAATAATACATTAGATGCAGGATATCTAGTCATTTTGGACTTATATAGAGGAAGACAGATTCTGATTGAATGCTACAGAAAGCATTTGAAAATAAAGAGAACTTCACCAATAGAACCATACCAGAAGGAAGCAATATCCAACTAGATATAGTCAATGGGGTTCTATAAATTTCCTACACTCAGAAGAGCCCCTTTCAAATCTTCCAAATTCAATTCCTGATGGACAGTTGATTGATCCAAATAGTTTTCTTGGCAATCGTACAAAATTAATTTACTACTGCTTTCTTCAGGTTTTTTTTACTTTCCCATCTAGTTCACAACTATAGAGTTTCTCAGTGATTTCCTATTGAAATATTATCCCGATCCAAACCTGATTAGCTTTTTTTAAGTTCTGCCAACGTGTCAATTTTCAACTCTTCAGTTCAATTAATGATTCTACAGTTCTTTGCTTGACTCCATTGTATAATGTAACCTTTCTTTTTAGTTTTTTTTTTAAATCTCGCCTTTGTTATTTTTTAAATAAATAACTCAGGGAGCAAACATACCTAATACTCCCCACAACAACCTTGTGAGTGAGGTGGGCTGAGACAGAAGGACTGGTCCATGGGTAGCCTGCTGGCTTTAATACCTAAGAAGGGAATAGAACCCACAGTCTCCTGGTTTCTAACCTGATGCCTTAACCACTGCACCAAACTGGTTCTCTTATACTAATCTACTTAATTCCCATTAAAATAAGGTAAATTATTTTTATAAAGGATGGAAGAAAAACCTATTCAGAAGCCTTAAAGACCTGAGGAGTTAAAAACCATCCAAATAAATCTGAAATGTACATTAATTCATTTAGACATATGCAAATGTATTATTTGCCCATTGGCCAACTTTGAAGTTTCTGGAGAGAAAAAACTGTCATTGCCAGAAAACCAAACTATCTTAAAGTGAACTATGCTAAAACTAATTGAAAATATAACCCAGAGTGTGTGATCTTTCATTATCTATACTATCTATATAAAATGCAAGAATCAGGATCGTATTTCTCCTGAAACTTGAGATTACATAAAATATTTTTCTAATCTATAAAGATGGCTGGTAGAGATCTAAAGCAAAAATTATCATAGCTTTTTAAATCCTGGGGGCCTTTCATTAATTTTTACTGTTATGGCCACAAAAAGAAGTCTCTTAAGGATTTAGCTTAACCTTTTTTTTATTTTACATCAATCCATCTAACCAACAGATGAGTGCTTGAACTAATTTTGCTAACAGCTAGGAATTCAGAGTAATAAATGTGCATTCGGTTAGAGAAAGCACCAGTATCAAATTATGACTCAGGTCAGCCATGAAATTGAAGTTGTATTTATTTTGGATCATTCTGTGCTAACAAAGTCTCTTTTTCTTCATGGCTGGATCTGAATTTTGAAATTATATCTGAGGTTAGAGAAGCTCTAGTACATGTTGTGTCACTAACAAAATAGACATAGGTAGAGCAAGCCTCAGGAAATAATAGTCATGTGTCAGCTCAAGAGGAAAGCAGTAGTTTCCTTGTTATGAATAAAACATTTTTAATATCACTTTCATTTCTCAAGTCCTGAAACCCAGCAATATCTCATAATCTTTAATCAGACTATTTCTATTTGGCTTTAGTATCCTTGCCTGGCACATGACCGGGGGACAGCCACAGACACGGTATAAATAACAGGGTTGTAGAGAGCAAAAGATTGGAGTGCAGAGCACAATAAGAAGCTCCCTGCTGGGTTGAGATCATACATTCAGATTCAGGTCAGTTGCCAGTACTATATGCAGAGAACATAATCCTGCCCAGTCAAGCCCAGGAAGGCTTTTTCCAACCAGAAGCCATATTAAGCTGTTGCAGGAAAAACAAACTAACCATTTTGTGTCACAAATCTTTGTAGACTGCAATCTCTAGGAATAGATACAATTTTATGTGGGAAATCACACACACTTATAGATATATGGGTGGTAGAAGATAGACTGTAACTAGATCAGAGTGAAAAATAGAGGCAGAAGTAAGGGACATTAACATGTTAGAACAGAGGTCATGAAAAGGGACTGTTAAAAGAAAATCTTGATCCATTCCAAACTGGCTTTGAAAGAAAAACAAAAACAGGACAGTTACTTGAAGCAGAGAAGATGTTAAATTGGCTTAAGTAATCTTTTGTCTTATGGCCTGGAGTTTATCGGAAGGTCAGGTAGGAAACAGAGGAAAGGTGACATTGGGAGGGGGATAGGCTTTTTTTTTAAACAAATTTTATTGGTTTTTCCATTTTACAAACAAGTGCTTAAGAAACAACGTGGTGGCAGGGCAATCAATTGTCCACAAAACAAAGTCATACTCATAAAGTTCAGATTAAGTCATTAAAAACCTCCTCTCTTTTCCCTCTAATGACATATTATATTCAAATTGATATATTTCAATACAACTAAATCAATCATAACAATCCTCAATAATCTTTCAACTAAATATATCCACAAATCCAGATCCTGTGTTAAGTTTGACTATTTCATATGCTATATTTCATATTTCTAATCTAAATACCTAGTTAACACTTCGGGAGTCTCCCCATAACCTTTTCTCTTAACATATTCAATAAACATTTATTAATATCATTTCTTCTTTTTTCCTATTCCTCTTCCATTACAAAATGACTATCAGTTCTAATAAGAAAAGAAAATATTAGTTCAAATCAGAAAGGAAAAAGAAGAACAAAGAAGAAAAAAAACAACAAAACAAAAAAAAGAAAAGAGAAAAAATACCTTTCTATTTCTATTATTCTTTATAATCTAACAATCATTCCCTCAATATCTGTATCACATTTCTTTAATGTCCTCCCATAGTTACTGTTGTGAGTGTCTCTAGACCGGCTGGGGACATATCAGAGGATGACGAAGCACAACCAGGCCCCTCTGGGTATTTTCCCCTCCCGGCAGCCGAGCTAGACAATGAGGAGATTTGTATGCAATCTGAGTCAGACTCTCAAAGTGATGAGTCAGATTTGGAACAGGAAGATAGATGGCTTGATCCGAGATTCCGAAGGTTTGATAGGCGGAGGTGTCAGTTAAGTGGAAAAAGGAAGTGACGTATTGAAAACTATATTAGAAGAGGAAGAAGAGACTAATTCTTTGTCACGAGCAACGTTAATATCAAGAGGCAGTCTGATGCATCACCGAGTTCGTTTGAACTCAGTTTTCTGGTGTTCTTGAAATCTACGGAAGATTAATGAAGTCTTGGACAATGTGAGATAAAGAGTGAGTTAATTGGAAGGTGGGAGAATGTTTAAACTAAATGTACATATATCAGACTTGGCCGTTCCGGCCAACAAACTGCCAGCAGCTTGCTTTGAAGTGAATCTTTTGAAATGTGTTAAATAAAACTCTTAAAGAAATATTTATGTGGATTTTACTAAGCTGAGAAGGGCCAGATACAACAGTTACTATATCCAAAACTTGTTAATACATAAATAAAACAACTTATTGTTAAATTGAAACCTTTAGTTAATTTTTATTCAATCTAACCTCTTATTTAACTGTCTTAAGCCATAAATCAATCCATATCTAATAAGCCGTTTAAACCCATTACATAAAACCATAAGTCACATTCTTAAATCTTATTCTAGCTTTCCTTTTATGCCAAACCGGTTTCCATAACAAGGCCTGTATATCAATGAACAAGTCACTCTTTATGCCTTGTAGTATCCTTTGAATCAAACAGAGACATCCTGTTTTCCATTTTAGAGACCTAGCTCCTTTGTAAGTTATCCCTTGTTGTTTTGAGAAGTCAAATCTCCACTTTTGAAGCTGTTGAATAGCTGGCTCAATTGTGTCCAACTTTGTAGATGGTAATTGTTTATCCAAGCTACAATAGTTCTCAGATCGTTAGGCTTGTCTGTCCATTTCTGTTGGTTTTAAGGTTGCAAGTGGTTTAATTGCAATCCTTTTTAGTTCCTCGGAGATCTCATCAGCATGCATGTGAAATAGGATAGAATCTTCTTTACCTTCAGTTAGTCTTGCTTCTGTTGTTTTTTGGTCTATAGAGTGCTCAGATAAGGTCTGAGAGTCAATTTGTAAATTCAAAGCAGAATTTCTGTTTTTTATTTCCATAGTAAATTATTTTATTTGCAAACATATTTCATCAGTAGCTTCGTAAAGTTTTTCCAGTATAAGTTTATAGTCAAGTTGAACCAAGGGTTGCTCCATTTCAAAATAATTAGAAACAGTCTGTATCATTTAGTAGAGGCTATGTTCAGAAAACATTTAATCAATGTCCACCCCCACCAGTACAGCTGTTAATTTTCTTTGTATTTTCCCTTTTATGGTAATCTGAAAGTCAAGGTCAGTCTGATCATCAGCAAGAAAGAAAAAAGTTGCAATTTTAACTTTTTCCACAAGGTGTCCTCAGTTCAATGTAAAATCTTCTCCCATAGACCAGGAATCTCATAAACAAGAACAGGAAGCACAGGGGAAAAAAGAATTCAAGTCCAATAGCAGATTCAATATTAAAAAGTTTTCCAAGACCCCAAAGTGAAGAGAAAAAAAATAAAAATAGAAAAAGAAAAAAAAGTCACGTTAAATTAATTCAATCCATAAGCTTCTTTTTCCCACACTCACCAACGCCGCCTTCTCAGAGCAGGGAAATGATTTTAAAAGTGCTTTTTACAGGCACAAAAAAAGGAGAGCCAAGAGAGGAAAGGGAAAAAGTCTCACCCGGCTCAGCCATGGTGGTTCCTGTGCTTAGATGTCCTTCTGACTTCTGGTTACAGTGGCAAGGTGAACGGCCATTTTACTGGCCGTTCTTTCCACCATCGGCCCAAAAAAGCAATCTCGGTCCCTGGAAGAAGCTGCCGCTCTCCCAAGGACGACGAGGATCTCCTCACCAGTAGCCGCCCCTCCAAGGCGGCTTTTCAACCCAATTAAGGGTCTACCGGCAGCAGAGAATCAGCTGGTGAGGAGAGCAGTCTCCTCGCACAGCTGCGAGCGCCGCAATCCAGAACCAGAAGTCGGGAGGGGGATCGGCTTTGATCTTCTTCCCACAAAGCATTTTCTAGACTTTTAGCTCCGATAAATTAGCAGTAGTGATTCACAAAGAATGATGAAGTGGGCAGTTATAAATGTGGGTGGTATAAATGTTACACTCCTGGATTTTGAGACAATGTAAAATATGATTCTGACAAATCTAGTAATGGTCCATGCTCACTACTGCAATAAAACTGTCACCTTATTTTTAAGATGACAGTAATTATTATTATTATTATTATTATTATTATTATTATTATTATTATTATTTACAATTTTTATACCGCCCCCCCTCCCGAAGGACTCGGGGCGGTGTACAGCCCAATTAAAACAACAACACACAAAAATTAAAATTATTAAAAATAAATTAAACAATTTGGCCTAATATTTAAAAACCCAACTAAAAACACAATCCCCTAAAAACAGTTATGGCCATTGTTGGAGCTGGAGCTATCATCCCAGGCTGGCTTGTCGGAATAAGTATGTTTTTAATTCTCGACGGAAGGAACGCAATTCCGTCATCATACGGAGTTCGGGGGGGAGCTCGTTCCAAAGCGTTGGAGCTCCCACAGAGAAGGCCCTCCCCCTGGGGGTCGCCAGCCGACATTGTTTGGCCAACGGCACCCTGAGGAGACCCTCTCTGTGGGAGCGTACCGGACGGCAGGAGGTATTTGCTGGCAGAAGGCGGTCCTGTAGATATCCGGGTCCGATGCCATGGAGCGTTTTAAAGATGGTCACTAACACCTTGAACCGCACCCGAAAGGCCACCGGCAACCAGTGCAGCTCACGCAGGAGCGATGTTACATGGGAGCGCCATGGCGCCCCGGTCATTACCCGTGCGGCCGCATTCTGGGCCAGCTGAAGCCTCTGGGTGCACCTCAAGGGGAGCCCCATGTAGAGAGCATTACAGTAGTCCAGCCTGGAAGTGACGAAGGCATGAGTAACTGTGCATAGCGAGTCCCGGTCTAGGAAGGGACGCAACTGGCGTACCAGGCGAACCTGATAGAACATCCTCCCGGCCACGGCCGTCAAATGGTCCTCTAAAGACAGCCATGAATCCAGGAGGACTCCCAAATTGCGAACCCTTTCCACGGGGGCCACTGTTTCACCCCCAATGGACAACGAAGGAGTCAATTGACTAAACCGGGACGACGGTAGCCACAGCCACTCGGTCTTGGAAGGGTTGAGCTTGAGTCCGTTCTTCCCCATCCAAACCCGGACGGCCTCCAGGCACCGGGTCAGCACGGCAAGAGCATCGTTGGGGTGGTTCGGCGTGGAAATGTACAGCTGAGTATCATCAGCGTACAGATGGTACTCCACACCAAAACCACGGATGATCTCACCCAGTGGTTTTACATAAATGTTGAACAGTAGGGGCGAGAGGACCGACCCCTGAGGTACCCCACATACGAGGGGTCTCGGGGTCGATCTCTGGCCCCCTGTCAACACAGACTGCATCCGGCCGGAGAGGAAGGAGGAGAACCACCGCAAAACAGTGCCCCCCATACCTAACCCCTCCAACCGTTGCAGCATGATACCATGATCGATGGTATCAAAAGCCGCCGAGAGGTCCAATAGCACCAGAGCAGAGGAACAACCTCTGTCCCGGGCCCGCCAGAGATCATCCACCAACGCGACCAATGCTGTTTCCATGCTGTAACCAGGTCTGAAGCCCGACTGGTATGGATCCAACTATAGCGATTCCTCCAGGTGTCGCAGGAACTGTCGGGCATTATCACTCACTGTCAGTCTTGAGAACCAGGAAGAAACAAATGTAAATGATCAGTGTGACATTCAAAACCATCATTGTGAATATTGCCTACTTGGTCTTTAAACAGAAATATGCCTAAAATCTTCTTTAAAGCATTGGTTGTTGGACTAGGAACAGGAAAGCCCTACTAGGAGATTGTGAGCCAGACACTCCCTTTCAGCCCTAGGAAGAAGGCAATGGTAGACCACTTCTCAAACTGTTGCCTAGAGATAAGATAAGATAACCTTTATTGACATTTTTTTTACTGCGGGTACACATCAAAAATTAAATCAAACAGCACACATCAAAAATTAAATTTAGTTGCCCGCTCTCAAAGTGAAACACATACACACACACCTAAACATACTATATACAACATATGTATAGACCCACACCCCTACATATACATAACAAATAAATATTAAATACTCTCTATCTTGAATATAATACTAGGAAACTTCAAACCAGATTAAAAGGTAACATCACCACAAAATATTACAAAATTAGGACTCTGTATGGTCTTCAAAGACTAGGGCTTGGCTTAGGTCAGTTTGTCTTTGTGTAGCCTTTGTGGGTTATAATCATTTCAAGAGAAAAATTCATACCATTTGTGAAACCAAAAGGGACTACATGCTGTTTGCAGGGGAGAAAACCTAGATAGATCTTTCGTGTAATTTGATATATTGTTGTTAAATATATATATAATAAGAGCTGGTTTGGTTAGTGGTTAAGGTACCAGGCTAGAAACCAAGAGTGATTTCTAGTGCCACAGATAATCTAATGAAATATTCAGTTATAATACAAAAGACACAAAAGAAAACCAGCATCCCCCAAATCTTCCCAAGAATTGAGAATAAATGGCTCAAGGTTACCCAGCACTGAGCCAAAAGGCTGACCTTAAGCCATTTACTCTCAATTCTTGGGAAGATTTTGGGGATGTTGGGGTTTTTTTTATGTGTGTCTTTTGTATTATAACTGAATATTTTATTAGATTATTTGTTCACTATATTATTTTTGCTCGTGTGTGTGTGTCCAACTAAAAAGAGATTTTGCATGTATTGAGATAGTAAAAATATTTGAAGAACTATTGAACTTCATAAGCATATAGGGCTTTTTCACAAGAGGAAGCAGACTTATTAAAATAAAATAAAGTAAATAATGGGCTAAAAAAACATAGATAGTAATCTTTGGGGGATTGGGCATGCTTATGAAATTTGGAGATGTCACAGCCATGCCTACAAAATTGGCTGCTTTGGAAAGACGTCTGACAATTCACAAAATGATTGCCATATTGGATGTATCTAGTCATCCAATGTAACCACTTGCCCATAATTACAGTATGTAGCTTGTAGTTAGGGAGTGCAGTGATTAGGAAACCAATAGAAGGAACTATTTATAGCTCAGGTTGAGCTATGGGGTCCTTGGTGCTCTCTGAGCTTGGTGGTTTTCTTGCAGATGTTTCACTACCAAACTAGGTGATGTCATCAGTGCTAGCAACAGTGCTAGCAACTAGAAACATCTGCAGGTAAACCACCAAACTCAGAGAGCACTAAAGAACCCACAGTGATTAGGATCTCGCAAGTTATCATAGCGTTTCCCAATAATAGATTTTATTTATTCTTTTGATAATCTTAGCCTTTTAAAAATAGGAAGGGGGCAGGAAACTCTTAAACTACTTTCGAGGAATCTAAATGACCATGCAATAGTTTCAGTTTTGGTGTTTATAATTAAAATGCTGAAGTTTCATAGCTGCTTTGGACTAGTGTTCTGGTTTCAGCCAGCAAAACATCTGCATTTGGTAATCCTTGATATCTGCCCTTTTGAGAAAAACCATAGATATTATTCAACCGCTGTAATGATCAATGTGCAGATAGGATTGTTGGTTCTAACACAAATCCTCTGATGGACACCTGAGTATTGGAAACCAGGCACTTAAACTAAATAGTTCTGTAAATGGGTGGTTTTTCTCTCAAGTTGTTGATCTGAAACTTCTCCTTACTTTCTGAAACACTTTTACAAGTGTTATACAGTTTGAAGGTTTTCTCTGCTATCCAGAATGCCAAACAACCCTGTCTATCATTTTGAGTGTTTCTTGAATAAAATGAATGCAAAGTAAGGACATATAGATATCTGATGAAATCACTAATATTTGCTATCAACTATGATAAGAAAACAGGTTTCTTGCACATTGAAAGTGAAATGCTGCTGTATGGTATTGTTTTAACTAAGGACTGACCTCTAATTAGCAAGTACAAATGGGTTTTCGTACTAGATATTCACATACAATTTATATTTGCTCTTTAAACCCAAGTTATAACTTGCAAATGAAAGAATAGTGTCTATTCTACTCCAATCCCAGTCTAACACCATTATCAGTATACCTTAATCACACTAGTCCAGTGGTGGGATTCAGCCAGTTCACACTGATTCGGCAGAACCGGTAGCTAAATTTTGTTGAGTTTGGAGAACCGGCTTAATGCACAGTGCTTCTGAAAGTCCAGTCTAGGCCTCGGAGGTCTGGAGGAGGCCTCCCAGGCCTAGAACGGCCTGCCGGAAGTTCGTGGATGCCACTTCCAGAAGTCCGTTCTAGGCCTCGGAGGCCCAGGCCTGCATCCAATAAGAGAACCGATTTTTTTAGGTATTTGAATCTCACCACTACACTAGTCAAATATCTCAAAGAAGAGTTGGGTTGAAATCAATCTATGATTCAAGACTTCTTGATGATCTGAGCCTATTTAAGTCTCCCCTTAAGGCACTGGAAGAGAGAAATTGCTGCCGAGATAGGTGACCATTTGCTTTGATCCCCTGCAACTATTTCAAGCTCTTTTAGCTTTGAACACAAACAGTTACCACAGGACACAGCATTAAAGTGCAATTGCCAACTTCCTAGACATATTTCCTAGTTCCTGTTAGAACTGTAAGTTTGTGACACCTGGAATGCCACAGGTTGTTTACCACTGGTTTAAAATCAAATTTACCCTACTATTGTTAATTTATAGAGAAAATGCATTCCAACATGACATTTTTCATGAATTATTAATATGAAGCACGTAAGTTACCATGTTTATGAAATATTAATTGCATTCAATTTTATATTATGGCAACCCTCTATATCTCAGCACCGCAATAGAATCAAACATCATTGAAGAAGGCATGGTCACAAAGGGTAAGTTCACACGTGAATGAGGTCTGTCGATTTTACTTGTTTGTTTATTTATCTTTATATATTTGTCAAATTTATATAGTTACCCATCTGAAAAGTCTGACTCTGGGCAGTATACAATAAAAATAGAACAACTAAAATAAAACTTTAGAATTGATTAAACAATTAAAATATCAATATAACTAAAACCATGGGAGAGTGCTTTCAAGATCTTACGTGAAATATAGTCATTTCACAGGCATCCTATTTCCAGGCAATTCCCAAGCTTGCTGACAAAACCAAGTTGCATAGGTGACTGTATAAATGGAATAAATAAATAATAACTCAAGTTGTTTTTTCTGATATGTGATACTCCTTAGCCAAGACTCTGTCACCTTTTACAATGGAAGTTTTCTTACCCTCCCCCCCCTTTTATTTTTTAGCCTTTGGGTCAGTATTAGTCCCTGCAGTTTTTGGGCAGGATTTTGGAAATGGTTTGCCAATGCTTCCTTCCTCAGCTGGAAAAAAAAATGGCTGGCCCCTACTAGCTTTGTGCCTAAGACAGGACTATAATTCACAGCCTTCTGGTTTCTAGCTTGGTGCCTTAATCACTACACAAGACTGACTCTATATTCTAGAAGTTTTGAGGATGATCTAGTTGCTATATTTCTGGCTGAAATACATGATTTACATTGTTTGTATAATAGAATCTAGATTGCTTGTATAATATAACCCAGTTGTCCTCCAACTCTTTACCAGTTACAGATAACTAGCATGCATCTTGCTCAGGAAAACAAATGCCATAATAAATGAGCTTGCCTTTGAGGTATCTGAAGGCTCTTGATTTTATCTGTGTTACATAACAACTGCCTTACCTCAATTGAAGCAACATGTTCCATTTTAATAAATGTTTGTGGTATGCCATTCGGATTTCTGTTTAGGAGACTCTCTTCATTCAGTTGTCTCATCTTGCTCTGCTTCTGTCTGTGCAAATCAGCCCATGCTGACTTCATTTCCACCACCACCCCTTTTTTTTGAAAGCCCTTGTGAGTTTTTAAGAGATACTGTATGTGCCATTATTCAAGAAAAATCTTGGCATGAAAACATCTGGTCGGTTTTAGAAAGGCACCTTCATTCATAACTTTAAGCACTTACTATAGATTATTGTCAAAACAGTCAGAAATATTATTTCCTTTTAAATATATATATATATAAATAGGCCTCTGAGTCAGTGTTTCTCAACCTTGGCAACTTTAAAATGTATGGATTTCAATTCCCAGAACTCCTCAGCCAGCCATGGGAGCTGGGAACTGAAATTTACATCTTAAAATGCCAAGGTTGAGAAATATTGCCTTGTCTCTTGCCTGATTTAGGATAACTTGGTCATTATGAGAGAGAGGGAGGGAGGGAGGGAGGGAGGGAGGGAGGGAGAGACTGGCATCTGTTATAGGCAGCAATAAAACTGTTCTGATGATCCATCTTGTTTTGGGCAAGGCTAAAAATTCTTGAACTGAAACATAACAATAAATCAGGCTGACAGGAATATTATAGACGTTATCTCTTGAAGTAGTGCTTCCTAGCCAATATTCTTCATTTGTCTTCTCTATGCTGCCTGTCAGGCAGTGGATCTGTCATTTCTGCAGCTATCGGCCATGAAGAAAGTGAAGCTATGCACATCCCTGTCTTTAAAGTGAACTGAACTTTTCTGCAGTTTAAATTGTGTATTGACAAAATTGTATTTCTTTCTCCTAGATATATAGTGTATGGAGCGTCAACACAGAAGGACTGCCTCTTTTTGGAAGATCAAGGTAGAAACCATTGAAATAT
This sequence comes from Bothrops alternatus, assembly GCA_034064705.1. NCBI lineage: Eukaryota > Metazoa > Chordata > Lepidosauria > Squamata > Viperidae > Bothrops > Bothrops alternatus. The sequence goes on along the minus strand of JARGCV010000007.1, from coordinate 6,630,704 downwards.
TTTTTGTCACTTATAGATAGACCAAATATTACATTTTTAAAATCGGTGACAAAGGACATTTTTAGTGTATGTGTGTGTGTAAAAGCATACATTTTAGTGTATGTGTGTGTGTAAAAGCAGATAAAAAGGAGGAATTTTTTTAAAAAGCAGAAAAAAATGGAAAGTGTCTGCCATTCCCTTCTTACACAGGGAAGGAACGATGGCTCTGGGTAGAAATGCAAGTGTTTTTTTTGGGGGGGGGGAATGGAGCTCACAGCCTTCAGATACAGCCATCTCTGTCTGCTTTAATAGGAAATGTATAGGAATTTCCCCAAATGATGATTAGTGAAATGGAGAACAGGGAATCATCTATGACAGAGATGGGCAGTTCCAAAATGGGATAGGATAGGATAAGGACAGCGTTAGATAGATAGATAGATAGATAGATAGATAGATAGATAGATAGATAGATAGATAGATAGATAGATAGATAGATAGATAGATAGATAGATAGATTCCATTCCTTGATAAAAACAGGATTTTTAAGAGTGGTAGATCAGCCTCCTTGCCTGGATAATTTCCCTTTCCTCACTTTCCCTTTCCAGAGTTACCCATTCCTCTGATAGTATCTCATCTTCTTGTGGAAACCGAAAGAAACTTTTACGATTTCCTGGGGCAGCAGAGAAGTTTTTAATATGTGCACATGGTTCAGAAGTAGTTAACAGAACATTCTGAACCCCGAGGGGGGGTTCACTCTACAGTTTTATAGCTTTCCATTCTCAGGAACAAAGGAGCTCACATACAATTCTCAGAAACAAAGAAACACGCATGCAAATCTACAATGTATTTCATCTTGGGTTAGTTCCCATGGACATGCAATGAAGGAAGTTATGCTTAATACATTGTTGCTGAACTCAGTGTGCTTTTGGGTTAGTCATATATTTGCTGACACAGCTTTCTTCTGTGATTATACAGACACATCTATTTTGCTTTAGTGATTTTTAGTGATTTTTCATTATCATTATTATTATCTCAATTTTCATCTACCTCATTATTTCCCCCCTTTGGAAGTTTTCCAGCTTAAACTTCCATTATTCTACATCGGATTCAGGTTCTTGAGCAGGTACCATCTGATATTCCCATAAGGCTAACATTGTTTCATGTTTAGCTGTTAATTGGGCGGTACTTTCTGAAATCCTTCGAATCATTGCTATCAAACATGGGATTAAACAAGGAATCAAAATACATCCTAGAATTAACAAAACTGCTATAACTATGATGGTTTGTAGACCTGGTAACTTTGGCCACCATCCAGAAAATACATCTTCTAAATTAAATCCTTTCCAGGTTTGCACCGGAACATGTGCTAATTTGATCATCTTGTCAGTTATACTTTTCAATACTTTTCCACTTTTCTTTTATTCCAGGAACCAACTGCCATTCTTAACTGTGAGAGTCACTAAATTACAGTTATCTGTTCCACAGGAATCTGCTTTTGTTTCATTCTTTTCAAACAAGATGTGGTCCATCTCTTTTGGGTCTTGGGTATGCCACTTAATACATGACCACCACTTACATTTGACCGCAGAGACTTCACATCCATCTGGTGGGCACAAGTACTTATGGTTTGGGATATATCTGTGGATATTACTGATTCCTCCACAACCATATGTTGCAGCCCAATAATTAGCTGCTTTGCAAACATCAAAGGTGACGCTAAAACTGGAGTCTGGGTTGGATTTCCAGTGTGAGATCCCTAATAGTGCCTTGTCCTTATAGCTACTTCTTGTTCTATGTGTTTTTATTTGTAAGGCCCAACGATCTGGATCAGACTTGGGATTATAACACTGATCTTGGGCTCCTTTTCTACACACCTTGTATGTGGTTCTGTTGTATGTACAAGAGCTAGGTGAGCTATCTTGGCACCCTTCTGGTTTTATTGTATGATAAATCAAAGTTTTGGTTATCTGGTTTCCTTGTTTGGTAGTCTTAATGCAGTTTTGACAACCGTGGTTTCCCTGTGTATTTGTTATTTCTTTGTGTGTGGTACTCAATATTTTATTATAGGGTTTTTGCATTATGACCTCTCGTGTAGCCTTTGCAATGATTTGTGTAGGAATGTGTATGTATATTCCCCATATTAAATAACTAACAGGTATGATGAGCTGTTGAATCCTCATATCTTCCACCGTGCGTAGAGAGACAGCGTCCGGAGTGTCTCAGCAAGGTTGTTCTTCACACCGTGTGTTGAGAACCCGTTGCCGGTAGGGTTCGACAGGGTGTATTTCTTGTAAACTTCAATACCAAAGGTTTGTCAGTCTTATCCACCTTGTAAGTTACTGGATCTGCAGGTGCAGCTGCTTTCAATCTACTCCAGTGGATCCAGGATTTTCCCTCCAAGGTTTTCACTGCCAAAGGAGAACACATAACAACAGTATACGGTCCTTTCCATCTTGGGCTCAAGGGATCTGATTTCCAGTGTTTCACCCACACTCTGTCTCCTGGTTTGAACCCATGTGTTGCTGTAACTACTGGAGGGGGTTGTTGTTCCATTATATAATGGCGCAAGTTTGAAACAGCCAAATTATGAAGCTGTAACTGATGTAACAATTTCTGTTGGTCTATCCCACCTTTATGAGCCAAGTCCGGCCAACCCTGACTGTCAGGTTTAAATAAACAAGGGGGACGGCCAAACATGAGCTCATAAGGACTAAGTTGTAATCTAGTGCGAGGGGCCAGTCTGATTGCGTACAAAACCATAGGCAAAACATCTGGCCAATGAAGATGAGTTTCCAAACAAAATTTGGTAATAAGTGTCTTAATTGTGCGATTAGCTCGTTCTGCTTTTCCAGCTGATTGAGGGTGGAAAGAACAATGAAATCTCCATTTGATTCCTAATGCTTGGGCTAAAGACTTATTGATTTGGTGTACAAATTCAGGACCATTATCTGATGAAATCCTAGAAGGGCAACCAAACCTAGGAATAATCTCTTTCAGAAATATTCTGGCAACCTGTATAGCTTTCTTATTTACAGTTGGAAAGGCTTCAATCCATCCTGAATAGGTATCAATTATAACTAACAGAGCTATGTATTTCTTACTTCTAGGCATATCAGTGAAATCAACAACAACATAGTCCATTGGAAAATAGGCGATTGGTTGTTGACCAGGTGGTAGTACTGGTCCTTGACGTGCATTGGTTTGGGCACAAGTGGAACACTGAGAACATACTTGTGCTGTTAGTGAAGAAGCAAAAGGAAGATAAAAAAAACGTTCAAGCTGTTGTAATAATGCAGTTTTTCCTAAATGATGTTGCTTATGGGCTTGAAAAATAAGTGGGCAGGCTAGTGCAAGAGGAACAGCGATGCGTCCATCGGGAAGTGTGTACCAGCCTTTAACTAGTTCAGCTTGTACATCCTGTTTCAATTTTTGGGTTTCCTCCTGTGTATATGTAGGATCAAGTTGTTCTAAGTAAGTGTCTAAATACATGAACCTAGTAACATCTGAGTTGAGAGGGGGGCCTTCCCACGCAGCTCTTTTGGCTTCTTTGTCTGCTTTCCTATTGCCCTGGGTAATAAGGCTAAAGTCTTTTTGATGTCCAGGACAATGAATGATTGCAACTTTAGATGGCAACTGTGCTGCCTTGATAAGTCTTTTAATCAAAGTTGCATATTGGATAACCTTGCCTGTTGAGTCCAAATATCCTCTTTCTCTGTATATTTTAGCGTGAGCATGTATAGTCAGGAATGCATATTTACTATCTGTATATACATTTAAAGTCATTCCTGCAGCTATTTCTAATGCTCTGGTTAAGGCATATAATTCTGCAAATTGTGCACTTGCTTGGCTAGGTAACTGTGCTGACTCCACAATTGAAGTTTGAGAAACAACTGCGTAGCCAGAATACCTAATTCCTTGATCCATAAAGCTGGATCCATCAGTGAACCACTGGAAGTCTGGATTGTGCAAGGGTTGATCTGTAAGGTCAGGTCTGCAAGAATATTGTAGCTCTATTGTTTGTATGCAGTTATGCACAGGCCTAGTTGAATCTGGTATTGGCATTAAAGTGGCTGGATTTAAAGTCGAACTTTGTTGCAATGTGACTTGTGGATTTTCTAATAAAAAGGCTTGTATCTTATGCATCCTTTGATTGCTGATCCATAAATGTCCCTTATTGTCAATAATTGTCTGCAGTGCATGGCTAGTATAAACAACTACTGGAGCTGAAAAGGTTAACTTGTTTGCCTCCTGCAGTAACAACATAACTGCTGCTAGAATTTTTAAACATTGTGGCCAACCTTGCGAGGTCATATCTAGCTGTTTTGACAGATAAGCGACTGGTCGGTTCCAATTTCCTTGCTTTTGGGTAAGAACTCCTAAAGCTACATTTTGTCTCACATCGACATAAAAGTGAGAATGACCTAGATATATCAGGTAATCCTAAAGCAGGTGCTGTGATTAAAGCCTGTTGGAGCTGTTTCATTGCTTGGGTTTGTTCTTGTTGCCATAACAAAGGTTCTTTTTCTGGTCCTTTTAAAACTTGGTATAATGGTTTAGCTGTGAGAGCATAGTTAGGAATCCAAATTCTACAGAAACCTGTAATTCCCAAAAAGGCTCTAACTTCCTGTTTTGTTTTGGGTATGGGAATCTGTAGCACAGCTTGCTTTCTCTGGGGGCCCAAAGTTCTTTGCCCTTGTGATAGTTCATAGCCTAAATACATTACAGTCTTTTGGACTAACTGGGCTTTCTTTTTGGACGCTTTATAACCACAGTCTTGTAACAACTGGAGCAATCTGGATGTATTTTCAAAGCAATCCTCTTTGTTTTGTCCAGTTATCAGAACATCATCTACATATTGAAGGCAACAATCCTCTTGCCTAACTAACTTCAAATATGCAAGATCTTGGGCTAGGGCGTTACCAAAACATGTTGGCGAATTCTTAAAGCCTTGTGGTAACCTAGTCCAGGTGTATTGAGTCTTAACCTGTGTCTTTGGGTCAGCTCATGTTTGCATTTGAATGGGCTGTATATTTTCATCAAGCGCCATATTTCTTCCACTGGGTGGCGCACTTGCATTAATTGTTTGTCATGGTCAAAGGATATTGTAGCTTTTAATTTTGTAAGCAGATCTCTCCCTAATAATGCTACTGGACATTCAGGAGCATATAAGAATTGATGATTAATGATTCCTTGTCCTACTTGGCATGTTAGGGGCTCCAGGAGTGATCGGATTTGAGTTTCTCCAGATACTCCCTGAATTTGAATGGTCTGATTAGAAGTTTTGCCAATAAATTTATTTAGGACGGAACGTGTGGCTCCGGTGTCAACTAACATGGGGATAGTCTGTCCTCCCACCTGTATTTTAACAATGGGCTCTGGCGGTGGGGCCCTAGAACCCTGTCCTCTTCAGTCTTCCCATTCCATGTCAGCTAAGCCGATCATGTTTTCATCTCTTCCTCCTGTCTGACAAGGGTAGACTGGATTCCCTCTTCCACGGAAGCTTTTTCTGTAGCCTCTCTGGAAAGTCCTTCTAAATTCTCTTCCTCTTCCTCTTCCATACTGGTGAGATTGTCCCCGAGGCTGGCCATTCCTCTGGGGGCATTCCCTTTGCCAGTGTCCCTCCTGTCTACAGATGGCACATTGGTTGGGTCCAATACTCATCCCTCCCAAGGCGATGGCCAACATTTCAGCCTTTTTTTTCTCTTTCTGATCTAATTTACGTTCCTCCTCTTTGTCACGGTTACGGAACGTTTTAAGTGCAATTTCCATAATCTCTGCTACGTTTTTCCCTAAGGCACCTTCTGTACGCTGTAGCTTTCTCTTTATGTCTGGGGCACTCTGGGTAATAAATCTTTCAATTAAAAGTGGATGATGCTGTGCTAATTCCATATCAAGACCTGTGTTTACTCTATAGGCTTCTATCAGTCGGCTAAGGAATGCGGTGGGTGTTTCATTCTTCTCCTGCCAAATATGAGTTACTGCAGCATAATTAACGGGACGAATTGCTGCTTCCCTCAAAGCTTCTAAACACAAAAGTCTGTATCTTTGTAATAAAGTTTGGTGTTCAGGGTTATTAGCATTCCAGTCTGGTCTTTGTTCAACAGCCTCAGAATTTCTGTTCTCCTGACAATTAACTCCTCCATCTGGGTGTCTTCGGGCAAGTACTTTCAATTTTCCTAATCTATATTTTTCTCTCCCTTCCATGTCCAGTAAAGTAGAAATAAGCTGTTGCATATCATTCCATGAGGGGTTGTGTGTCTGTATGATATTCTCAATTAAGTCAATAATCTCTTGAGGTTTTTCTGAAAATGGGCCAAATTGTTGTTTCCAATTAAGGAGATCAGTGGTTGTAAAGGGAACATACTGGAGCATGGAAATATTGGTGTTGTCTGGTCCAGGGACCAAAACTTCTCTTAAAGGAGCTAAGTTCTCTTTTGTTTTCACCTTGATTCTAGTCCTGCTAGAAACAGGGTCTTCCTCTTCATTCTTTTGAATGGTTTCATCTGTTTTTATTTTCATTTCATCTGTTTTTATTTTTATTTCTTCTTCTGGTTGAAATTGGACTTCATTTCTTTCAACCAGAGGGGGTGGAATTGGCTGATTTATTCCTCCTTCTTCTGTTCTGGGAGCATAGGCAGGGGGTCTAACTGCCTGTAATTCCTCCCTGTCGTCATGTTTGAAAATCTTAGCTTTTGTCTGAGGCTTGGCTTTTTGGCTTGCCAAATATATCTTAGCACATTCTAACTGACACTTTGCTAACCATCGAGGCTTTTCTGCAATATTGATCTGCCATTGGTCTATGTAGGGATATTGGTCCCAATGACCATTTCCAGTCACATTTTGATGAACCCGTGCCACGAGTTCGGGATTCGCCGATCCCTCCTTGGGCCACCCTACGCCAAAGGTGGTCCATTCAGATTCACAGAATCTTTTTAACATGGCTGGATTTGGTTTTGGGTCTCCATAATCCCTAGAAAAACCCTTTTTGAAATTTTCTAACATGCACTGAAGTGGCGTCTGACCAACGCCCTTCTTTGTTTGTTTACCTCCCATCTCCTAACACACTACCAATCGACCTGTAGTGCCGGACGTTCCAACGGTCACTAAGCAGGAAATGCGATGGTTTAACCACCCACACAGTACCTACCTATTGAAGACTTAAGGATGCCTCCTTGTCTTCTAGGGGGTAATTACTCCCCTCTTCCGATCCAAATGGGATCAGGTATCCCCTTTTTACAATACTTGCCTGCAGGCGTTCCAGACCCTTTTGTTGATTTACGACCCGTCTGCTACCCCCGCGGATCCTTGACTGGAGTGCTTCGCTGATGGGTTAATTTCCCTCCCTTCCCGTCGAGGTCTCCCCGTAGACAAAGGCCACGGAGCCGGCTTGGAGATGTCGTCGTCAAAAGAGGGTAATTCCAACAGGGCAATCCGTCTTGGAAGGTCAAAGGCCTCTTCCTAAAAGTTTCCTAAAAGCTTCAGTCCCGGCGGAGAAGTCGCCATAAATCTTGTGGAAACCGAAAGAAACTTTTACGATTTCCTGGGGCAGCAGAGAAGTTTTTAATATGTGCACATGGTTCAGAAGTAGTTAACAGAACATTCTGAACCCCGAGGGGGGGTTCACTCTACAGTTTTATAGCTTTCCATTCTCAGGAACAAAGGAGCTCACATACAATTCTCAGAAACAAAGAAACACGCATGCAAATCTACAATGTATTTCATCTTGGGTTAGTTCCCATGGACATACAATGAAGGAAGTTATGCTTAATACATTGTTGCTGAACTCAGTGTGCTTTTGGGTTAGTCATATATTTGCTGACACAGCTTTCTTCTGTGATTATACAGACACATCTATTTTGCTTTAGTGATTTTTAGTGATTTTTCATTATCATTATTATTATCTCAATTTTCATCTACCTCATTAATCTGGTAGGTTATTTTACTTTTTTTTTTTTTTTGCTGTTTCTACAGAAAAGAGAACGTGTATCCATACTTGTTTCTGGGATTAAGAGCGATTTGTGGGTTGGGTGAAAATGGTTGGTATAAACTAGGCATGTCCAACCTGCAGCCCATGGGCCAAATGTGGCCCTTGACAGCTAGTAATGTGGTCCACGATAATAAAAAATATATTCTAAAAAAGGAAAATTATTTTACATCAACTATGTTATGTATTTTATATGCAGCCCAAGACAATTCGTGCAGCCAAACAAGCTAAAAAGATTGAACAACCATGGCATAAACAGAGGGAGATCAATTACTGATATAAATGGGGTACCTTATTTTTCAGGTCATTAATTATCATTAGAAGTTATTAATTTGATTATTTTTGTTCTAGTCCTGCCTTTTCTTCTTTTGGGGCGGGTGGGGAAGCATTGGAAGACAGATGAACAAACATTTGCAAGTGTTACATACATAGGATTATTTATGCATCCAGCTTTTACTGGATAACAGCTTTCTCTTTTTTTTTCTTTTTCAAATTTACAGAGCTTCCTATCTCACAAAACAACTGACTGCGGAAGTAGTTTTCAGCAGGATATGGCAATGTTAGGTTGGCAAGTTCTAGAAGCTGGATTTTGCAGGTTTCTCTCTGTTAATGTATCCTTTTTTTCTCTGCCCCATCTCCGAAGGAGTTATCAAATTCAAGGTCATCTCTCAGGAGTACATTGGTATATGGTTAGAGGATTTTTAAGATCTTTACTTCATCTTGGAGGGATGGCTATACATGTGTGAACAGATTATTTAGCAGTACAGAATGCCCCACATGTGTGATTTCAAAGTGTGTGTGCTTAACAGCTGTTTTGAAATAAATTGAACTTAAAGTTAAGTTCAATTGAACAAAAAGTCTGCTGGAGGAGCCCAAGGGCTACCACAGCCTACAATTCCGTTTCTCAAAGTGGGCAGCCAGATATTTCCTGGGTTCTCAAAAGCAAGAGTTTGAGACAGATCATCATCCACCACTGTTCCACTGCCAGTGATACTTGGAATCTGCTGCCTCCGAGGTACACTGACTTGAGATTAGAGTTGTCAAGTCCTCAGATCGGAAAATGTACAACGATGCTTCAGGTCCAGCATGGATTTATTTGCTATACCTGTTGTCAGCTCCTGCAGCTTATTCTGATCTTCCACGGTCAGCCCTTCAAGGTAGATTAGGGCAAGGTAGAGCCATGGCAGAGATTTCAGAAACATTCTTTACTGTTATAGAGTAGAATTGACAGAATCTTGAAAGCTTATCAGAGCTTTTCTCTAATTCATCTCATAACAACACCAAGTTTTTTTGGGGGGGAGGGTTTGCACACTTATTCTTTGTCAGGACTAAGTAAGTTTAGCAATTTATTCATTCTTTCCTCACTCCTAGTCCAACACCTTCACCACTCTGCTTGTTAACAAGCATTGTGAGCTCCTCAACTCAAAGGCATGCCAGCGATACTATTCTGCAATACCAGGAAAAGATTATTCCCTCAAGGATCTAACAGTAGGTAGAGCAAAGAGGTTTGATCTGAAGTTCTTTTGCCTCAAATATTGCAACATTTTCTCTTAAGACTAATGGCTTTTCAGACTTGTCCTTAAAGAAATTATTCCTTTGTGCCATCCACATTAGTGGCCACCATTCTTAAATGCAACAGGTACATATTATAAAATCTCTTCTCTCTGCCCTTTTATCATTTATCTTTGAGACATTTCAAACAGCTTCATTAGTTGTCTCCCAGTTCTAATGTTTGAAAGAGAGGGAGAAAATCCTTCAGTAGGAAGAATACCTCTCAGCCTATCAGCCCCACTGCTCCAAATGTCATTTGCTCGAACAAATGACATTTGGGGAAAAACAAGCTTGTGATAGCAACATTGGTAATAGTATGCTTCATTCTCAGGAAATGTTGAATTTGTCTCCTTTCTGGTAGAATTTAATGAAATGCTCTAATTACTACCCTTCCTCCCCCCCCCATGAAATTTGATAAGTTTGTCCCCTAATTTTCATACATATATCAAACTACGCTATGGATAATTTGTGCACAGATGTAAACTGCTTTCTCTATCATCTCTGTTCCATCAAAGACTGGTCAATTGGTTCTCTTGCGTACTGATTAAAGTGTTTCAGTATTTGACTTTCCAAAAATTCAGTGCAGCCAGGATGACCTCTAGTGGTTAAAAATCATACATACAAGGAACAACAGTAATAAACACGTTACTTGACTACTTCATGCTTTCTATAGAAGTTAAGCATGTAAATAATAAACCAAATCCAATGCCACAGGTTAGATTTTTACAAGACTGGATTTCTCCTCCCTTTGGTCTTGTCTCTCAGAGGCAAATGAGATCCCACCCACTGAATGCATATTACCCAGTTTTCTGTGGAATGTAGTAGAACATATGAATTCTCCTTAACAACAGCTTTCATACTGTCAAGTTAATATTTAAGTGACAATTAGCATATGTTACACAGCTGAAGAGCTTTGTTCTTTTATGGTACTTATGACCCTCACAGTTCTTATCCTTAAAATATGCTTTAATTTTAATACAAGAAAATCACAATCCATGAACATAACACTAGCTCAGGGGTAGGCAACCTTGGCTCCTTTATGACTCGTGGAAAAGAGCCAAGGTTGCCTACCCCTGAACTAGCTCTTGGCTCTTAAGTTCTAGGGTTAATACATTTCCCTATCAATCTTGCAGCACCTGAGTATTAGCAAGCTTAAAATTGTATGCAGACAAATGAGAACACAGTTGGCATATTTTTTCCCTTTACAAGAACTTTGTTTATATTTTATACTATTCTTAAACTATGATATGAAATCAAAGCCTACGGGGAATTCTTGTTTAAAGGAAAAAGCGTGCCCAGGACAAAACTGTATACAGACTCAAGTAGTTCTTTTATGTGGGCTTCATGTTTATCTAATATGAAAAACAAATTCCTATTCCCTGCAATATAATTTAGAACATTTTAGTGTCTATAACCATTCAGAAATGACAGGACACCAGCAAGTTAAGAAATAATCCTTTAATACAAATTATATGTAAAATGTATTCATTTTTAAATCTTCACAATTTCCATAACAGTCTTTTTTTAAAAAAAAATCTTAACTCCCACACTATTACATACATATTATAACAATGCCATACTAGGCTAGAAAAATTCATATTGCACATTATAGTGAAAAATTCAGCCTGAAATTATGACTTGGCAAATTACCCGAACAATATTTTAGATTTGGCCTTAGCACTAATTTTGCAATAGAATGGTAAACTTATTTTTCATGAACTAAACATGGATTTTACAAAATAGAACTAAGAGATTCAAATTTTTCACTTGAAAATTTGAGTTTGGCTCTCTATAATCTCTTCAGTTTTAAGGACTTTAGATCAATTTGTCATGTATCCATCTGAAATTATTACAACACGGGTAGAATCAGAAATCAACTTCAAAAATGGTGTAGTATGTAGCTCTCCAGGAATAACTGGATTGCAGTTCCCATCACTATTCACTATTCGATATGCCGCCTAGACTGATGGGAATTAAAGTCAACAAATCCAACAAATTCCCACTGATATAACTTCATCAATTTCCATGTTCATCCTTATCAAACAGAATTATGTTGATTCAATCATTTGTAGCACTTTTCCTGAGGTACACTTGGTTGTGTTAGTGCCATAAACTTCAAAACTTTGAACTTTAGTAACCTGACTAAAACAAACCTTAAGCTCTTTTGTTTTTGTTTTTTTTTAAAAAAAAACCCTACACCTCAAATTATTACTTTACTTTTAAAAAATAAATAATTTAAATTTGGATACTTAACATTTTAGTAGGCACAAACTTTGAAAAGTGGTGTAGCAAAACAACTGGAACAGGTTTATTCTCATACACATTAATGTGGTTTTGTTGCAAGAAGTTACAATGGCTAGACAACATGATTACAGCAGTAAACCAAATTGCTTTGGCTTGCATTTTCCCCCTTCATACCAATTGCTTATTATGGTCCATCAAATCCATTCCTCAAACCAAGGAAGCATTAAGACCTTATTTCCTACATACTCAACTGCTCAAGTCAAAAGCAGATAGATAATAGGGATGGAGTCCACTTTGATAAAGCTGAGAAATCTACTAAGAAAATATAAAGAATGAGATGCCTCTAAACTGGCTTGAATTTTCCTACTTTAAAAGGCCATGATTCTAAAGGAATCTAACCTTCTGAGGACTGGATACTCCTTCTACCAATGCAGTTATTGTTAGGATGTTCAATTCTGTATGATTAGCAGACCTGCCACTTTTACCAACTACATTGTCCTAATACATTTTGGACATACCACAAAAATGTTGTTTGGCTTCTAAATCAGTACTTAAGCCAAACATTCTAGGGATAATTTTGGAAGGAGGGAAACAATTTCGATCTAGGCTCAGTCACAGAGACTGTTCTGTGGATTCTGATCTGCCTACTTTAAAAAAAATAGCAATTGTGAAACAGGAAAAGAACTTTTAGGGACAAACAAAATCTATTAGGCAAACCTTACTTTGAGATCCCTGAGATTTATTGTTTGCCAAAGAGATTTAGCAAAGCCTAATTATTTGCAATGTTATCTGATTAACTTAAAATCTGATTTATAACACAAAACATACTTTATAGGGAATAAAATTGCATTATGTATTAAAAAGAATATTTACATGTTGCAGAATATTTAAGTTGTGATCTAAGTTATCTTGCTTCTGATTAGGAATTTAAGCCAACTTTATTCTTTGATGAGAAATAATAGTAATGATGCTTCAGTCTACCGAGAGATACCGGTAATCCTCAAGAATGTTAAAGCTGTGTTCTATAATTGTAGGAAGGTAGATACTTTTAACTCTCCTAGCCACTGAGAATAATTTGGGGATGTTGGTGGAAAACATGAGATATTTTACTCCTCAGAAATACATAAAGCCTGTGGCTACAGACATTTTGGTTTTCGGCCCAACCTTCTTAAAAATGACTCACCAATACAATCACCTTCAGACAAATGAAAACTTGTCAAAATTATTAAAGTTGAAATTAAAGGTTAGAACCTCTTACAGAATTGGTTCCTCTTCATGTCCTCCAAATTAAAAATACTTGTCCAGAGTAAAGGTTACAGCCATATGTAAAATACTCAGTTCAAAATGAGTCTGAAAAGTATACAACTCCCAAATGTTCTTTCTGAAGCTAATTAAGTTTCAGAATACAATGAATCTAAAATTATTTTAGGAAAGACTGAGCTAAACTCTTCAGTTCTGTTCTGAGTCATAATGTAACAAGGCACTAATTCCAATAGCTTGCATATTAGGACTGCATGGAATGTGAATACTTCAATTTTGCATTAATTCAGACTGATTTCTAGGAAAGGCATGAAAGATAAATACAAAAACATAAAAACATAGCAAGATGCTTCAAATCAGCAACACAAGGCCACTCAGTGAGCAAAACTGAATGCCTTTTTTTTTTTGCATTTTTTATCTACCAGAAGGCACATTAAAAAAAAAAAAAAAGGAAAAATACCGGTTTCACAAACTAGTAAACTCCATACACCCTTAGATGTGCAATTCAAATTAAGAACACTGTTTGCAACATCAACCAATATGATGTTAGTCCTGAACATAGTTCTGCAATAGCTTGGTTGGTATGCAAGCTGCGTTTCAACTATAATATAGTCAGCAAAATATTTTAGGTAAACCAGAACCTATAGCCATTTTCCTACCTGAGCAATAATTAGTATTATTTATTGCTTGTGAAACCTTTCAACTTGGTGGAAGCAATTGCACATTCCCTTTTCTTCCTCTGACCACCATTTTTTTTTAAAGAAATATATTTTAAATTGCAAGTTCTTTCCCAAAGTTCTCTTTCGGTAGACAAATAAGTGATAGCAGGGCGCCATTTCAGGTGCAAGCCACTAATGCAACCTTAACTTTAACTATCAGCAATATGAGCTCTGAAGTTTGATACATGAGATCTTAAGTTTGCATTATGCCATGTTTTACTCCATTTCAGTTATAATAACTGCAGTCTAACATGGAATGCTCTTTTCAACATGAGATCAAACTCTCATTCCAATGAGTGACTAATTAAGCACCTGCATTTGCTGTTAGCCTTGTAGTTCAAGAGGATCATAATCTTTGAATGAGATGTTGTCTTGCATCTTCTTAGGATTATTTCACAGCTATTCAGATCAAACCCACCATCTGATCTATCTGTCTCATATAAATGCTCTTCAAAGGCAGCAGGTATCTTCTCTCATCTGGTACTCTGTTACACTGTAAATAGATATTTTTAAGTTGAAATTGGAGATATTCACATTTTCTAAAGTTCACTTTGGCAAAACTATCTTATCGAAAAAGAATCTATCTAAAAAAGTCAAGACGCTCAAGTACTGCTTGTCATTAGGTTTTGTGTCCAAAACTTACAAAAGTGCAGATATTTTACATTTTCAGGTTAGAAATCTGCATCTTTAGAAATACATCAGGAAAATAGTCCACAATACTGAAAGGTTTACCTCTGAAACAACACAAAATGAATTATTCTGACTTTCACAAGGAATAAATGTTATTTAACTGAAATGGTCTAGAGGAAATAATCAATTCTATATACCTGTACTGCTTATTAGTTATATAGCAATATAGAAAGAAAATAGTTAAACATGGATGTATTTGGTTGAATACAATATCATCCTGACTAATCTGCTTTATACCTACCCTTGTACAGATATTAATTCTCTCCTGAAAAGTGTATGTGTTCCCCACTTTGCTAAACAAAAATTATATTTAAAAAACAACTAGAAAATAGCTTAATGCATTTTTTGTACCTACATTAAGATACTAACTTTAGTCAGGGAAAAAATTGCTTTAGCATTTTGAGCACTGTATTGTGAGTAGAACTCCCCAAAAATGTGAAAGAAAAGAATAGTAACTGAAAATTAATTAATGAAAATAAAGAGAGACAGGGAGAAAATACACAGTGCCTCCCTTTCAGTCTTGCAAACTGGAGATTTGCAACTACAGTCCTCAGGATAGGATTGTGTAGCTCAGACTGCCCCATCAATTGCCCCATGAACATGAATACTGCAGGTATTTCAAGCGGAAATAATATTGGAAATATTGGAACTATGTATGCTTTAAGAATGTTTCCAAAGGAGTACTTCCCCCTTCATGCAAATACTCCTCTTCTTTGCTATTCATTAAAGCAGCCTCTTTTTGCAAATTTCCACAAGTGTGAAAAAATTCAGGTCACTTTAAAAAGAGCAAAAGGCTGCTGTGTATCCAGAATCTTAAATAATCTCAAAGCATGCACAATGTAGAATTTGTATACTAAAATAATGGAAAACCTGCTTAGGCCAGTAAGCAATATTAATTCATATAACTTACTTAACTGACCTTGGAGAAGTTACACCTCTTTATTTACAAAATCAAGGCAGAATATGTAGCGTTTCCTACAATAACTACCTCGTGAAGTGGGTTAGAATGATTAGCTCCAAGTCAACCAATGAGCTTCTGGTTGATGTCTAACCACTAAACCCCTATGATTTGAACACTACCGGTATATATAGTACGGATAAAGATGGAACACTAGGTGATCTACTATCTTGTCTTAATTCTGCGAAGAACTAGGTTTTAAGTATACCCTCACAATTCCATCAATTTGTGACTTTATTATCCTGTTCTTTCTAATCCTAACTCTTTCACACTGTTTCTGGCACGATCAATGGCAGAGAGAGAATATATTTAGGCCTATTAAACAGACAACTGCTGTATTAATTAAATTTCTAGATTCAAAGTATGTAAGATACTGGCCTATACTTACATTAGAGATGGAGTTGTTTGCTTTTAGTTCATTTGACTTTATCTTTCCAGGTTTCTTCTGCTCCTCAGGGGAGATATTCTGCCCTACTGAAACACGAAGGCGCTTATCCAGTAATACTATGTGTCCTTCTGTGGTAAACATGTACTTATTGCCTGATTTGTGCACAGGATTTTCTTCATCAAATAGCTGAAATTTAAGAATTTCAGAATGTATAAATGTAATACCCCAAGTGTGGCAATAATATTATTTATTTTTCAATATTTATATCTCACTTCACTCCAGAGACTGTAGGAGATCAAAGCCTCAGAAATGCAATAACAACAACAACACTGGAGTTAAAAACAATATACAAAATGGCTCTTTACCTCCAAATGTTCTTTCAAAGATTTTTGGGTTGCTCTGTGAAAAGATAGGGCTGCAGATGCAATGCATAATACCGGTACAGGAGCCAGCATATTCCCCAGGGAGAGAGAAGGTACTGAAACTACCTATTTTCAAAGCCACTTCCTGCTCTCAATTTGTTACAACCAGCTGTTTTCTAGGCAAACAAGCAGTTTGTGCTGTTATTAGGATTCCACTGCAGCATGGTTTGTGCCATCCAGAGCTTTACAGCCTCTGAGGCCGAATAACCTTAGCAACTCCTGTTAAGCTTAAAAGTAGATATAGGTATCTTCATATTCATGGGACCTCACCCCCAAATAAAGAGTTTACTTTTCCCAAAGGTTTTATAAAAACATGTAACCCTAGAGATAGTGTCAATATTGGCTCAAGTATTATGGAGTAATCTAAAAAAATAGATATACACTATTACTTGATGTATATTCTTTATGAGTATGTTGTAGCATTATCATATTATTATTGTTAGTATAATTCTAAGTCAAGTAATTCAGGCAGAATCTTGTGAGGTGACCAGGTTTCAAGGAACATGATGAAGAGAATTCTCCATTGTGATCTCAGCCACTTGGATCCTTGCATTGTGATCTCAGCCACTTGGATCCTTGTTTTTTTTCAGGCAGCAAGAATGTTGTGATTGCTGGATTTGTTAGAAGGTATGCCCGTATTTGAAGAGTCATCTCTCTATTCAACCATGTCAGCCTTCCCTTTTTGGGAAGGTTTTAGAGAAAATGGGTAGAGGGTACGTTGTTGAGGTCTTGTAGAAAACAAATTGCCTGGATCCTCTGCAATTGGGATACAGTTTCAGATATGGGATGCACAGGGCATTGATCAGTTGTGTAGTTCACTGGTTGTTGAATGGAGGGACTATACATCAAGTAACAGTGTACATCAAAAAGTTCCCTTAAAGTACTTACGATGCACATTCTTGGTTTACCATCTTAATAACAACATATTTAAAATACACAGAAATATTAAACTTTATTTTACTACAACAAAAATATGTTACAAGTTGCAGTTCTAGTAAATAAAATGTGTTTTAAAGAAAAAGTGCTTCTATAAAGATACATACCAAAAACAAATATTTACATGTTTCACTGAGAAAAAAACTTTCCATCCGATCTTCTTTGGATTTCTCTATAACATGGTGAAGAGTAGCATAACCACATCTGAAAAACAGAATTGAATGTTTTTCATCTCCTTCAATCATAATTTTAAACGTAGCAAAAGTCTAAGGAATTAAACTGGTCATTTTATGAAGGGCTTGCAATTTGAGTGGCATAGGTTTTCTCCAGTTACCTCTGAATCTATAATTTTACAAAGTCAGACTTGAGATTCAACAGCAACAAAGAAAAGAAACAGAATTATTGCCTCTTTTGAGAATAAAGATACTGCAACTGAAACATCTTTTTGTTTCTCCCAGAAATCCAACTGTATATGGCAGTAACACTTTCTAGTTGGGAAAAAAATGAACAAAAATCTCACAAAACTTCATATTCTCTGGTGAAACGTAGGCATCAGAAGTAGCTGCAAACAACTCTAATAGTTCAGGAACCGAAGATTTCCTATGAGGTGAAGATCAGAACTGAAAAAAATGGTTTACGTACTGTATGTCTAAAATATTTCTTCTTCAAACACTTTTTGCCACAAAAGCTTTCAAATTAAACTTTTCATGGAACTCTCCTCAGCTTCAAAAGCAATTAACAGCAATAGCCTACTCAGCCATGTGAACTACTTATAGCCAGAGTTATTTCCAAGGGCCCAAAGTTAGCCACAAAGTTACAGCTGGAAAATTGAATCAATGCAACTGATCTACTCTATACATTCAAGTTGACTCAGGAATGTTGATTAGACAAAACAAAATACAATCAAGCAATCAATAATTGAATAGCTAGATGATTAGAACTATTTGAAAACACACTTCCAAGCACTATTAGTGTTTCTAATAAAACACTTATGAAATTCTACATATTCACTCAACATTAAATTAATAGGACTTATCTTATGTAAGCACAAATGGGATTTCAACTTCAATTTTTAGGTCAACATTAAGAAGGCATATATGTTTGAATTATATCACAGCAACACAGTTCAGTTTTGTATGAATTTAGTAATTTATAATGAAAACTTACTTTGCTTTAGTATATTTCTCCAGACTCTGAAGAATATCCATTCCTACATGAAGATAAAAAGGGTTCTTTGTGGCCTAATGAAAGAAAGGAAATAAATGTAAGAAACAGTGCTATATGATAACAGTAACATTAAAAAATAAAAGAAACTGAAGCTTGATTTTGGCATGCAAGAGCAAGCTATCTGAACTAATGCAATCGAGGCCAGAACTGAATATCACCAAATGATTCAAAGTGCAGGAAGTTGAAAAAACAATAGAATATATTCAGCTTGTGCAAGAAAATTGCACAAACTGATTATAAACAATATCATAACACGGCCTCCAAAATGATTCACTGGAACATCTTTGGCAAAAGAACGCTACCCACTTCCAACCCTTTCAGTTCAAGGGCGTTCAAAAGGATACAGTGGTATCAAAAACCACTGAAAAGTCTAAAAGGATCAGGAGAGTTGCATTCACACTGCCCTCGTCCAACTAAAGTTAATCGAAAGAATACAGTTTCAGCTTCACATCCATGCCTGAATCTCAACTAAAAATAATCCATCTTATTTAAAAAAAAAAAAAAAACAGCTGAGAACCAATTCTAAAATGTGCAAAAGGTCACATCTCAGCAGAAAAAAATAAGCCAGACTTTTATATCTAATGAAGGACTTACTATATTTCAAAATTATACTTTGGGAAAAAAAATAATTAAATACCTGATACAGGAGATATGTAGATTCTACTAATTCAGGCCTCAGAGGATAAAAGAGAACATCAGGTGCTTGTAACTGCCAATTGTATCTCTCTGGAAGAGCACCATATCGTTTCCATATTGCATAATAAAATGCATGAAGGCAAATGGCATCTTCTACATCACCTATTAAAACCTGAGGCAAAATGACAAAAATAAAATTTTCTACATTACATTTAATAGTTGCTGATTTTATTAAGATGGAATGCACAATACTCTTGTGACTCAGAAATTATCTCATCCTAAAGCAAGAAAACACCACTGTACCCATCAGACACTTTGAGACATCCGCTATGCTGTTTTCTTTATGTAAATAAACAAAGCAATAACATGATTTAGTTGCATTGGTGGGAGCATCCCCAAAGTTAAAGAATTTGGTGGGACATTCCCAAGGGACAACTAGGACTTTGAAGTAGAAGGTAAGGGAATGGGCTTCTGATTCTCTTCCCCACACAAGCTTTTAGTTTCGTTCTAATCAATCCCCAGCCACTTCCATACCAATTGGGAATTCTTGATGTACTACCATACACATATTTCAAATTTCCTATTTTCTCCGCACCACAGAAAGAATACCTGAAGTCCAGGAAAAAAAGCTTGAAGAGAATCAATCCAGGTGTTCATTAGTTGGCCACTAAACATATTAACGTTAACGTAAAGAGGTGGGTCTCCTTCACCTTCATTGCAGGCTTCCCTCCTATGAAAAATTATGTGCAATGTTTCATATTAATATTTGAGGGAAAGCAACGAACAATTATTTGAATTATCCATAACTTTAGTTCCTATGATCAAATGGCGCACAATCTTTACAGATAACATTACCCAGATATCACCCAGACGGAATGAGAGACCTCGTTTCATTGTGAGTGCTAACTTTTATCTTCATCTTTATGTTTTATTATTTTGATTGTAATTTCTTTGATTTGTGTGAGCCACCCAGAATTATTGACAGTCAGGTGGCAGGCAAGTTAAATTACTATTATTGTGATTAGTATAATAACTAGAACTAACAGGTATTAAATTTCCATTCTGAAAACTGGGTAACTGGACATCAACCCAAGGCATTATATCAACAAGCATATATATTCAATAGTTTGAAGAAGTTATCAAATGGTATTTCTTTTAATTCTGTACCACTCAATGCAAAGATATCAAAAATTGTAATAAATATTGAGCATCATTAAAATCAAAGTTTATGTTGCATTACAGATACAGTATAATAGTATCCAGGACTGTTCCAACCCCAGAGATGTACACTAACTGTAACCTGATATAGGGCAAAAAATTATTGGGAATTAAAAGCCCAACAAACATTAGTACACTTACTAAATATTATAAGTACCCTTATTAGTACAATACCTAAGTATATAGATAGTATGGACAATTTTATCTCACTGGGGGCTACATTTTATTACATGTGTAATGTAATATGTCTATGAAAACTGTAGGGAAGTAATGTCAATAAGAAGCAAGGGCAAAAAAATATGGTTTGGAAGGAAAAGTTAACTCACTATTTTTAAAAAAAAAAATATTCTAAAATATATACATTTTCTTCAGAAACCAAGACTGAAGTAATATACAAATAATGCTCGAGTTAGCACAGCAATTGGGACCAGAATTTTCATTGCTAAGCAATATAATAAACCTCAATGTCTTGTGGCCGTCCCTGGCTTGATCCCTCCCAACCTGAACTTTGCTTCTTACAAGTTGAGGGACTGCCTCCCCTGCAACGCCCTCAACTGCCTATCCTTCCCACCACAACCACCATTTGCAAGAAGACAAACCGGTCCAGAATCACATGGCTCTTGGGCTGTTTGCCATGCTGAAGCTCAGTGGTTTCTTGGCTCCTGCCAGAGGCCTCTGAGCCACCTGAAGCTGCAGCTGCACCAATCTAGCCAAGCAGCATGACATGGAACTGCAGACAACTCAGTCTGGTTCAGCGTAACATGGTTTGAAGCTGCAGCCACCTCAAGAAGCCCCAACCTGGTCCAGCTACAGCCACCCACATCATTCCAAGTTCCCGGTTGCATTGTACTCCACCACTCCAGCTGACCTTTGCCAGCTTCTTATTCCTGCTCCTGCTGGGGTATGCTAATCTGGCCCTTAATGAGGCAGTGGTAGGTCATGAGGTCTTTTTCCTAAGATCTGTTGAGGAAACCAACATATACAACCTCAAGAAGAAAGCCTTGGGTGGCCAGCAGCTGCCTTGCAAAAGATGATGGCCATCTTGTCAGTAGTGGGAACAAGAAGATGACAAAGATCAGTGGGGTCAGAAGAGTACAGGGTGGCAGGGGGGACAGATTGTTGGGACCAAAAAGGCACAGATGGGGGAGATGGACAGGTGAGGCTGAGTTGAAGCACGTTTGTGGTTGTCAAGTGTGGGCAGCTGCCAAGCACCTAAATTTTGATCATGTGACCACTGGAATGCTTAAAACATCTATAATTTTGGAGACTAGATATAAGTACCATTCAGTCAATATCACTGTACCTTTGGTCATTGAGTAAAAGGTTAACTTAAGGACTACCTATAACATGAAGGAATCAACCCATTTCATATTTTCTGTCACTCAGTAGTGACTTATTTATTGCCTTCAAATCATTATTGTTGGGTCTTAGTAACTTGACTAGTCCTCACAGTTCTATTGGTAAGATTTTTGCATTTTGTTTGCGATTATCTTCTTCCAAAGGTGAGTGACTAGCTCAAAGCCACCCAGTTGGGTTCTCACCTAAGGCAGGATGAGAATGCATGGTCTCCCAGTTTCTAGTCTGATGCCTTAGCCACTGCATCAAACTGCTCTCTAAACAGTGTTTTAATAACTTAAAAATAGCATAATTCACATACCCTCGCCTTAAGTGGTTTTGAATACTCCGATAAGCATCATTGAACATCTCTAAATCTTCTTTTTCTCCAAAGAGGATGTACGATTTCAAAAGATACTCATAGAAGGAATCTAACCCTGCTCCTAAG
Source organism: Bothrops alternatus (assembly GCA_034064705.1). NCBI lineage: Eukaryota > Metazoa > Chordata > Lepidosauria > Squamata > Viperidae > Bothrops > Bothrops alternatus. The sequence goes on along the minus strand of JARGCV010000007.1, from coordinate 6,608,709 downwards.
CCACTTTGTTTTCCTACCCAATGGCCAGTTTGAATATTCACAACATTACCTATGAAGTAAGAGAAAGGCAAATATTATTTAAATGAAAATGCACATATCTGAATCATAATCCAGTTAAACAAGTCTCAAGGGAGCATAAAAAGACAATTCTCATGTGGCATACTGCTAGTTAAATGAGTCTGTATTTAAGAGAAAAAAACCCACTCTCACTGTTTCACATGTTTCTTTATTTTCTAGATGTCATGCCTCCATAGGCTCTGAGGAACACAAGGAGTTCTCTATTGAGGCCCAGGAGAGGGTGTCTGTTGCTTCGGGAGGACTGTAGGGAGGAGCAGCCTGAGGCCGGCCAGGGCCCTTCAGGTTTGGAACAGAGAAGGCAGAGTTCAGGAGAGGAGCAAGCCCCCCCCACCTGATCCTAGAGCAAGGAGAGCAGAGAGGAGGAGGAGGGAACAACGGGGACAGGCTCACTTGCTCGGGAGGAGAGCGTCCTGCCCCACTCCACAAGGCACACCTGGGGATTAGGATTGAAGAAGACGCTGTGGGGTGGGGCATTTGCCGGGAACAAACGTGGGATCTTGAGATTGTTGTGACTTGTGCTCTTGTAAACTGAACACCTGGTATTCCGGACCAGTTTGTTTCCTGCTTCACGACCACAGACTACATTCCTGATCTCTCCTTGCAGTCTGCAGTTCGCAGAGTTAAAAGCAAGCTGAGAGTTAAAAGGACTCTTTACGTTTTCTTGTTATCTGCCTTGCCTTGAGAAGTGTAAACTTCCTTGGCTGTATTGTTTGAACTCCTGTCAGCATATGTGGGAGCTTTTGGGTGAACATTGGCAGTGATTAAAAGACTGTTGCTCTTGCCTCCCTCCGGGGCCCTGGGTCATCACACTAGATGTAGTTTAAGTAGAAAGAGGATTTCCTACCCTGAGTTATTTCTAAAAGTAATTATATTTTTATTACCATCAAAGATCAGAACATAATAAAATTCAACAGTATAAATCAGGTTACACATATATGAAAAAGTACAAATCATACTCTGTAATAAATCCTTTACTTTGAAGTATCATATTGAAGGTTTGTTACCATTAACAAACTCTGACTCCAAGACAAGTAGGTTGAGCATATTTTTCGTTTTCATGGAATTTTCTGCTACTTAATTACTCAGTATTCAAATGTATTCAAAAGCATGTATTCTAACAAGGATTCTTTCTGAATTCAAATTTCCAACAAAAACGGAGAAATCTTGAAATTTGTAGGCTTTAGCATAAGGTATAAAAATTAATTTTTGAAGTATATTTACTTACATATAACTTTTACTTATGCCTCTCAACAACAAAAGTCAAATAAGAGAAAGAAGTTGACTCATTTGACCTGTTTTTCAGCTATGCTATGTTTTAAAGTATCCAATATTGCAATATGAAATTATATTTTTCAATGTCCACACAACATATGAACTATATCTAAATGTAAACATTTTATCTTACCTTTGTAAATAATGGATACTCATCTAATTTTTCTAGAAAAGATTAAACTCATAAAAACATCAGATTCAGTTTTAATAACCATATTGACTCACAATTCAAACAAGTACACATACATGTTCTATAAATCCACAAATATACTTCTGTAATGTTCCAGAAATGGTTGCCATAGTATCAGTGTTTCTTACTATTCTGGAGCTTTAAAAAAAGAAGAGTGCATGCTGGATTTTAGGTGTTTCTAAATTACTCTCAAATACAGCACCAAAACTCCTCAAATAAATGGAAAATACAAATCACAGGAATGAACTTGTTCCACTTGATTAGATGTTCCATTTGATTAGAACTATTTGCAACCTAATATAAATGATAAGAGTAAGGACAGCACATGCTGTAATGGTTAAATATTCCCAAATAACTGGAAATGTCTAGAGATCTAGTTAATTCAATGGTGAAGGATTCCATTCTCATAATGATATGAATTCAGAGGATCAGCTATCAGAACAAGAACACAAACCAAAAAAATTATATCCAGGAGAAAAAGATAAGTACCTAATAATCCAGTGTCATTGCTCCTTAAGTTCCAAAGGGCTTTTACAGCTCGACGGGCAACCCACTCAAAAGTTGAATCCCCAAGAAGCCGACTAAGAATTCCAAATTCCACCAGTAATGATCCAGCCCCTGCAGTGCAAGTCTCATTATTGCTCCCAGAAGGAACTCCTGTCCTTAAGTTCACCTGCAAAGATGACGGTTTATAAGCAAGCTTACTAAAGAATAAGCAGCTCTATTACTCTTTTGCAATTTCAAAATTAGTGACAGAGGTTTCATCAGTGCTCTGTCACAAACTTGCATCATATTCCACAGGGAAATGATCCTAAAGGGATATCTAGAGCATGTCAGTATTTCGCCATCAAGAAACCAGAACACTGAAATCTTTGAGGAAACAGGAGTTCATTCAGCGTATCTACTACAGAATCTGCTTTCCAAAATATATTTTAAAAAATGGCAGTGGCATATTCAGCTCAAGCTTGTAGATACGCTAAGAAGGAAAAGTATACACAGAGAACATTTTTAAAGACAAAGTTAAATTCCAATATTTAACACGTTACACCTTTGCCTGAAAATTGGCAATTGTTCTATACATACCCTTGGATAAGGAATTCCAGTTTTGGTATTCTCAAAAGCAGGTAATAACCTTACTGCCAAGTCATGAGCCATATGCAACAGTTCATCATCATATCCCTTAATAGTCATATCACCAAAAGGCTGTTTGGTATCTGTAATTATTATGTGGGCTGAAAGCAGGCTTCCCAAAACCCTAAAAGAAATTATATCAGTTATTATTTTAAATGAGACAATATATGTGTATATTATAGCAACAGAAATAACGGAATTATGATCACACACATTAGCAGTAACACAAAGTATGTATAGTCTATATCAATAGATCTCAAAGCAGCAATAAGATTTTCTTAAAAGGCAGAAAAACATAATAAAGCAATAGAAACCAAAAAGTTCTCCAACCTCTGAAGGAGCATCAACAAATCAAGAATCTCCTAGAAATGTTTGATAGAACTGGCTCTAACTTGTCGGAACAATTAAAGTCTCCCATTGCTACAAAAGATAGCTTTTTGAAAGAACTGCAAGTTGGTTTTGAAAGAACTCACTTCTTCTTGGATGGGAAAGTTATAAGAGACAGTACAGTATTGCTTTTATTTGTTCCTCTTATTTGTAATGTAAATGTTCTTGACAGCATTACATGTTCATTAATGCATATTTCCGAGAATCAATATTTTTATCATACAGTGCAATTTCTCTCCCCTTTTATTATTTTGTCTTACAAATTGTACCATTCACAGTTCATGCTTTCTGAGTCCATGTTCTTTTTTACTTTACCTTTTTTTGTGGGAAATGACATTTAAAAATGACATTTCAGTTTCCAATTTCTGTAATATAAAAGTGTTTATCTGTGGTGCATATCTCAGGGTTTCTAGTTCTATCCTTACAGGATTCAGTTTAAAGCCTTCCTTATAAACCTGACCCAGATATTATTTCATCTACAAGAATTTTTCTCCAGTTTCCTTATCACCTTTTTGAAGGTAAAAATTATATTCCCCTTGCTCATTCTCCAAGATTTCTCAAAGATTACGTAAAAGTTCAGGCAGAATATCAGCAAGGTTCTTCAGTACTTAGGAATACAATTCATGCATTCTTGGAGATTTAAATCCATTCAAAACAAGTTTAAGTGTTTCTTAATCATAAAGTTCTGACTTTGTCCCTTAATCCTGCATTTCATAGTTGCCAGGTAGAACCATCTTATTGGAGAACACTGAGCCAAATAGGAGAGCAATACTTTGTTATGATTTTGATGAGCAGCTGCATTGAAAGAACTAATCTTATATTATAATTTATAAATTATTAATTATAAGTCCAAATTATTAAACTATATGAATTGCTTTACATTTATCATCATTTTATGACACTGATCATGTGAATCTCATCAGTTAGACAGCAGGCAGAATAAATTTTGTTTCAGAGTGCCTTGTGTATTATCCACATTCAGTGCTGTCAAATTTCAGCAACATCCTACCTAATTGTTGCCTCAAAGACTTGGACAGTTGAATCTGTGTCAAATGTTACTGTGTCTATCACAAGCTTCACTGCTTTCCGAAATTCTGAAGAATTTCCCATTACCTTTAAGAAAAACAAAAAAGAAGATCTGAAAAAACTCTCCACATATTTTTATAGCAATTTTTTGTTCAATTTGAAAAATAAACTTAAGTATCTGCAATTAATGTCATACAAATATACAAAAAATCCACATCTTATGACCACAAGCCCAGAATTTTGGTTGTTAAGTCACCACATGATAGGACTCTATTTTATGGTGGCAATAAAAGGAATCACATGACCATTAAGCAAATTCCAGGATTAAACAAACCATGGGGTCCTAAATCCTAATCCAGCTTTATCCAACGGATTGTTTTTAGGAAAATGGCACCTAAATGGGATGTTGTAACCAGTCATAAATGTGAGCTGGTTGTGAAGCGCTTGGAATGCATTCATATAGCTCTGTGGGGGGGGGGGAATGCAGCAGTTGTAACTTCAAAGATGTATCATAAATAACTTTTTCATTTCCACCATAACTTTGAATGGTCATTAAACAACAGGTCATAAGTTGAGGACAATCTATATTTCTATTATCAAGATTTTCTACAAAGCCTTTTATGACATTGTTATAGATAATAGTGGACCCACTGGATTAAAACAAAACAACAGAGGAATCAAGTGTTAATTTACAAAAACTGTTTTGTTTCACTTTTAACTAGCGACAAAAGAGAAGGGCAGAGTGAAAGAGGCAGGAAGAGAGGGGGAGAAAGCAAGATTAAATGCATAACATATTTCTAAAAAAATTTAACAACATGCTAAAAATATTTAGTTATAGGCACACAGCTAGAACAGACTCTGCTTACTAGCAACATTGAGGTTTAAAAAATCAAATTATCAGCTTGCAATAAAATTAATGATTTCAATATGATTTAATTGAAGAGCTGGACAAATCTGTCAATATCAATTCGCTTTCCCAGTTTTAAGTGCTACCCCTGTTCAATTTCTGCATCATTATGCTTTTTTTAAAAAAAGTCCACACCTACAAAAATTATGCAGTTATAAACATTTGCCCTAAAGTATGAACTTTGTGTAATATTTTTCCTAATGTTTCTATAAGCAACATTACCTTTAATAATTACCGTAAATGGTTTTTCTTATTTGTGGTTTTATTCCAGCCAAAGAACCACAGATAATGAAACCCTGAAGAAATGTATTTTATATACAGTACATGCAAAGCCTTTCTGTCATTTTTCAGAATTACGTAATAGAGTTGGCAGGGACCTTGGACATCTTCTAGTCCAGTGTTTCTCAACCTTGACAATTTTAAGGCATGTGGACTTCAACTCCCAGAATTCCACAGCCAGCAACGCTGGCTGTGGAATTCTGGGAGTTGAAGTCCACATGCCTTAAAATTGTCAAGGTTGAGAAACACTGTTCTAGTCCAACTCCCTCTTTAAGCAGGAGACCCTAATTCAGCGGTTCTCAACCTTTTCCACGCAAACAAAAAAAAAGGCAGGCCCGCACCGTGCATGCGCGGCGTGATGGGGCGCATCATGCATGCACGGCGGCCCACATCGCGATAGGGGAAAAAAATGGCCGACCAAAAATAAAATAAAAAATGGCCGACCAAAAAAAATGGCGGCCCCGCACCGCGACGGGGCGCATCGCACATGCACAGCACGATGGCCCGCATCGCGATAGGGAAAAAAATGGCCGACCCAAAAAAATGGCCAACCCCCCCAAAAAATGGCGGACTGTGGTGCTTGGCGACCCCCGTGAAATGGTCATTCGACCCCAAATGGGGTCACGACCCACAGGTTGAGAACCGCTGCCCTAATTAATTCTGGACAAATGGCTGTCCAATCTCTTCTTGAAAACCTTCAGTGATGGAGCACCCACAACTTCTGGAGGCAAGCTGTTCCACTAATTAATTGTTTTTACTCTAGGAAATTTCTCCTTAATTCTAGGTTGGACTTCTCTTTGATAAAGTTCCCATCCATTACTTCCTCTCCTGCCCTCAGATGCTTTGGAGAATAGGTTGACTCCCTCTTCTCTGTTAACAATCCCTCAAATATTAGGAAATTGTTACAAAAAGCAAAACTGCAGGTAACTGAAAACTTTTACCACAATTGCCAAAATATGGTGTCTTTTTAGCACTCATAGATAAACAAAGTCATGGGGCATGGAACCACAAATACCAAGAGCCACCTGCATAGTTTTGCTGTTACAACTACATGTTTCTTTATGATAAATATTTTGGTATACATTTTTGTTCATATAGCTCCATCACAAATCTATTAATGTAAAATACTAAATGTGGCTTCGTCTATGTATAGTTTGATAAATATAAACTGATTAGCTTCACCTTAAAATATGAACTGAAATAATTTCTCCCCTACCACTGCTAGCAAGGAACGTAAAATAACATGGGGTAGAAAATAATATATTAAAGTATAAAACTACCTAATAATGAGAAGAGTACCTCTGTGCCAAGTCTATTGAGATTATCAGTCATCCCGGTCATAGTAATCCCAAAGGTGCTTTTTCACAAGGTAACTGGACTTTCTTGTTTTTCTTTGAAGAGCTGAAGAAGCTTCTTGGATGAGAAGTGAAACATCTTTAAAGAAAAACAAGAAAGTCCAATTGCCTTGTGAAAAAAGCACCTTTGAGATTCTGTGCCAAAACTTTTTAATTGTAAATATCTGTGGTTGCTACAAACTTCTCCACTCCTTAAATCTGTGGCATGCAGAAAATAATCTTTTCTTGCTTAAGCCTACTTCCCAAGCCAAACATGAATGAACAACAACAAACCCCCGCCCCCTATTACATGCTAAAGAAAGGGATCTTCTCATAATCTTGCAAGATCAGGACTGTTGTCAATATTGGCCCAGAAAAATCTTCTTTAGCCATGACTAGTTTTAAAAAATAAGACCACACAATATTGAGATTATAAAACTGAGGAATTAGACCCTGTGTTAATGAAGATGTTTTTGTGAAATTTGATATATATATTTCTGATAGTACTTGTTTTTCCTTTCAGCAATTAAAAAAATAGATTTAACTCACTGCTAGGGTATCCAATGCATCAATCAGAGTAAGCGAGTAGTTTCCCAGGACATCATTGATATTCAGATTTGAACTGAAATAAATTTCATTAGAGTTAGTTCAATCAGATTTAAAAAGACTTAATTCGCTCAGGTAAATTTTAAGTGATAAGGCCTAATTCCAGGCACCATTAACTGGAAGAACATCCCAAAGAATTACAAGGGAAATATTCTTAGATAAGGGCATAAAAGATTGCAGTTGCAGCTACATAGCTTAAACTTAACATTACCACTTTCATAGTTTATTATTTATTTATTTGATTTTTATCCCACCTTTATTTACTTTGTAAGTAAACTATGCTTGGAATTGTATATTCATGAAACTTTGAGACCAAAATAGCTGGGACTTATTTCCACTGAAGTTTTAATTATGATTAAAAGTAGTATTCGAGTGAATTAAAGCAGATTCAGGCTGATTTTAGAAACTGGATACTAGTGATATTTTAAATAATAATCTATTATTTATGTCACAACTAATGTAGCCCGGTATATTAAGAATTGAACTCTACACAAGGTGATTTTAGCTAATATGACTTATGGAAAAAGTGGACTCAAATTTGACTCATCTTAAAGCACAGAGCTATTATGCATAAAGCATCTTTTTGCTGCAGCATCATCTGAAGCAACAAGCCATTGCCTCAGCTCAAATGGCATCTTATCATTTTAAAATAAGAGTTCCTTTTAAAATGCACGCTAAGATCTCTAAACCTGGAGATTATTTTTCTCTACAAGCTGACCTAAGACCTTTTGCATACTGCTCTTAACTAGGCCCCATATTATACAGCACATTGCATGATTTTAGAAAATATGAAATATTTATGTAATTGCTCAAGCTTGGAGCAGCTGCAGGAAGTGCTATAAATGACAGAAAGAAAAGCTGTTGTCCCTGGTAAATAAATTTTATAAAGTAAAAATTGCTGTAAATACCATACAACCCTGATATCAATTAGTTTTTTTTGCAAAAAGCCTAATTTATTACTTTAATACAGCAAACACTTTCTTTTTAGAATATTAATGATTAGAAATAACTATTTTGCAGAAAAATATCTATAGACAACGCTATGTAGAGATCATAGTTAAATGTTCTCTTTTTCAAGAAATGGAACTTACTTCCTTGGGTTTAACCAAATGGTCTATAATTAATTATAGTAGTCTACCTATGATGAAAAAAATGGAGATACAGTTAATCAGTGATAATTCTATGAAAAAATATAGAAAGAACATCTGCCCTAAAAAAAACAACAGAGTCATCCAAGAACTGGGGATTTTATACATACATAGAAAAAATAACCAAAATGGCAGTTTGCTATTTAGAAAATTTTAGTATTTACTTTACTGTTTCATTATTCTAATAACATAAGACCAGAAACACTGTTAAAAGATACATGTCAACATTATATAAACCTAATCTGTGAAAATTTGAGATTACACAAATATTTCCCTATTCAGCATATATCATTGTCAACACTGCTAACATTGGATGCTTTCTTATGCTTTACTCTTACAATTAGATCAGCAGTTCTCAACCTGTGGGTCGCGACCCTTTTGGGGGTCGCACCAGCCTTTCACAGGGGTCATCTAAGACCATCAGAAAACACATATTTCCGATGGTCTTGGGCAGGGCTTGTCAACCGCCTTCTCTCCCTCCCCCCCTCCGCTCCACCTCACTTGTTTGTGGAAAATATGCTGCTTGGAGGCAGTCTATACGAACTCTACCAAATGTGCCCTGCAGGGGGTGCACGAAGAGCGCAGGCGCAGAGCAAGGCCCCGACCTCCCCAGGGACTCATTATGCAGCAACCGGATTGACTTCTTCTTGTGCACGCAGGTCAGTGAAGGGAAGGCCGCTGCAGCCCCCAACTTCTGCGCCCGTCAGCTGGGACCCCCGAACTTGCGCTTGTCAGCTGGGAGGTCTGGCGCCGGCCGCCGGTCTCCTTTGCCACCCTGCCCATCCTCGACTCCTCCTCCGCCCGTTCATGTTGAGTCCGCCGGGGCTGGACAGGGAGAGAGGGAGGGAAGGAGGAAGGGACTCCTCCTCCTCTCCTAAGATTCAAAGCACGATCGGCTTCCCAAGGGCGCCACAATCCTCACGAAAGCAGGGGGAAGAGAAGCAAAGGGGGCGAGAAAGCTCATGGCGGGCTCGAAGGAGCACCTGTCAGCGTTGGTGATGAGAAATTCCCCACAAACCCAGGGAAGGGGTGGAGAAAAGGAGCCCCCTTTGGGAGGAAACTGTCACCTTCTTCTCCTTGGCTTTGCGCTCTTCTGCTTCTTGGCAGTCTGGCTGGCAAGCCTCTCCTGGCTGGAACTTCCTTCCCTTCCCTCCCTCTTGGTCTCTTCCTCCTTCCCTCCCTCTCCCATTGTCCCTTCCTTCCTTCCTTCCTTCCTTCCTTCCCTTCGCCTCCCTCTTTGTCCCTCCTTCCCTCCCTCTTCCCCTTGTTCCTTCCTTCCTTCCTTCCTTTCGCCTCCCTCTTTGTCCCTCCTTCCCTCCCTCTTTTCCCTTGTCCCTTCCGTTCTTCCTTCCCTCTTGTCCAGGATCGGGGCAAGCCTCTACAGCTGATCCGCGCTTCTGCAGCTGTAGCTGCTCTCCTTGGCTCCTGCCCAGCAAACTTGCTCGAGCTTTGCTAATTTAGCAGAAGCGTGAATCAGCTGTAGCCCGGTGCTTATCCTGGAGCTTCTGCTAACTTAGCAAGCCGCATGTCTTTCGGCGAAGCTGAGCAAGTGAGCTGGGCGGAGATCTCTTCTGTCTCTGCCTGTACACAGGCAGCAAAGCCACCAGCCACGCTGGCAGCCTATCCCCCTCCCCTTGTCCCTTCCTGGGCACGGAGGGGGGAGGAAGGAAGGGATGAAGAGGGAGGGAAGTAAGGAACTATGAGAGAGGGAAGGAAGGAACAATGGAAGGGAGGGAAGGAAGGGACAAAGAGGAAAGGAAAGAATGAAGGAAGGAAGGAAGGAAGGAAGGGACAAGGGGAGAGAGGGAGGGAAGGAGGAAGAGACTAAGAGGGAGGGGAAGGAAAGGAAGGAAAGAAGCAAGGGACATTGGGAGAGAGGGAGGGCAGGAGGAAGAGACTAAGAAGGAGGTGAAGGAAAGGAAGGAAAGAAGGGACAATGGGAGAGGGAGGGAAGGAGGAAGAGACTAAGAAGGAGGTGAAGGAAAGGAAGGAAGGAAGGAAGGAAGGAAGGAAGGAAGGAAGGAAGGAAGGAAGGAAGGAAGGAAGGAAGGGACAATGGGAGAGAGGGAGGGAAGGAGGAAGAGACTAAGCAGGAGGTGAAGGAAAGGAAGGAAGGAAGGAAGGGACAATGGGAGAGAGGGAGGGAAGGAGGAAGAGACTAAGAAGGAGGTGAAGGAAAGGAAGGAAGGAAGGGACAATGGGAGAGGGAGGGAGGGAGAAAGAGACTAAGCAGGAGGTGAAGGAAAGGAAGGAAGAAAGGAAAGGACAATGGGCGAGAGGGAGGGAAGGAGGAAGGGACTAAGGGAGGGGAAGGAAAGGAAGGAAGGAAGGGAAAATGGGAGAGGGTGGGAAGGAGGAAGAGACTAAGAAGGAGGTGAAGGAAAGGAAGGAAAGAAGGAAGGAAGGGATAATGGGAGAGAGGGAGGGAAGGAGGAAGAGACTAAGGGAGGTGAAGGAAAGGAAGAAAAGAAGGAAGGAAGGGACAAGGGGAAGGAAGGAAGGCAGGCACCCACCCCAGAGACCCACAGATTCCCCCCACAGGCACTCCGCAACCTGAGTGATCAGCTGGCCATGCCCCCTGCCATTGATCACGTCACCCTGGGACATTGTGAATGTCATAAGTATGGATCAGTTGTCAAGCATCAGAATGTAAATCACACGACCCTGGGGATGCTGCAACAATCATAAGTGTGACAAATGATCATAATTCGCTTTTTCAGTGCTGTTGTAACTTCTAACAGTTACTAAGCGAATTGTTGTAAGTTGAGGACTACCTATACTTTCCCATTTTTTCTTTTTTTTTGGTCAAGTTTTTGACACCCCCCGGGCAGCTGGATGGGGGGTTGGGGGTCACCACAACATGAGGAACTGAATTAAAAGGTTGCGGCATTAGGAAGGTTGAGAACCACTGAATTAGATGATGCTGGGGGAGGAGGCAGAATGTGGTCGGAGTTAGTTAGACACTGTACTAGTGTGTGGATTCAGAGTTGAAATAAGAGATGGTAAGAATTGGCCAGTAGCAGAACAGGAAGGAAAGCCAACATTTCAAACTAATTGGACAATGTGATTTATGACTGTTAATTGAAGGAAGGAATTGTGCTTTGATACTATGTGCTCAGGGGAGGGGAATCCAGTTTTTGGCTTCAACCATGTTAGTGCCGAAGCTATGCTACTCCCATAAAGTTTCTTTAAGGTAAACAATGCCTCGAAGTTCTTTGAAGAGTTTCATCTGTCTGGAACCATGACAATTATATTCATACACACACACAATCTGCCTAATGTGTTACGCTAATTACACTAACTGTATAATCAGATTAATCTAGGCTATTTGGAAAGAATGATTACAGAAATCAGAGAACTATACTTCTTAATGGCACATATGTTTGAAAATAGCCACAATTATAACTTCTAAAAGAATAGCACGGAGAATGCCAACATCACATTTTACTTTATTTCTAATAAAAGTTCAAATTTATAGTGACAAAATGCATTTCCAATAAACAGCCAAATTTTTGAAGAATTTTTAATATTTTCCCATAAAGATACATTAAGTCCACTACAGAAATGTATAAATCTGAACGAACAGCTTTCCACTTGCTCCAAGAATCTTTGTTCAGATCAAGTCTGAAAGTCAACCTCACATTTATTATTTCTATATGTAACCATATGTGTCAGTTATCAGATAACAATTTATTCCAGATATATATTATTTCCATAAAAAATATTGTATTAGAAAAATTGCCATTTTCCAATATTTTCTGTTTAGAAACTATTCAAAATCTGTAGCAATCTGAGAACTCATAGCTTAAATCAGAGTTCCCCAATCTTCTCAGGTTGGCGGCCCGATCTGGGGGAGAAAGGAGATGGTTTTGTGGGTGTATGGGTGTGTGCGTGCAAGCACCTATGTTTCTGGCGACGCTCATACAAGTGGGCCTACAAACGCCTGTGACACTCACGTGAGTGGGACCGCAGAAGGCCACAATGATGCTTGCATGAGTGGGGCTGCGAACACCCACAAAGCAGCGCTGCTCACGCAGGCACCAGCCAGCCACTCATATGGCCCAGTGGCAATTAGGCCACAGCCCAGTAGTGGGCCACAGGTTGGGGACTCCTGGCTTAATCAGGAAGGAAAAAGCAGCAACAGCTGTACATTTTTTTTTACAGATAAATACCATAACTAATATTTCTCAATAGCCTGTATTGGGTCCAGTGCTTTTTAAGCTCTCTTCATGAATCATCTGTGGAGTTAAGGATGAATAGTGAGATGACTACATTTGGTGAATTAATGTTTTAGGATTACTAGAAGCAAAAAATAACGCAAGTGGTTTCAGAAGAATATTTCAAAACTGCAAATAAAATAGCAATGAAGATCATTGTCACAAAATAAAATGGAACGCACATGGAAGCAAAAAATTAACATTATAAATATTCTTACAAGGACCAAGTTGATTAAAGTTCCTTAGGAATGCATTACATAGCTCAATGGAAACTATTAGGGCAATTATCTATATAAATTCTATATAGGGAACATTAAAAGTGACACTAAAAAGGCTGCCAATATTTTATGCAGTATAATAATAGTATGCATGAAAAATGCAACTGCATTTGAAATACTATATGCAATGTTAATCACCAAGATTATGAAAAGAGATTTTAGACCCGCAAAAAGTAAAGGGTATGTGTAAAAAATATATGTAAAAAAAAATAATGCCTTATTTTCATATGTCATCTAGCAAATTTTAGAAGCATCCAATAAAGTACAGAGGCATTCAGGATTGTCAAAAACAATCACACTATGTCCTGTTAAACTACAGAATCTAATAGTGCAAAGTGTGATCACTTTAAAAAAGGATCACATAGTCATGGAAAATAAGCCTATATTGAACTAGCAACTATCAATAGCTATTTTTCATTAGGGCAATATACATTTTCTAGAAGTTTGCTTTAATTCAGCAGTTCCAACAAAAAAGACTTCTATGAATGTACTCTCACTGGAACAGCTGTTAAAGTGGACAACCAACCTCTGGCAAGGTCAACTACTTAAATCATCAATGCTTTACTCATGATTTTGCTGCATAGAATTATTCCAAGTGTCTTACACAGCCCTACTGGTTATGATGGATTTTATATACATAAACATACTCTCTCTCCAATATCAATGCCAATTGTTGGGAACTACACGACGAATGGCCTATTGCTCCCCAAAATATTATTTATTACTATGGAAAGCAATTCTATGAGAGGGTTAGATAGAAGAATTATCCATCCATTTATTATATTCTCAGGTTGGCATTAATTAGAAAAGAATACACTATTTTTAAGATATCATAAAACTGACTTCTAAATCAACTTGCCCAAAAGTATACATAATGAGACATGTCCCCTTAGATTTGTTAATCTAGAAAGTGCACCTCAACATTCACATGCAACTTATTCAAAAGCAATCTGAGGTTGATATATGTGGCTGCAAGAGAGAGGCATACATAGAAATTATTAATACTTTCAAAGTAGTAAGCTTAGTATTTACACCTGAGAAAGATTCCTCTTGGGGGGAATGAAGCAATGCTTATGCAATTTTCAAGAAGGTCAAAGATTTTTAGAACTATAAACAACATGCAAGATATGATCACCAAATTCAACATAATTCTGTCAGACACTGAACTATAAAAATCAAACGAAGAAAAGGAATTTGAAAGAGATTGCGTTAAATCATGGTTGTCACCCTCTACTAAATCCTTCCACATGCTGTTTCAAAGAAGTGGTAGACTTCAGTAAACAGTCATATTTTATTATTACTATGATTCTCTACTCTTTCATCTGTTCATATCCTGCGAATCTTGCAGTCTTGCACTACCTTCACACGTATTACTGGGGACTTTTATTTTTATTGTCAACCTCTTAAATTGGGATATTTGTGGCATTTAATTGTTCCTATACATACAATGGAGAGGAATGAACTGGAAACACATCAAGCACTGTGAGGACTGAATCAAAAGGATAAAAGTCATTCTTATCCTCAGGATCTTTTGTTAGGGATTATAAAAGATTGCACTATTACTGAGACGAAGTTAATTCTGAAGCGCGAATGAACAATATGTGATAGACTACATATAGTAGATAGACCATATCCAAGAGCTGTATTTTCAGGTCTTATGAGGACAGCTTATTAATATGAGCCCAGATTTAATGTTGATTGCTTTAATATTGGAAAAGCGTACTGAATTTCTACCTCAGGATCTTTTGTTAGGGATCATAAAAGATTGCACTACTACTGAGACGAATTTACTTCTGAAGCTCAAATGAACAATAGGTGATAGACTAGAAACAGTAGATAGACCATATATAAGAGAAACACCAATCAAATAAAATGTATCAGGCGCATAGTTGAGGCTTGACGTGAGGAGTGAGAAATGTTTACTAAACCAGACGTTCACAAAAACTGATCCTTAGAGTTGTATTGCAGGATATATGATGATTGCTTTTTAATATGAACTTATGTTTAATGTTGATGGTTTTAATAAAATAATTTTTTTACAAAAAAGAAAAGAAAAAGAAAATGTACTTTCAATGTACCTCTCAGTCATCACACAGCAATGAACTCGCTAGGAATTATCTTAAATTACCGTATCACAGACACTCAACTGTCCATTTAACTTACAGGCAAAGCAGCTACCTCCCCTGAGGACGCTCACCTACCGGTAATGCCTGTGTTTTCCACCCTCTCCTCGCCAACCCCACACCAAATGTCCTGAACACAGCCGGGCAGGGGGAAGGCGAGAGCCACGGCGGCAACCCCTGCCCTCTCGGCCGCTCCAACGCCTCCGAGCCCGGCGTGGCAACTTACGGGTCAGCTAGGTCGGGCCCGCGTCCGCGGCAATCGATGGGGTTCAGCTCGTCCTGAGGGAAAGCGTGGGCCATGTAGCTGTCGTAGCCGAAAGAGAACATGCTGTGGGCGGCGTCGCGCAACTGGGCCCGGAGCTGAGGGGGGAAAGCCCGGTTGTAGCGCTGCTCGTACTCGTCGTGGCCACTGCGGCGGGACCACGAGGAAGCAGCAGCGATCGGGTTGGGGCTCTCCCCGCGGCCGCCATCGCCTCCGCCGCTATCGCCTCCCCAAACTCGTCCCAAGAAAGAGGCCCAGTGAGGGGCTTTGAGGCACCGCGAGTTGGAGGAGTCTCCTTCCTTGGCCGGGCTGCCGCAGGAAAAGGTCCCGAGGCGCTGCTGGTAGAAGCCGAAGCTGGGCCCCGCCAGCCACAGGAGGGCTTGCCCAGCCAGTCTCAGGGCCAGCAGCGCCAACACCAACGACCGCCATTGCATGGTCGGAGGAGTCGCAGCCGCCACAGCCTCCGCGCTCTCCTCTCACGCGCATACTTCTCGCGGAAGTTGTGCTCGGAACGCTCCGCGCCTGGGGAGCGCGGGCGGGGGCCGAAAGCGAAGCCGCGCAGCGCCTCCCCCAACTCCTCCTCGGTCCAAAGAGTGACGCGTTTCCTTTAAGAGCGAAGGGTGTGACGGGCGGACGGGAGGCAGAGTTAGAAAGGAAGCATTGTGACACTTCCACGGAGACCGTCTTTGGATTCGCCTTCCAACACTTCCGGCTCGAAGAGCGGACGGAGGAAAATGACGTCAGCGTAAGAGGCTTGTCGCCGTTGACCGCGAGGGAAGGGCTTTAGCTGAGAAAGAGTGATGTGGCACGCTGCGATTTTTTTTCCCTCCGACCCGGTTTAGCCAATCAGAAAGAATGGGTTAGCTTCTGGGCGGAGCGATATTGCAAGCCCCTTTGCGAACTTGGGGATTGGTTGGCCTTTCAGCCGGTAGGCGTGGTTTATAGTTTAGCTAACTGGCTAATGGGAAAGGAAGTTTACGTGTCCTCCCCCCCGAAATTCTTGGCGCCAACTAAAGGCTTTGCCACCTATTTCCGTGATTTCTGTCGCTTTTCGACTGGTTGCCATCCAGTCGCTGCCATCCACGTGGGTAATTTCTTCTGGATGGTGTATCCTTAATCTGACCCTTCAGGTTTTAGGACGATGCATCCATCACTATAATAGTTGAGTTCATCCTCTTCGTCCATGTTGTGTAGTAGACCGTGCCTTCTGTCTTGTGTATAGAATTTTCATGAGGACAATGAGTTGTTTCGGGATTCCCATTTTTTCAAGGACGTACTGCACCTTGATGTTGTGACACACAATCAAAGACTTGTCTACAATTAATAAAATATTTTGGAGTATCATTTTAACTTTCTGTATTACCTAGTGTACATCTGCACTAATGTCTCTGTCTTTTCTAAAACTTTTGAACATCTGTCATTTCTACCGGTATTTGCATGAAGGGCTCTAATATGCCTTCGATGACCATAACCGTTGTGGAAAGTCAGCCCCCCCCCCAGAAGGAAACATTAAAAAATGGGAGAATGTTATGTTTCCTCACAGAATCTTAAAAGAGGCAGAAAAGCATACCCAGTTTTTTCTTAATATCCCCAAGTCTCCCTCCCCCAAGCAGAAGCCAGCTCTGTAGAAATACAGCTGTAAACTATTCAGGAAGGTTGAAGCTAGAAGATTAAGAGACTGTTGAAAGAAAAGTCTTCATTCTGGTTCACCCTAGCCGGGGATAAATAAACAACATGGCGACTGCTTTAGAAAGAAGGTTGCAGTTTATTGAAGAGCCAGACCAAAAGATGGTTCTGGCAGGAAACAGGAGAGAAACAAGGGCCGAGCACATGTGGCTAGTAGGTTTTTATAACCTCTGAAGCCTTTTGTTTGGAATGGTTCTCTGTTCCTGTGGCATGAACTTTGAGGCTATTTCCTGTGTCATGTATTCTGACCTGAGTCTAGGTGTGCCTCTCTGGTATTCTTGATGGTGATAGGTTAGTCCTATTATGTCCCATCTCAGGTGGGGTATGCAGATTTTAGGTCTTTGTCTTGATCTCCTAGTTGGGGTCTTTCTGATGGTTTACATCTGCATTTGTATAGGGCTGGCTTCTGCTTGGGACAGAGAGACTTGGGGGCAGGGTTGGTTTCTGCTTTTAAAATCCTTTTGAGGAAATATATTTTTCTGCCCTTTTAATATTTCCTTCTCTGGGGGGCTGACTTCTCTCAAGACAGACACCTAAAATCTACATACCCCACCCAAACTCTAAGACAGGGCATAATAGGATTAATCCACAGATGCCAAAGGGCACACTCAGACTCAGGTCAAAGTTCATGCCACAGGAACAACTCCAAACAAAAGGCTCCAGTGGGTATAAAAACCCACTCCCTACATGTGCTCTCTCTCTTTTCTTCCAGAGCCATCTTCCTATCTGACTCTCCTCTTCAATAAACTTCAACCTTCTTTCTAAAACAGTCGCCATGTTGTTTATTCCTGGCTTGGACGGAACCATGATGAAGACTTTTCCTTCAACACCATTATTTTGCTACCATGTGAAATTAAAGATGATGTACTACATGAGAGTTTGCATCATCTGCTAAGTCTCCTTGTATTTATATTAGACTGACCTCTTCCAATCTACTGAGCACTTTGTCATAATCCGGATATATTGGAAAAGCTTGATTGGAACTTTTATTGATCTTCTGTTGCTTGACATATTTCTGCAGGTATTGCATTAGTTCCTGTAGCCTTCTGACCTTGTAATGAGTGGCATAAATTCATTTTCTAACAGTAGAAGTTCTTGTAAGGAGGTAATATTTTCTAAGGCAATGTCACAGGGGGTCCACAAAGGCTTGAAGAAATGTTATGATTTAAATATTAAGTCTTGGTGGTCACAAAAGGGTTTGTGGTGAAGAAAAGGTTAAGAACCACTGTTCTAAGGTACCCTAGATATTGGCATCTGTACCTTACAGAATTTCAGTATACTCCTTCCATCCATCTTTGATCTTTTTGCAATTGGTTCCATCTGTCCATTGCTATCTTTTAGAAAACCTATCTGAGTTTGCAACCTTCTGAGGTTATTGATCTTTTGGAAGACTTTCCATGTTTTTCCATATCTGTTTCCATCTTCTGTGCTTTTACAAAGGTCATTTGAATTTAGCATCTTATCTTTTAATGGCTGTCTATATAATCACTTTATCTTTATCTATGATTTACCAAAACACCTTCCTATACTCAGGGCTTTTTTTGTCATAGAATGGCCAGAACAGAGTTCTGGCACCTTTTTTGGACGGAACCTTGTAGGCTAGGCAAGGCGGGTTGTATGACGTGTGTGAGTTCCGGCACTTTTTTTTTCTTCAAAAAAAGCACTGTTATACTACATAATGCCTAATATAGGGTGGCCCCTTGTTTTAACGGAGATGGCCTTCATGTCTTGGGGACCAGTACTCTGTTTATCCCTCACAGGAGTACCCACTTAATACACCATGCACAATAATGAGGCAGCATAGCAGGACTTGGGGGGGGGGAGATAAGTAATTAAATGAAGCAGTTCTCTGTTATCTTGAGTACCCACAACATGCACAGGTACAATGCTGTGAGAAATATCTTTCATCAGTTAATCAGATCTTGTATATACACGAAATATTATAGGTTATGAAATTGCTCTGAAATTCTGCAGTTTATTTACTGTTGAAAGACATATACGCATTTAGCTTCAGAAAATAACCAGAACCTGCTTGTAATTTACAAGAATAATATAACTCACCTATTTCCTGAGGTTCTTTTTTGGAAGGATTTTTTTTTTTAGTGTTGAGAGTACTTAGACAATTTGCATTTAACTTTTGTTCTGCTATGAAATTCAGCAGCATTCCTTTTTAAGAGGAATAATTTTTGAATTAAGAAAGTCACATTATTTCAGTTAAACATTTATATTTAATAGCACATGAAACCTCTTGTGGATTATGAGCTACAGTTATGTTCTTTTTAAATTTCCCTTGACCACTCTATTTTTTTTAAAAGAAGGCAATGATAAAGAAAAAAAAAATCACACACGCTAAACAAAATATCATAAGCAATAACGGCTATGAAACCCTTACAGGGGAAGAAAGTAAACCCTCAGTATTAGAACTACTGACAATTCTTGCAAGTTGGTTGGAAAAGGATGTGTTGATTTTGGAGACAATATACCAGATTATATTAATAGCAAATTACTGTACAAAGATGGTTGGTATGATGGAAAGCCTTCATATTCGATGTAATTAGGTCCAGTAGTATTAGATTGTGCTCATTAAGATTGTTCTAAACCTGCTGAGAAGGGGTGAATGTACGCTTTTATTTCATTTTCTTTTTTTGTATTTTATTTTTTATGATAAAACAATAAATATTTATTTGTATAAAAGTGGTTATGAACTGGGAATAAAGATTGCTCCTTTTTTATTTTATCTCTTCCACAAGGTGACTCTGGGCAGATTCTAAAGAATATCAGGTCTCCTGCTCAAGCAGGGGGTTGGATAGAGCAGAGCTTTTCAATCTTTTCACCCATTGTACCACTTTTAGGATATGGCAACATCCGAGTACCACCAGCAAGGTGTCAAAAACTTGATGACCCCCCAAAAAAGGAAAAAAGTGATAAAGTACAGGTAGTCCTCAACTTACAACAGTTTGCTTAGTGACTGTTCTAAGTTACAATGGCACTGAAAAAATTACCCCCCAAGCCACAGCCGAGCAAGACACCTGCCTGCCTGCCCGCCCGGCGGCACTCTTCCTCCTGTCCAAGGTTTTCATTGTTATGAACATTTCTGTTGAGGATTGGCAGCAGGGGTGGGGGGTGTTTGGTTTTTATTTCCCCCATCTGCTGGGTGGCTGCAGTAGGTTTTGGTCACTTCACATGACCCTGGGACACTGTGACTGTCATAAATATGAATCAGTTGCCAAGCTGAATGTAAATCACAAGACCCTGGAGATGCTGCAACATTCCAGCTGATCGGTGCTTCTTCAGGGCTCAGCAGAAGCACCAGGATCAGTGCCGAGCTCCAGCTGGAGGCTGGCACTGATCCTGGCACTTCCACTGAGCCCTGATAGCCCCAAAGAAGCGCCGATTAGCTGGAAAGCAGCACTGATCCTGGCATTTCCACTGAGCCCTGACAGCCCTGCAGCTCCAGCCATCGCTCGCTCAGGCTTGTGTGGTGCTGCCACGGGTTCAGCTGATTTCCCTCCCCCGCTACCACTTTTCTAGGATGGTCGCATACCACCTGCCAGCTGCCAATGTACCACAGGTGGTACCCGTACCACTGGTTGAAAAGCCCTGTACTACAGTATGTATAGTTCTAGGCCAGGGGTCTCCAAACTTGGCAGCTTTAAAACTTGTGGACTTCAACTCCCAGAATTCCTCTGGGAGGAATTCCGGGAGTTGAATTCCACAAGTCTTAAAGCTGCCAAGTTTGGAGACCCCTGTTCTAGGCTCTACATCTAAAAAGGTAACAGCAAAACAGGTGTGCAAACCAAAACAGGAGTGGAGAAAGAGACACTGAGGCGGATAACTCATTTGTAGCATAGAGAAAGTGGACCGAGTGTTTCCTGTTATCTCAACCCATGGCAACTAGTAACTATCCAGTGAAGCTGATTGGAAGGCATTCTGGAACAAAACATGTGGAATTCATTACAAGATATGGTGGCTACTAACTTGGATGGCTGGGGGAGGGATTAAATAAATTCACGGAAGACATCTCTTAAGGGCTATTGATCTTAAAGATTCAATGTTACAGCAAGAGTATTGGAACTGCATTCACCAACAGTAGGG
Source organism: Bothrops alternatus (assembly GCA_034064705.1). NCBI lineage: Eukaryota > Metazoa > Chordata > Lepidosauria > Squamata > Viperidae > Bothrops > Bothrops alternatus. The sequence continues at coordinate 6,587,690 of JARGCV010000007.1, read as the reverse complement.
GAACAATGACAGTACAGAGGTATGTATGTCTCTGCCCCAAAGATACTGGGTTGGCCCCTGCAGGAAAAAGTTGCTGTAAGAGGAGCAGGTCTTATGTTTAAGTGAAAGTCAGCTAATACTATCACTTATCTATTCCACTTCAATTAGAATATAATAAATCAATTCTGTTACACACACACACAATCATTTTATGATGGCAGGGAGGGAATTTCATCACATTATGCTAGAATGGTTGAACTGGCAGAAGTTCTAAGCCAAGTTTGGTAAAATACTTATCTCAGGACCAATGCATTAATTTGAAGGAAACATGCCAAAGGTCTATGCTGGAAGTCTTTTTACTTCCTTTTCTGGTGATTTTGCTCTTTTGAGAGAGTTGAACTAATATACAGTAGGTTTGAAATTATTCTAAAGCCTTCCATTTTTCTACCTTAGTTTTAAGCACTTAGTGGGTAAGCAATGTTTTTGCAAAAAAGAAAATGTACAGAAAACATGTTTCTATTAAATAATATTGTTAGAATTCTTTGAGGGTGTAAATAAATACATAGATAAAGGGGCCCCAGTTGATATTGTATATCTTGACTTTCAAATGGCTTTTGACAAAGTCCCTCACCAAAGGCTCCTAAAAAAGCTCTCCAGCCACGGAATTAGAGGACAGGTCTTGTCCTGGATTGGTAACTGGCTAAATTGTAGGAAGCAAAGGGTGGCAATAAATGGACAATTCTCCGGATGGAAAGAAGTGAGAAGTGGTGTACCCCAAGGTTCAGTTTTGGGGCCTTTACTTTTTAATTTATTCATCAATGATCTGGATGTAGAAGTTAATAGTGAGGTAGCCAAGTTTGCTGATGACACTAAATTGTTCCGGGTTGTGAAAAGTGAAACTGATTGTCGGGAGCTCCAGAAGGATCTCTCGAAATTGTGTGAGTGGGCAACAAAGTGGCAAATGCATTTTAACCTAAACAAGTGCAAAGTTATGCACATCGGGGCAAAGAACCCCAATTATACTTACCAACTGATGGGGACCAAACTTTCTGAGACAACCCAAGAAAGGGATCTTGGGGTTTTGGTGGACAGCTTGATGAAGATGTCAACCCAATGCGCAGCAGCAGTAAAAAAAGCAAATTCCATGCTTGGCATGATTAGGAAGGGAATCGAAAATAAGTCAGCAAGTGTTGTATTGCCTCTGTACAAATCGATGGTGAGACCACACTTGGAGTACTGTGTACAGTTCTGGTCACCGCACCTCAAGAAGGATATAATGGAACTGGAAAAGGTGCAAAAAAGGGCAACAAGAATGATCAAGGAAATGGAGTGCCTCCCTTATGAAACCAGATTGCAACGCCTTGGTCTCTTCAGCCTTGAAAGACGGCGTTTAAGGGGTGACTTGATCGAAGTGTATAAAATCATGCATGGGATTGAAAATGTGGATAGAGAAAAATTCTTTTCTCTATCACACAATACCAGGACAAGGGGGCACTCTCTAAAGCTCATAGCTAAGAAAGTGAGGACAAATAAAGGGAAATATTTCTTCACCCAGAGGGTCGTTGATTTATGGAATTCACTTCCTGAAGGGGTCGTGACAGCTGTCAGCCTTGACAGCTTCAAGGCAGGGCTAGATAGATTCATGGATGCAAAGTGTATTGGTGGTTATTAAAACGGATGTCCATGTGCCGCCTCCATGTTGGTTGAGGCAGGCAGGATTCCCTTGAGTACCATTTGTTGGGGGTCAAGGGAAAGGGAGGGTTTTGCCTTCTCTTTCTGCTCAAGATCCCCATGTACAATTGGTGGGCCACTGTGTGACACAGAATGCTGGACTCGATGGGCTTTGGCCTGATTCAGCATGGCTCTTCTTATGTTCTTATGTTCTTAAGATAGATAACTGCTATTTTTTTTTCTGTTGGCCTTCATGCCAGTCTTGACTCCTGCAGTTTTCTTGATAAGATTTTAAAAGTCACTTGCCCATGCCTTCTTCCTAAGACTGAGAGAGTGATTGGCCCAAAGACACCTAGCTGATTTCATATCTAAGTCAGAGGTAGAACTCAGGACCTTTAACCATTACACCAAAACTGGTTCATGTGTTTTAATTTTAGAATACACAATGGAGAGAGAATATGGTCTCTAACTCAGGCACTTCAGCTACTTGTAGTATATAAAGCATACATCAAGTTTGAGTGAAATAAGTGGAGTAGATCTGTACTCTTACATATTTCAACTAAACAACGGTTCTTGAGGAGTCACGTTATATAAATATCAACATAACCCTGAAAACTTAAAGTTTATTGGATAAAGCTAAATAGCAGTAAACAAACAAAATGCATTCCACCTAAATAAAAAAATTCACATATTTACAGAATTTCATAAATGTGTAAGTTGTTCACATGCCAAGATTAATGCAAGATTAAAAAGTTGATAGTGGTTTGGGAACGTCAAAACACTGAAAGCTGTGTGGTATACACTAAAATCCCAAATTCAGCAAACGGGCAGTTACCTAAACAATAATTTAGTTTCTGCAGGAAAGGTTGACAGGTTCTAATTCAATTTCCTTATTTTTTTTAGGCACAAGCAGAATTGCTTTTGTCAAGTACAGCAGTCCATAGTGAGCCACATATATAATAGGGAGTCAGTGAACCTTTTCCACAGCACCAACAATATAGGATTTTATTGAAGCATATAGAGGTTAAAAATGCAAGCTCAATTTGTAAATGGGGGCAGTACTTCTGTATTGTAACAGTGCAGGAATTTGTACGGGAACAATAAGGCCATGGCAGTTATAACTCAAAATTGATTGTGCAGGGGCACATCTTTATGTTTGTAACCTCAGTTCAATCATTACAGCAAAAAATAGTTCAGTATTTGTACATTACACTTGTAATGCTTTAAGCACACTTTAAAGGAATCTAGATTTGCTGCGACTGTAGCTTCTCATTTTACTTGCTCCAGATGATATATGACAACTACAATAGGCTTATATAAACATTTCATGTATTACTGTAAAGGTACCATTTATGCCTTTTGGCAAAGAATCCTTAATAATAACAGAATATCTACATAAGGCGAGAGGAGTTTTGTTATGCATGCAGGCAACAAAAGAAAACATACTATAGCTAATAGCAGTACTTGATCCAATATAAAATGTTCATTTTTGAGAAACAGTTTGTATTTGAACAAGCACATTCAGAAGGTACCTATGGATGCATCAAACATATATTTAAAAAGGGCTCTAAACAGCATTTAAATACATATAGGTGTTCCTTAAAATAATATTACAGTGAGGAGCAACAGAAACACCTCTACCATGTATTTGCATACTGTAGCCTACCTCAACGTTACTGTATCAACAACTTCAGCTTTGACAAATCGGTTTAGATATTGACACTACCAAGAATGTAAAGATATGAAAGTAGTGTTAATTTTTCCAGTTCAAATAACCCAGTATGCTGCAGAAGCTAATTGACATAGAGAATCACTTCATAAATTATATTGTGCTTCAATACACAATTTAATGTTTCATAACCTATGAACTCTATACATGATTACACAGTGAGAAGCAGGCAAACCTAGTGTTGTCACAATAGCCTAGGTATTTAGCACCAAGAGCAACTGTGCACAACTACTCCATTAACAGAAGAATAAGCTAGACAGTGACACATATTTTTGTGCTGGAAATTAATATGATATCCAGAATGTCATACAGCTGTAGTCTGTGTAAAGCATTTCTAGAAGAAAGATGTGACTGTTCCATCTAATTCAACATTACATTATACCTGCTTATACGTTCAATTTTTTGAGAGGGTGATTTTGAAATATTTTATTCCTTGCTCCACTTAAAACAACTTTAGCAAATACAAAGAAATTAGCAATGCCCTGCACAATACAAAAAAAAAAAGCTGACAACCTGAATTTTTTATTCATTGGGAGAAATACAATTTGAGAATTTATGATAATTTAGTGATTTAATTCTAGTGCTTCGCACTTTCCTTTGAAACCTTTTTACAATATACATCACATTCATCTGGGAGGAAAAATTAGTACAGTATCCCATTTAAACAGTGTTAGAAAAGCTTTATAATAAGAGTTGACCTAATCCCTGTGCTGCCACGTGCCAACATTTCCAATGAGCAGCTACATACAAGAATGAAATAATTGTGCAGAAAATCTAATATAAAAATCTGGATCAGGAAGACCAGAGGGGGGAAAATCTGAAGAAGAGGTAACCACTGCCGCTGTCTAGATGAAATGAATAAAAAACATTTGCACGACTTATGACAACTCTAGCCAACTGTTTGACAGAAGTAGGATTATAAGTCATTCAGCAGTGCATATGGAGGCATGAACTGTGAAAAAAGGCAATTCCTTGGACACAGGAGGACTATCCTGGATAACAATTCATCACGGAGGGAGTAGACAATTGAGAATATGGCCAAATGAGCAGCTATGTGAACATTTTCAGCTTCTTCGAGACTTTGAGTGCTGAATAAGCCACTGAAGTGTGATATCTAAGAAAAAGAAAAATACGGCAATTAGTTTTCAAAATAATTGCTGTACCTAATCATCCTTAAAAATCAACATTTAGACTGGAGTGCACATAAATCCATTTTTTTTTCAGATTCCAGAAACATCCACTGTAAGATAACAAGCAGAAGTATCTTCTGTGTGGCTGAATCAATAATGAAAATATTTCTGAAGCTTGTTAAAAGTCTGTGGCAGTTATTTGAAGAGGCTTTGGTAATTTTAGTTCATTCGACATTTGTTCCTACTGCATTACTCAGTATTTTTTTTTAAATTAAAAATGAACTCCAATATAGGCAACAAGGCTATTCAAATGCTAATTCAAATTCTTTAGTCAGTAGGTGTTATTCTATGAAAAGCATATCTAAATATTTAATTGATTCTTTGATTTAACAAGATCCATTGTCACAGTCAATAGTTTTTTTTTTCACAAAGCAAGAATTGCTATCAACTGTTAGACATCTCATTAAAAGATACGTATGCAGATTCTTGTAAAAGAAAAAATACTGTATATAAATTTAAATAGCCCTTTAGCGCATATGGATCTTGCCTTGCATTTAACTGGACTTGAAAGGATGTTGAACAGATTTTAATACATTCCTTTTGTAATATGAATTTCTTGAATCATAACCTTAGAAACTTTGGAAATACGAGGGAGTTCTTTTCATAAATTCTAAAAGAATC